>CM044053.1:25759798-26217298 GCA_024086825.1 Abrus pulchellus subsp. cantoniensis
TGAAAATTCGGAAAAAACTGCAGGTAAAACAAGAAGGGAACGCCTTGCAGGGTTTTTATGGTAATTGGTCTCCTTCAGCAGCACCAGAAAAACAATTTGAGAATCAATTGGCACCTTCTGTCATACAGTCTTCTCCCTCTTCAATTCTTGGACAACAGAAGCAGATCCAAGGCCCTGAAACCCTATATCAGAATATCATAAATCCATACATGGCATCTTCTGTGTATGGGAACCTTACCAATACATATCCTGCTGTACCAATGTTATCACAGACTCAGTCAAGAGATCTTCGGCATCAGCCAGCACTTTCTGGGTATCAAGTGTCTCCTGGTATAGTGAATCCTGTGATGAATTCTGTGGACTCACTCAGGCCCCAAACCATGACTCCTCAAGAGAAAATTGAAAAATTGAGGAGGCGGCAGCAAATGCAGGCAATGCTTGCAATTCAGAAACAACAGCAACAATTGGGCCATCAAGTTTGTAGCACTGGTAAATCCAGCACTCAAAAATGTCCTCCAGAAATTCAAAGTCATCATAGTGATGGAACTGATGAAGATCTAAGAACTCTTCAAGCTCTAGATCCCCCAATTGAACAAGATGATTCTAATACAATATCTGTGGCAGTTGATAATGATTTTGTTGAAGACGCCATTTTATACAGGCTTCAGGATATTATATCAAAGGTATGGTTGAATTGATACTTGCTAATGTATTATATGCAGTATAACTGTTTTCTTGTATACTAATCCGGACATGGCTACAATCCCGAGGCAAACTTTTTCTACAGTTAGACATCAAAATAAGACTCTGCATCAGAGATAGCTTGTTCCGGTTGGCACAGAGTGCAATGCAAAGGCATTATGCTAGTGATACTAGCAGTACAAACAAAAGTAGCAGAGAAGAACTTGAAGTTGCTGCAAGGGAAGAAAGCAATGTCCAAAACAGGTTAAGAAAGCTACCATAATACACTAATAATTTAAATGCCATTACTAATTGCATGTGTTAAGCACTGAATATTATAAATTCAGTATCATTCCTTCATCTCTGATGGACATCAAAAGCAGAAAAGGAGGAAAACAGTATAGGTTTATGTGAAAATACCTGGTGCTTGTGAGTTCTGTGTATTTCCTTTTTCATCACCAATGGACAAACTCAAAATGGAAAAAGTCTGAATACATTGTGGTTTATGTGTCCCTAGCACCACTTTATGAATAAAATATCTGGTGTTTGAGTTTTTCGCTTTTATATTCTTTAAGTCCAAATCTTCCTCTAAGATTAAGTCCATCGTTAAGACAAAAGTTTGTAATCAAACTACTACCAATGTCATGTTGCAGATTCCTAGGAAGCAAGGATACAACATGTACACGGGAATACAACAAATTTAAAAAATTATAGGACACAGCACGACTATAATACAATACATAAAAATAGTAAAAAATAATATGAAAACACAAATCCTAAAGCAAAAAAGAATTATAATTTTACCATGGTCATTTTAGACATGATAAAATGATATCATTTATTTAATTATTATAGTATTTTCATCTCTATTGATGTAAAAGGTTAAAATTTTTAAAAAAAATTGCAAAATATAAGTAGAAGTGTCTATGAAGTGTATGACATAAATATGTATATGACACGATATAACATAGATATAGCTACTATTTTGAACTATCCGTGGTTTCTAGGCAGATACACAGGCTGCATAAATATACTACCAGTGCATTGTGCTTTTACAAAATGGGGTCTCAGTGACCAACAATGGAAGCAGCCACATGCTATGCAACCAGATAATCTCCTTAACAAATATTCCTGCAATAGAATGAGTAAAAAAGGGAATGCTTGACCAGAATAAAATGGCTACTCCATCCTTTGTTATATTATGCCCCAAAAATCCCCTAGGTCTGTCCAAAACTACACTTCTTTCTATTGGCAAAATATTGATGTTTCTATAAAGAGGAGTGCTAGCAACACACTATTTGTAATACACTCTTTATTGTTGGGTTGAAATTTATTGGGAATAACAAATTATGAATGGGATTCATTAAATGGGACATGGGACCCACATAATTTAATGATTTTCAATAAATTTCAACAAATAACAATAAATATATTTGAAAGAGTGTATTAAAGAGTGTTGTGAGCATTTATCTTCTATTAAATAGGCAGCACTTGCTCAAAATCAGTGGTTGTTAAGATGCATAACTATTCTATCACTATAACAGAATTAAGATAAGGATAGTGTTAAATAGACGTAATTATAGTAATAAGGAAAGGTTATCTTTGTAATTATTAATTAGGTAACTGAATATTCTGTAATTATTATTATTTTCAATATAAATATATGCTCTGTTGTGTAGTTAAGACACAGATTTATCTGCATGTTCTCTCACTTTTCTCTCTTTCAACATGGTTTCAAAGCCTTTTTGGTTTGAATTTTGGCCCACCCAAAAATGTCCAGTCCTATTAGGCCAGGTGTCCAATCCTGCAATCTAGTTTGAGATGGGTGTGTTAATATGTCTCCCATCGGCTAGGAATAGGGCAAACATACTTATTCCCTATAAGGCTTGGGTAGCACTCCTCCTTAGATCTGGCTTTTAGAAATAAGTTAAACCCAATGTTCTAATATAGTATCAGAGCTTTATGAGACTAATTTTAATTCAAACATCTTTGGTGGGACCGCTGTTCAATGGTGATTTTTTCTACCGGAAACCAACTTCATCTCTGTTTTCTGGTCATTTCCACTACTACTCGCTGTTGTTTTTTATCTTCCCTGCTACTGTTTACTGTGGGCGCACTGTTCCATTAGCTGATGACCACATGATCTAAACTGCCTCTTTGTGCACAACCTAACGCAGTTGGACCCGCATCGATTAAAGGATCTAACCTGTATAGCCACCACTGTTACTGTGTGTGGAGACGTGTGATACCATTTCTCCTACTATTGTTGACACTGATGGCTTCTCCATTCCCTTTTAGATCTGTGATTGGTTTGCTTGATTTTGCTTCTTGTGGCCACTGTTTGGCATTTTTCACCCTTTTTTACCTCAATTTCTCTTGCTTTTGCATCGCCCCATGGCCGAGGCAGCTTCATTTACTCTTTTTGAGCTTATGGCTTTAAATGTGCCTTCAACTTCAGGTTCTCCTCCCACCTATAATGACTTCCTTCAATGGTAGAAGGAGCATCAAGCCTGAAGTTCTGCTACCTCTATTGCGCACACTAATAATTCCTTCACTAGTATCTCTCACTCTACCTCTCTTGCTCCATGGTCTTGCTTCTAGGGCTACTTATTACATCACTAGTAATAAGTCTCTTTGCTCCTCTCTTTCTGCTTCTAATTATTTACCAAAAGTTATTATGACCAATAGGTCTCACACAATCTCAGGATCTTGGTATTGTTCATCCCCTTTCATCACTATTTGTTAATAGTGATCTTTAGGTTCCCATGTCTCCCTTTAATTTGTTATCTATCCATCGTCTAATTGGTTTTTAGATGGCATCGTATCCTTTACTAAAAGACTGTTTTTCTATAGGACCACAGTTCAGGACAAATAATTGGTACTAGATTTGAGTTACAAGGACTTTATAAACTATATCCCTTTGCTCATGTTGGTTTTGTGGTGGACTCTCCTCTCTTGGTTCATACTCAATTAAGTCATTTCACTCTTTGAAAGTTAGAGCAAATGGTACCCAGTCTCTCCAAACTATCCACTTTGTCTTGTTGGAGCCTCTTTATGGGACTAAGATTCATGCAATCCATTATCCTTACTAGCGCCTCCAAAGGTCTTCTCCGTACATGATCAAACTACCTTAGATAATTTCTGACATCTTTTCCACTATAGCTTCTACTTCAATATTTTCTTGTACACTATCATTTGTATCCTATCCTTTCTCGTGTGTTCACTTATCTACCTTAGCATTCTGTTTTCTATCACTCTCACTTTTTTTTTCATGCTGTTCATTTAAGGCCCAACATTCACTATCATATAGGATAGCTAGTCGTATTGTAGTATGGTAAAACTTTTTTTCAACTAGATAGGTATTTTACTGTCACAAATAACTTCTGATGTATTTTTTCACTTTAACCACCGAGCTTGTATTTTGTGAGTAACATATTCATTAATTTCCTCATCATTTTGTATAGTCGATCCCATGTACCTGAAACTAGAAACTTGTGATATAATATCATTTTCAAGATTAACTTTTAACACATTATTCTCATCTTGTTTTTTGCTAAACTTACAATGCATATACTCTGTCTCGCTTCTACTCAAGCAAAAACCCTTAAATTCTATAATTCCATCCTAATTCAAGTTTAACATTAACATCTTCTTTCAAAAACTCGACCAACACTATATCATTTACAAAAGCATGTACTGAGGGGTAATCTTTTGTTTGTCATTTGTAAGCACATATAAAATTAGATTAAACAAGTAATGATTCAAAGAAGAGTCTTAATGTAGACCTATTCCAATTGGGAAGTCCTTAGATACGCCTCCAGAAGTTCTCCCACATGTATTACCCCTCATACATGTCTTGTATAACCCGAATATACGTTTTATAGACCCCTTTCTTTTCTAAATCCTTCCATAGCACTTCTCTTGATACCCGATCATATGCCTTCTCCAAGTCAATAATAATCATGTGTAAATCTTTTTTTTTGTAGCAATATTTTTTCATTGTCTTCCATAATATATATATATATATAATATAGGAATAAGATCTTTTCACACTAGTGTAAGTCTAAAAACTATTACACTTGATTTGAGTCTTTCATTTAACTTACATCTAACGGAATATAATTTATTACTTCACTGACTGTTAGATATAAGTTAAATGAAATGCTCAGATCGAGTATAAGTTTCTAGACTGACTGTTAGATATAAGTTAAATGAAATACTCAGATCGAGTATAAGTTTCTAGACTTACACTGGTGGAAGAAGGTTCTATATATATATATATATATATATATATATATATATATATATATATATATATATATATATATATAGAGAGAGAGAGAGAGAGAGAGTTTGGTTTTTTTGGTGTAATAGTGGAAAAGTTGACACATAAGTCACCCTTATTGTCACTCTACAGAACCGTACATGAGATTTTTATGTCATGTGGCTCCTCGTTCAATTCTTTTGAAGTCACTGGATCCGTTTCCTCGTTCGAGAATCTTCCCCCTTCTTCCACTCTGTTTCGAAGAGTAACTAGGACCAATTCAGTCATGTTTTCATGTTCCAATTGAACACTTTCCTTTTTTTATTATTCTCAAAGGAGAAGATTATTCCTTTTACCAAACATATGTAAATTCAATTACGATCTTATAATAAGAACAAGAAATCTTTCTCGATCAATCCTTTTGCCACCCCATTCTTCGAGAATCAGAAAGATTCTTTTCAATCAAGTTTGAATTTGTTTGTTTGGAATCTGGACTCTTCTACTGCATTTTTATGTACTTATTTTTCTTTTTTTATTTTTTTATTTTTTTGTAGAATCTGACCCATTTTATCATTGAGCAAAAAGTAAAAAAAAGTACGAGATAAATCGGATTGATTTTTTATCAAAAATACTATGTGAAATGAAATTTTCTGTTTTTTTCTCTTTATCTATCCCTATCTTGTAAGTATAGTGTTTGAATCAATAGAGAACCCTTTCTTTTGTATCTGTATCTGTATGAATCGATATTATTACATTTTAATTCTTTCTCGATACCTCCCGAGGAAAATCCTGAATTGGATCCCAAATTGACGGGTTAGTGTGACCTTATCCATGCGGTTATGCACCCTTCGAATAGGAATCTTTTTTCTAAAAAATCTCAGCTTTCGTGCGTTGGTGGGCTTCGAGATTCTTTTGATGACCTATGTTGTATTGAAGGGATATCTATATGATTCGATCGATTGCGTAAAGCACGCGGTAGCAATGGAACCGGGGAGAGTATTTTCTATTAGTATTAGGTTAGTATTAGTTAGTGATCTCAGCTCAGAGAGTCCTTTCTTTCATGATGAATTGTTGGCACCAGCCTTACATTTTGTCTCTGTGGATCGAAGAGAAAGGGAGCTCAGCGGCAAGAGGATTGTAACATGAGAGAAGCAAGTCAACCTTTTTCAAATATATAACATGGGTTCTGGCAATGCAATGTGGTTGGAATCTCATGTCGATCTGAAGGAATCATCCTTTCACGGAGGTAAATCTTTGCCTACTAGGCAAAAAGATAGCAAGTTACAAATTCTGTCTTGGTTATATATATATATATATATATATATATATATATATATATATATATATATATAATTTCTGTTGTAGACCTTTCTGGCATAAAATCAAATTGATTTTCTGCAATCTTAGTTTTCTCCCTGTTCTATGTTCAATCACCTTTTCCCACAACCTTATAGCATGACTCATGAGTTTAATCCTTCTATAGTTTGCACAATTTTTTATATCACCCTTGGTTCTTGTATACAAGAACCAAAGTGTTCTTCCTCCATTCATCTTGCAGATTATTTACTTTTCTCAATCATGCTGCTTCAGCAAGAAGCAGGGATTCAAGATCTTGAATAGAAAGAAGGCCATTCCAGCACATGACTGAGGTGAAGGAATCATACTCAAGCAAGATTCAAGTCAGATAGCAATGAAAGTAACCAGGAAAGTAATAAAAAATCCTAGTGTTCCCATTGCAAATATGCAGAATTGACATGATCTTGATCCCAATATACATTTGTTTGATATCATGATGGAATTTGGAGGTTATGCACAAACCTTTGAATATCTTGGCCACAGATTACAACTTCTACTTGCTAATGCCAAGTCAAGAAATTCATGTTAATCAGTTTAGTAGTAACTGGCTGAGAAAACAGCTAAGATATCCCACATTGGCTAGGAATAAAGACAAAATACTCTTTGTAAGGGCTAATGTGCAATGTTAAGATAGGACACAGTTAAGATATCCCACATTGGCTAGGAATAATAGAAAACAGTTAAGATGATCACTGATACCAGATTAGGCGTTAGTTAGCTAGTTCAAGTAAATAGCTGGTTTTTGCTGCTCAGAATAAACACGTGCCTTGGTTTTCAACTGAACACCTATTAATCACAAGAGTAGGGCTTCTATTACCTAGTTTCCTTATTAGTGATGACAGTATTTTTTTTTCCAATTAATTTATAAGCATGTTTATCTTGCAAAAACAATGATGGATATAACATTTTGGTAAATGTCATCACCTCAATTATGCTGCGATGATGCTAAAGTTGCTAACTATTGTCACTGTATGAACCGCGTATTTGTATGACAGATATGCCAGGATCCCTGATGTTGAAACAGAGACGAATCCCATTGATAGAACTGTGGCTCATTTACTTTTTCATAGGCCTATGGAGTCAACCCAAAACTATTCTGACAAACTGGAGTCACCTATTTCTACTAAGGTGCAATGTGAAAGCAAAACAGCTAACCTGGTGAACTTTCCTGTGAGTTGCTTACCAAATGAGGACTTGAAAAATAATCAGCAACTCTCCCACCTTGGGTTTAAGAATTCTTGGTTTGAGGCCCAGTCTATGGATCAAATTAAAAACAGTCCCTGCATAGACACATCAGAGAATGCATCCAACACACAGGAGCTTGAAGCTTCACAATGAAAAGAGGTTCACCAAAAATCTGAGGGTAAACCCTTCCTTATTACTTCCATGTTTATTGTTATGCTTTCCTCTTTCAATTATATATGGATTTACTGGTAATGCCAATGTTTTATTTTATTGTCAGCCATTTGGATCATAATCTGGCGCAAGTATCACAGTAGAATCCTGAGCACCAGTTCATGCATGCATGTTATCAGTAATATTAATAATGTTTCTGCTGTTTAAAAACATGACTATGTATATCAGTATCTGACCATACTTAAGGTCGTGAGTGCTAAGTTTTAATCATAAATAATCGAAAGTGCCTAGCAAAGCCACTCAGATGTCAAATTCTGTGTCATATTTCAGTATGTATGACTTGTCATACCTACCTCATCATAATTTACGTTTTATGTCACTATTTGAGATTGAGACATGAACTTGCGATTATTAATTTCGATTTAAGTGTGTTGTCAGTTTTGGCGAAAAATTGTGCGGATATAACAAGCCATAATATTTGTCGTCATTTTAATATTTTAATTTTCAGGTTGACTGGCAATTCTTAGATGGGACAGTTGCCTCGGTTTATCTCCTCATTTCACATTAATGGCATTCATGTCAATGCCTTTTTTGCCATGCTTTTGAAGACAAAAATGGTTGCTAATGGATTTCTGACAATGCAGTAAATATTTGCTTGAACTCAATTACCTTTTTCTGTTTTTTTTTTTTTTTTTGGTCGAATCTCAATTGCCTATTTCAGTAGTGTTTTGATCCTCGCCCAGAGCCCGAGTGCTTGATAGACTGATGACTATATTATCTTTTATAGGCTGATGAAATCACATTTTAATCCTTATAGTCTCAGATTTTGGAGGAATTTGGCACCACCCACCCTTTTTCTGTTCTCTGACCTTGAATCATATTCAGGTTCTATGTGAAATGTGTGCTTAATTTCGGAATCTGGATCTTCAATATCGTTAGAGCTGTTATTTCTTTGAATACAAGAGCAAGAAATTACATGCGTGAAACAGAAGTAACGGGGCTTTTTTATTTAAATAATATTTTTTAAAAAACAAATTTTTAAATTATAATTTTTTTAGAACTATTTCACTGCTTGAAGTAATTTTAGTCAAGTGTCAGGGCGAAATTTTTATTTTTAAATTTAAAAAAATAAATTTTATTACTAAAAATGCAAAATTCATAATTTTTTATAAAATAAATTTTGCCATAAAAAATGCAAAACTTGTAAAATTTTTAGACGTGTTAAACTATTATAGATTTTATAATTATAAAAAAATATTTATTTAAAAAACAAAAAAAAGTTTCACGAGATGGATGGCGAAACTTTTCGTAAAAAAAATTCGTCAATTTTCAAACCGGTTGAAGCATTACATCTACCTTGTTCATTCATCGGATTTGTCTGCCTTCCAAGTGAAAGAAAGCTGAGATTGGAAGATGAAAGAAAGCTGTTTTATTCATCAGATTTGTCTGCTCTTTTCAGATTCAGAGATTGGAAGATGAAAGAAAGTTATCTCATTCATCGGATTTGTTGCTGTATTGATTACATTTGTTGAAGCTCCATCTGGTACTCCCTTGAACCCTTACGCTAGAACTTCATCTGATAGTCTCTTGCGAAGTTCTTTTTAGATTATCCAATGACTCGCTAATCACATTACATGTGTCCAATAAATTGTCCAGTGAATTTTTTTTTTCTTTGGTAAAAGCGCTCTGCAATGGAGAATTTCTTTTACAAATAGTTTTGCTATTCATCTGGCGAAACTTTTATTTTTTAAATAAATATTTTTTATAATTATAAAATTTATAATAGTTTGACGCATACAAATTTTATAAGTTTCTATTTTTTTTATGAAACTTATTTTAAAAAATAAAAAAAATTATGAATTTTACATTTTAAATGATAAAATTTATTTTTTAAAATTTAAAATAAAAATTTTGTCAATAATTATAACGAAATTCATGACACGAGACTAAAATTATCTCAGATTTGAGATTTTATTTTTTTTTAAATATTATTTAAATAAAAAAATCAAGTAACGGAGACAAAGTAGAGAATAGAATCAAATAAAAGTGTGAACTGTAAAGAAAAAGGAAAATAAAGAAAAGATTGTCCAGTCTAATTAACTTGCAATTAACGCCGGTATTAACAGGATGAAAATCCTTGATAATAATGCCAGAAACTTTATAAGACGCAAGTGCGCGGTTAAAAACATAGTAAAAATATCGTTTTATAGGATTGTGTTGTTATATACCAATTACTTTCAATTTTTATTATTTAGACAATTGAAATCAATAATTTGATATTTATAAAGATAAAACAAAATCTAGAGGTAATCAATAATGACACTAATAAGGTACGTATCAAGAATCAAAGCATTTCTAGGCGGTAGTTTCATTAAATCTCATATTTTTAAGGCTTTTCGCTTTCAATACTTAAAAGTTAATTGCACAAAAATAGTTATTACTCTTTTTGCCGTTATAATAACATGCCTAATAAAATCAAACTCTACTTTTGATGTGATCGAATCCAAGGCTTTTTTTTTAATATTTTTAAAAAATTATTGTTAAAATAATATTATCTTTTAAATATTTTTTTTGTTTGGGCTTTTTTCGTTACGTTGTCACTTTTTTCAAAAATTTCACACCTCAGAATGATGAAAGTTTTTGTTTTTTTTTTTTTAGAGTATTATTGTATCTTAGAAAGACATGTTTTTTTTATATTTTAAAGGAGTTTTGTACATGATGAAATTCAAGAAAACATGACACGTCAAAATTTTGAAATGTTTTGTCCACCCAATATATGAAATTAGTTTGAAAAAGAAAAAAAAAAAAAAAAACGTTTTTGAGGGTGGTTCACGTCTTCATAAGTCAAATCATCGTTCTTAAGTTAAAAGTTAAACATTCACCTCTTTTTGTCCTTGCATTTGATTTGTGAAATTTCATAAACACTTATTTCTTAACGAAGGAAGTGAGCATTGAAGGAGGGAAAAACTAGCAATCTGTAGGCACACATTTTCATAAGCCAAAGAGAGAGAGGCGAAGTAATACCTTGAACACCAACTGTTTGAAAAAAAAATGTGAAGGTGCAACCAATAAGTCATTAATTTGATCAATGTGTAGCAACTTTGAGTGTGTGCTTTCTCTCATGAAGCTAAAACCAGCGTGTCAAGAATGTACCCACAATATCACTATCTGTTAGGCCCAGTTTTGAATTTACTATTTCAAATTAGTCTTGTGAGTAAACAAAAATATTTAAAATTTTAAAACATGTCATCTGCTCTTAAATTTTGTATACAAAATTCTTTTAAAAAATTAAAAAGAAAAAAAATTAGTCTCTCTAATGTTCATAACTTCATTAAAAAAATTAGTATCTCAACTTTAAAGTATGAAACTAGTAGTAACGTGATGTCGTAATCGGGCGATCGTAACGGTATAGCAAAAACATTCTTAAAAAAAATATCTTCTAAGAACAAAAATATTTTCTAACAAATTAGAAGAGTTATCACCAAAGTTTGTTTTAAGAAAACCTTAAAAAAAACTTTTAAAATAATATGATCTTTAAAACCAAAAATGAGTTTGGGAGTCATTTTTGTGTAAGGAATGTATTAGCACCATACAACATTCGTTTAAAAGTGGTTACCTTAAATTAATTATGCAAATACATTTTAATTTTAAAAAATATTTATTTAACCCCTAAATATTAATTATTTTATCCTAGAAAAAGAAAAATTATTTTTTGAAATGTTAACTCGGTATCTTAAAAGAGAGAAAAATAATTATTTTGACTTGACGGGTCTTGTTCCCGCTCCTACGTATCCTCAATTGCAATGAAAAACTCAAAGTCACATAGTTCTATCTAAAAATTACAAAGTTGGTTGATTAAACAAAGGTCAGCAGCTTCTTCAATACCATAACTACTCCCCTAAATAGCTTTCATCTTTCTTCCGATATTTGAAATTTTTCTCTAGATTAGAAATGTTCATCTAAATAATTTGGTTGAGATTCTCTTAAGGTCTTATGGGAATGGAATGGTGATATGGCTGGGTTTTATCAAGGCTAGGATTAGTGATTTGTGGTTGGTGGTGGATCGGTTGGTTTGGGGTAAGTATAGTGTGGGGTATATAAGCTTCGTAGGGATGGGCATTTTGAGGATAAGCATATGACAGGATGGATGTTTGGGTTGGTTGGATTTATGGGCCAGAAGGTTGTGCATAATTGGGTTGATTTGATAGTTTGCTAGTGTTTAGTGGGTTCTCAGCTATCGATAGTGTATAACCAAGGAGAAGGCCATATAGAGAATATTGAATATCTTGTTGATTGAAAGCTTGTTGTCGAGGCCTTTCTACATAGAGGATCAAAAGCACCATTGTTTCATGAAGAGGAAAACTTTGAGACAGTACTTGTGTAGGGGTGAAACTTGGTGGATAGGTAGGAGTGGGTTGTACTAGAGGCGCTTGAGTAGGGGTCCCCTTGGCTCTTCTCTCTAAAGATTTCAGTGCTTCTAAGATTTGTGCCATTTATTTTTTCAGTTAGTTAACATCGTTCACCAGTTCTTCATTGTGCTCCTCTATGATATTTGACTTAAACCTATGATATTTGACTTAAATGGAATTTTTATCTTATTTACACTTTCTAAGTTTACTTTTTCCATTAAAGGATAATAAAAAGGTAAGTAAAAATTAATTAAAATATAGATTCATCAACTCACTAAATGTGGCTTATAATCTTAAAAGGTCACTAGAGTTAAGATCCAATTCCTGATGTTGACCACAATAGTAGGGAGTCTACTAGATGTGGGACATCAAATAAAGGTCAAACTCTAGCTAAGGTTTTCACAATAGTCAAATAGGATGTGCATCCAAAATAACACTCCTACATAACTTCTCTAATCCTAAGCATACTCAGACCCGAGTATAGGGCCTGCTCAAAGTGTGATAAATGTGTAAGTGGTAGTGTGTGAGGGAGCATACAAACCTTATCAACTCAATAAAAATAAAAGCTGTAAAATTAAACAATATAAAAATACTACAAAAAATTATCAATAGTCATATATCCTAGGGTTAAGAGTAATATTAATAAAAATATATATAAGATTACAAAATACATGCACAAAATAAATACACGAATAAAAAAGAAACATAATACAATTAATTCAAATAATAAATAAGATAAAGGGATTAAGCAAATAGAAACAAAATTAAACAAATTTGCACAATTAATTATCAAAGGCTTAACTCTCTAAAAAATATCCCTAGTGGAGTTACCATCTGTTGCAACTAGACAGATGCAACAGTATGGTGAAAAGGTGTTAAGAAAAACATCTTTTAAGAATAAAAATATTTTCTAACAAATTAGAAGAGTCGCCACTAAAGTTTATTTTTAGAAAATCTTGAAAAAACTTTTAAAATAATATGATCTTTGAAACTAAAAGAGTTTGGGAGTCATTTACGTATAAAGAAAGTATTAGCATCCTACAACATTTGACTAAAAATAGTTATCTTAAATTATTTTATTCTAGAAAAAGAAAAATATTTATTAAAATTTAACTTGGTATTTTAAAAGAGAGAAAAAAATTATTTTAAAAATTATTTTGACTTGAAGGATCCTGTTCTTGCTTTTACATATCTCCAGGTGCAACGTGAAACTCAAAGTCACTTAGTTCTATCTAAAAATTATGAAGTTAGTTGATTAAAATTAAGTTTAGTAAAAAATTATTTTAAAATTAAAATTATTTTCATACAATTATAATGTTAGATCACATAATTATATTACAAATCGTTAAAAATATTTTATTCGTAAATGAAGTATTTGAATTTTAATTTCTATTATGATTAATTTTGAAAAAAAATTTAGATAGCGTAAATTATACATAAATCTTTTATAATTTATTGAATAATTGAAGGCAATGTAAATCACACATCGATATTACAAAAATTTGTATAATAAAATGAAGAAATGATTGATTATTTAAATTATCAAAGTTAAAAATATGATGTAAGAAAATTTAAAATATGAAATTAATTCTATTTAATCAAAGGAATAAATATATTTAAATTGATTAGAAAAATTATTTAATAAAAAAATGAAAACTTTGTTTGATAAATTTATGTTGTATAAAACTTAAGGTAATATTAGTACACATGGGTTCTAACAATTTATAATGCATAAAGGTAGAGTCACTACTCATTAGCATTATAAATTATTATAATTATTCTATGTGTTTGTTTATAAGTTTATTATGAATAAAATTAATTTATCAATAAAAAATAATAAAACTATTGATTCATAGTAATATCATGTAATAATAAAATAATAGCAAAGACAATAATATCAATAATAATAACAAATTAAATATTATGAGAGAGAGAATATTTTTACTTTACTTTTTTATTTATTACATCACTACCATCATCTAAAATATAAATTAACTTATTTATTATTACTTAAAAATAATATATTTTTTAATAATAACAATAATATTATTAGAAATTTTATTTATTTTTTATTTTAAATTACTATTACTACTTTTAATATTATTATTATTATTATTTGCTAGCAAAATTAAAATAAATAATAATAATAAATTCAAAGAAACTATTGAAACATAAAAGACATTCTATTTATTTATAATTATAAACGTTACTGAAATAGAAAAGTAATATACATAGTAAAAATAATTAAAATAACAAAAACTAAAGAAAAAAAAAAGGAAAAGGACTAAGCGACTTAAAGTCTCTAGACACGACCACATAAGAAATTGACAAAATGTATAATTACGAATCAGAAAAGTTAATATACAAATTCAAAAGCTATTGTACAATTGAAAAGGAGTTAGTATGAAATGACCGATTATCTACAACACAATGCTAAGGATATTGTACTCGAATTTTAAAGTAACTCTTACGTTGAATCAAATCATATTTATTAAATTAATAAAATAAAAAGGAAAGGATAATTCGACTTAGTAGTATTTCTATCTTATTTATTTTTACTTTTTTAACAAGTTTTAAAATGAAAAATAAAAAATGACGCTAATATAGAGAATACAATAAAAATAAAAAGAGATGAAAAAATGATATAAGCAATGATTAACGGTAAATATAATATTTTCTTTGATTTTTATTTTTTTTATTCGTGTTCTTTCTTTTTCAAATCTCTCTCAAAAAAATTTCTTAAAAACTATGTCACTCTCCAATCTCCTCCACCCTTTGAAAGTTTCTCTTTTTTTATATTCCTTACTTGTGCTTTTATACAAGTTCATTTAGGATTTTTATAAAATATAAAAAATTCTCAGTTTTCTTTTTTGTGTTTAGAGATCAAATAGATCAGTATACTGCAAAATTTTCATTTCTAGGACCAAAATTATTTTCTAAATTTTTATATATATATTTTTTGTATAAACAACATTTTATTCTATAAAAATCTGAGATCAACCATGGGAAAGAAAAAAAATAGTATTCATATGTGACAAAATAATTTTTAAATAGAAAAATTGTTTAAAAATAATATTATTTTAATAATTTATATATAAAAATATTAAAAACTAAATAAGCTTGAATCTAAATTAAACTCGATGAAAATTATTGTGTTGATGCCATGAATCATAACCTTGGTGCGCACCCCATGTGGTGCTCTCTAATTGTTCAAATTAACTAGTAATAGCTGCCATAGGTGTGGTGGTGCTAGCTGAATGCTAGGATCTTCTTTTCATGTGTTTTTTTTCCACTTCAAAGCTATTTTTCAACAAAATAATACTTAAAGTAGGAAAAATGTATGATAAGAAGGAAAAACTAGCTTAAACAACATCCAAATGATATACATTATCATTTTAGACAAGGTAAGAATTTTTTTTTTGTCCTCAAGCAACTATTCACACAATTGTATAATGCAATGAGATAAGTATTATAAACATAAAACATCTTTTTAACCCTATAGCCTGATTCCTAGAAATAGAAAAACTATTTAGTCATAACATGATAATAACACATAGAATTTAAGTACAATATGATGAGTTTAAAAGGATAATAAAGAAATAAAGAACAAGGAGATTGTATTATTAAGTACAAGTTAATTTTTATTTTTATTATCAAGAAACAATCAAAATCTCTATTTTGATATTTTTTAAAGATAAAGCATCTATCTAAAATTTAAAAAACCGCTATACCAATTATACATTACGCTAATTATGCATTAGAGAAATGTCATGAATAAAAAAATTTACTCTATTCAAAAGAATGAAACATAAAAGTTAATAATAGCAACCAGCTGTGCAACTCAAGCTAAGAAAAAAAATACTTTTTATAACAAAGTCTACCATTACACATTTAAAAAAAAATTGATAGAAGTTTCAAACACATAGAAATTCAATATTTGATGGTAGCTGAGAAGATAAAGATTAATTTTTGTTATTTTAAAAATAGAGTGTAAATATTTTCACAAAATTTTTAAAAGTTGAGTTATTTTATAAATTAAAAAAATATTTAAAATGATTAAATTTAATTTGATGAAGATAATGTCGATAAAATAAATACGGATTTTTTTGATAAATTATTTCTATTTATAAATAATTAGACTCAACTCTTAACAAAAACTCTTTTTTTTAATGCATAAAATAGTGTCGGGTCTCCCAAAGGCAAATAAAATAAACGAAAACGAGATAATAAATATCCGGTGCGGTTGATACGTAAGAGCCAAACAGTGCCTTAATCAAAAGTGTGAGGAGGAGGAGGCAGAAGCATCGCAGAGAGGTTCATGGAAGAGGAAGAGCAACAGCAACAAAATTGGAAGAAGTCACAAAGGAAAAGAACCTCTTCTTCTCTCATCAATAATCTCGATGATGGTTGTCTTATGCACATCTTCAGCTTCCTTCCCCCTATTCCAGGTATAGCCCTCTTCTTCTTTCTCTCCAAAATCTCTATCTTTTCGCTCAATTCAACAACACCCACATTTTTGTTTTGTCAATTTTTGTTGTTTTCATGGATTGTTTTCGGATTGATCATGCTTCACATGCCTTTAGGTACATGAAGCAGGTTTTTTAATTTCTGTTGTGTGGATTGTGACTACTTAGCATTTTTTTCGCATTTAGTTGGGTTTTGTGAAATGAAAAGCTTAGAATTTGAGGCTTGAACTAAGTTTATGCCAAATTTTGGTGCCTAAGAATGGGTTTTTATGAATTATACAACCATGGTCATGTATAGCTACCCCTTCATTTTGGCACTAAGTTATTGGGGTATGGTTTAGATCCCATTATAATGCCAACCCAAACAATATCTACAACTCATGCAAGTATCAATATATTAATTTCTCCAGTAGTGTCTTCTTATCATCTCTATAGCCTCTATACCTTGCATAATCGCCCCCTAGAAGCTATCTTTGTAAGTTAAATAATCCTTGACAAACGCATTTAGAAATCCAAATCCTAAGTCAAATAACTTGTTTGGACAGTGACTTATCTTAAAGGCGAATTATCTTAAGTTAATTACCGTTTCCTTTCAAAACACAATAACGTCTTTAATTGGACTAATCTCTACTTTCGTGTTAAATATAACCCATTAAGATCTATGGCAATTCAATGACTCCTCAAGAAACTTAACTTACTTCTATGATCTAGAATCTCAGGTTCAACCTTAGGGTTTTCAACGTCAAACTTTTCTTTTCTGTCCTTCCCTTAATGTATCCTGCCAATAAGAGGTCCATCCAATCCACAAGCATTAAGAGCATTAAGTATTGAATCAAGAAAGTCAAAATTAGCTAAAAGTCATGGAAACATTCAAAACATTGTCATCAATCTTAGTTTGGTTATTCCTAATTGCTAGAATAGAAAACTATTCAGTCATATCCAAATTGCTAACTATTGTTGACCATCTAGACATAAGTATTATAAGAACAAATAAAGAAATAGGGAAGAACAATAGAATCTATCTCTGTCCTTTAGAAATCCTTGTTCTTGAATCTTTAAGTACTATCTTCAGTGATCATGGCTTTCGCTTTATGATCTTCTCTTGAGAATCTCTAGCCAATGTGTCTAATCTCCCTTCTAATGAACTCTAAAAGAGTTAAATAAATGTGGCTTAAAAATCCCGTGGGGCCCGTGGGCCCATAAGAGAAAACACAAGTAAAAAAGGTTAATTTGAAATCTGGGTGCAAACCACAGCCATGGTGGTTACTAGGGTGCAAACCGTTATGCTAGCTTTAAGGTCTAATTGGATCCTCAACACTTCTAGCCCTTGTCTTTCATTATTTGTTCTTTCTCTCAAGCTTTTATTTTCCTCTAAAATTCTAGATATCTTTTAGAAATTCACTGGCCTACAAGATAAACACACAAAAAGCAATAAAATGTTCCTAACAAGTAACAAATACAATGCATACTAAAATGAGTACTAAATGGATGAATATAGGTAAATTAGATGCTAGTCTATGTATGAATATTATGCAAATTATGCATGCATCAATCATTTCTGTCACAAAGTTGCTATTGAGTTTGCAGATCGCTTTAATACCGCCCTCGTTTGCCACAGATGGAATTACTTGGCCTGTCATCCTCGCCTTTGGCTTCGGGTAGATCGATCAGTCAAACACTTATCGGAACCTGGTGTTTTCCCAGACATTGAAACTGCAGTTTCTGCTTCAAGGCATGTAAAATTAATGCTATTTTTGTATGATTCTAGATTTTACCTCAAGCTGTGGAATCTAATTGTCACTTCCTTTCTTACAGACCAGGTGATACCATTTTAATAGCAGCTGGTGGAAGTCATCATGTCTCAAACATTCAAATAAATAAACCCATTTGCTTGGTGAGTTATCCGACTGCATGTGTGTGTGTGTGTGTAAAATGAGTTATTAGATTATTTGTGCATTCAGTGAAACTTTTGAATCTAATTAAATTTTAGTCAACAACCCTTCATGAGACTAGGCATCTGGCTTCTATCTGGTGTTAAGCATGTGGCCTTTTAAATGGGGTTTCCCTATTCATGTTGTTGGATTGGGCAGCTTTGTTCCATTCATTTTCCTTGTTGTTTTATGTTTGTACTTTGGCTGAGGACTATGGAGGATTCCTTATCCTTCATTCTCATTGTATTTTTTTCCATTTGTCTTGATGAATTTTGTCTTTCATAAGAAAAGATAAGAACAGTGTGTGTTTTTCTGTACAATAGGGTTATCCCAGCTCAACCCACTGCTGCAAAAAATGAATTCCATAAAAATTTTACGTTGTGAATTGGATTTTATAATTAATGCTAGATGAGTGGTTGCTTTCATCAAAATGATGGGTAAGACTCTCTAATAGGAGAATGATTAAAAGACCAAATTAGCGGCCAAAGCATTAGAAAAGGAATCAGAGCATAAGCACATCAAGAACTGGTCAGACACCAATGCTAACTGGAAGAATCTGTTCGGACTCCAATGCAATAGAACAACAGCAAATGGAGAATAAACAGCGCTACTTCCCTTTGTGACTGTCGCCACTCCTGAAGTGATTTTGGGGCTGATGCCACATGTTTGAAAGTGTTCATTCCATGAAAATGATGCTTGAACTTCCATTTCTTGGGTGCCCAAAAAAGAACTAGAATTTGCAAACAAGTTTTTTTACGTGTTTTTGTTTCCTATTATCCTATAATTGTTTTTCTAAACTTTATTAGAGGATGTAAAAAAGATCTAGAATAAACAGACTGTTGTTGGTTTCATGTCGCTGCCAAATGCGCTGTACATGGATTCTTCACTGCCGATAATTAGTGTTTTTACCTTCTCGTTAGTTTAGCTCTTGAGGAAACAGTAAGTATTAATGATAGAAAATCCCTCCATTTTTTCTCTTCCAAAATCAATGTTGTTTGTTCAGATTGGTGCAGGTGAACTTCCAGATGACACAACACTCATTTGTTCTCGAGGCTCGGACAGGTTTGCATTTAGACTGAACTGATGATTTTGTAAAGTCATGAACTAAAGTGATTAACACTTACAATTTCAAGGACTGAACTGAGGGTTTACTTGATTTAAAAGGATAGGATAAATGATCAGATAAAATGCTTCTGAGCCTCATGCTATGAATGGAGATGTAGGTTCATAGTAGGGCATCTGTTGTCATCTTAACAATTATCCAGTAGCATGACAAGGACTCTTGGAAAAGGAGTAAACTCTCACTTTAATCCTTGAGATTTTAGGCCTCGGCTTCCTTAGTCCCAGGCCTTACGAAACCTTCATTTTAATTTGACTTTTATAAAATGACATTTAGTTTAGTCATTCTTCATTACTTTTTCCATTAATATTAAGGATTAAAGTAAATGAAGTTTTGTAAAGTTAATATTAAAGTGAAGATTTTGTAAAGTCAGGGATTAAAAAATGACAAATGCTTAGACGTTTGCTACCTCAGAAGTATCACTAGATATGTCATCTTCTGCAACACTTGGTATGTGCTGTTGGTTTTGTTTGAGCAGTGCATTGGAGTTCCTTTCTACTTGCAAATTAGCAAACTTAACTGTGAAGGCGGAGCTTGGTTGCTGCTTGCTGCATAGAAAGGGAAGGCTAACTATAGATGGATGCATACTTCAATGTGAATCTAATCCTCTTGATTATCTCTCATGTCCCATTGTGAGCACAAGCACAGCCAGTAGCAGTGAGGTGCTTTCCTCTCAAACAAAGGGTAATGGCGATGGTGTGTTTGTTTCTCAAACTCGTATTGAAGGAGGTGCTAAAGCTGTTTTGACAAGTGGGGATCTTGCCTTGCAACGTGTCAGAGTGATTTATGCTCGAACTTCACTTCTTTTCTGGTTTGACGTAGAGCAGATGTGTGATCAAATTGATCATGACAACCCACTTTGATATCTTCTGTTGTTTTTCTCTGTAATCTATTTTAGTGGAGTGATTAAGGTATTTGTGATTCTTTTACTGTTCTTTCTTTGTTCTGTTATTATGTACCATTTGGATATGTCTAATGTAACTAAAATTCCAATTTATCATGATCTTTATAACGAGGCCTCTAAACTTAATGTAATAATTTGAAC
Source organism: Abrus pulchellus subsp. cantoniensis (assembly GCA_024086825.1). Lineage (NCBI taxonomy): Eukaryota > Viridiplantae > Streptophyta > Magnoliopsida > Fabales > Fabaceae > Abrus > Abrus pulchellus. The sequence continues at coordinate 25,780,427 of CM044053.1, forward strand.
TTATTCAGACCTGTGAAAATAAATTTGATTATTACAAAACTTTTAGTTTATTTTGGTAAGTTCCTTTTTAGTTGCTTATATAAATATTTTTTTTTTAATTTTTGATAAATTCATATGCGATAATTGCTAACTGTTAATTAAGTTATTTATGTGCATTAATATCTGCAATCTTCAGATTACAAACTTAAAAAAGGCCTTTCGGTAGGTTTTGAACTTTGCCATTATAGAAAAAAAAATATTTCCGCTCAAATTACCAATTTGACAGTCCAGTGGCCGTCAACAAATGACACCCTTTGCCTACACATTTTTACTCGGTTTTGCACAAAATACAGCTCTAAGTGTAAAAGCTAATCGTTGAGTTATTGATTTCAACGCCAAGAAACGAAATATTATTCTCAAATTCAAGTAGCAAGTACTACCTACTACGTACCTGTGAGTAAAGATCTTTTAACACAATCTTTATTAAAAATTTATATACTCTACTTATTGATTCTCTTGTAAGTATAGTTTTGACTACATATATTATTAATTAATTAAATATTATTGTAATAATAATTTACCACTATTTCACTATGCATAATATTAAGAATATAATTAAATAAATAAGTAAATATTTTAATTGAGAAACTAATTAAAAAACATTAGTTTGATGGATATAAAACTTACAAGCTATATTTATCACAATTAAAAAAATAATGTCCTTATGCCAGGAAAGAAAATATGCACAGAAATCATCTCTAAACAATGAAGATTGAAATATTATGGACAACTAGTACTTTAATCTTCTAACTTCCTTTTTTTTTTAATTCGACTTTGTTCTCTTTTTTTTTTAATCCTCTATCATTTATTTTTTTTGGTTTTGGTTTAGTCTTTTTATTTTATTTTTTTAATTCTTTAACCTCTAAAGTCAACTAAATAAGTCATTTTTTATTAACTCTCTTTAGTTACAAACTTTGCCTTCTCATCGCAATTCCTGTCATTGTCATAACCTTCATCTTCTTTTGTTCCTCCCATTTGTTTATTGGAGTTAATCATAATTAATGAATAGACTTATTTGATTGACATTTATGAAAAAAGGTTAAAGACCAAATTGAAATAAAAAATAAAGTTAAAAGACCAAAATAAAATAAATTGAATAAAATCAAACTGTAACCAAAAAAAAAAATTGAAGAAAAAATTTATTTTGCCAATATTATTTCAGGATAGATTACTTCTACATTTCTAGACAATCCATCATCCACTTAAACTAAGTTATCAAAAATCTGGAATTTTCCTTTGCTCAAACAACAAACAAGTTACTATCAGAACCACATTTTCAAACAAAATTCATATAACTAGACAGGATGTTTCTATATAAAGAAAGAAACTATTATCATTTCTTTATGAGTAAACAAAGATGTGCAGTAAAAACAGAACAAAAAAGGTTAGGAGACCCTTGATATCATTGCTCACGATTGGACCAAAAATTAAAACGACTAGAGGGTATGTCCCCGAAGTCAGCACCCACAAAAAATGGAATTTTCCCATCTCTTTTCCCCCGTCATAATTCTCCACTCCAATGCCTGATTGCATAAGGTTCATTTTCTGCTGCACAAATGATCATGAACATATATCACTAGCCAACCGTTCCTCAGAGAACGTCACAGACAACCTGAAAATTGAGCAAAGGAATCTCATTAAATACGTTACTTTAGAAAAGAAAATCCATTTCAAATTTATTACAAAAGCCTTAGATGATTAAATGATAAAAAGAATAACAATTGTTTGACTGCCGAAAGTCATGAATTATATGATTCATACAAAGAATAGTATTTTTCATCTTTTAATGAAAATTACTTATCATTCAAAAGTAGCCCTCATCCCAAAGAACAAAAACCGTTGAAACAAAGATGAGCACAGAATTTTAGAACGAAAGAAAATTGGATCACTACAGTAGATGGGTTGTGTGCCTTTGTCCCATCTCAATAAAGCCCAGATAGGATCTGGATTCTACTGGTATGTCACAATATTGACTGCACAAGCACAACTTCTACACTTACCTTTTTCTGTTTCAAATTAATACAGCTGCTTCACCAATTCTCTCAACTACTAGAATATAGATGCAATTACAAAATGCATGTATATAAAATTTAATTGCTTCCTCACCGTTACAAGACCAAAAATTGAATTAGCTGAACTCAACTCCCTGAAGTAGGTCTTTGTTTCACCACCAAATCATCAGCAGAGTAATAATCAGCTATAAGCCGGTACATATATGATGGGTTATGCCCCCCGCTGAGAAGAAATAATTTTCAAATCAGTGAATGGAGAAAAAGAAACCAATTAGTACACTCCTTCCTTGAGTCAACGATGAAGTAAAGTTAGACTTCACAATCAGTTTCAGTTCAACTTACGTGTCAGTAATAAAGAGACTAACAAGGTTCGGTGGTACATAATCAAATGTTGGATTAATGACATGGAGAGAACCAGCACCACTTGCATAATCCATGCAATCTGAGAATTCCCCAAAGTCAAGTAGCTCCGATGGGGATCTCAGCTCATTCAGTAGGACTTCAGGATTGTGCGGATACAAAGGGCACAACTGTCAATAAAATAAAGCAACTATGAATGAAAGCCAAACAGTTGGTAACTGAGATGATGCATGAAAAGTTGTCTAAATAGCCTAAACAAGGACTAAGATTAAATATTTATTTTGACCAGATATTTCGTTTTCCAAATTGTATTCTGTTATTAGATCAATCAACTGACAGACAACTAATTCACAAGTCTATTGTGCGTTAAAAAAAATTTGTAATCTTTCCCTCCCGCAGATTTGGCAGTGAACTATCACACCATTTCTATATTTAAACAGGACATCAAAGTCATAAGAATTTTGTTTCATATAAAATGACAGATGTGAGATAGACAGAGATTATATGTTAACAATTTACCTTGTGACTCCCAGCAAGTACAACAAAAGGAACGGCATGCTTTTGAGCTGCAAGTGCAACCATATGTAACCCTACCGGGGCAATAACTCCTCCATTAGCCATGACAGCATGAGCTCCAACTATAACCTAAATAATGGTAAATTGAAATCAATTTAAATTCAGAATAAGATTCTTAAATCCATAATTTACACCAAGACCTTTGCATACCATGTTCACTCGGGATATCATAGCAAAAACTGCAGAATCAGTAATTACTGTGGTCTGTAAGCCTCGGGCAGCCAATTCTTTTGCAAGGAGATGGCCCTGATATCTAATTGCATACAGTGTCAAGTCAACATTAATTGGTTTTATGAAGAATATAAACAAATAAACCATAATCATGCCTTGCAAATGTTGATTAGACATAATTACTAACCTTGGGGCACCCTCAGCAACAAAGACCTTAAACGATCTCTTTTTCTCCTTTGCAGCATAAAGAAATTCCAACACTGTTTTTGAGCTGCCTAGTGTTAATATTACCTCACTGAAAAATAGGAATAAAAACAAATAAGAAAAAGAACAAAAGATTTTCTTTGTTTAAAAAAGAATAACATCATAATATCCAGACATAATCGCATACATCAATAGAAGAACATTTGCATTGATATTTAAGATACCAGGGATGCAAGAAAATAAATCATCAAATAAGTGAAGGAAAATGGACCCTAATGTTAGTCATGTAGATAAAGCAACCCTTGGCAACATGAAAACACCCTTGAATTTGGGAAACATGGAAGGATGAAACAACTCATTTTCCCAATTAAAGCAACAAACCATGTCAGAGTTACTTTCAAAAAGATAAAATATTAAAGACGTTGCTGTTTCATGTTGTAAATTACAAGGCATTTATCAAATATATGCATGAGATTCTAAGTTAATATCCTGTACTTCAAAATTGCTCTTTGACCAGTTATGTCAGCCAATAGTAGCTATCCCCAGCAATAAAATTGGCATAAGTTCATAAAATAATAAAATCATTATTTGCTTCAAAATGAAGGTAATGCAGTCCCCAGAAGAAGCTAATAAAACAAAAGGGGTTAACCAGCCTGCAAGGCAAGCTTTAATTAAAGAGTAGCTTGATAAACTTAACCATATAAAGAGTTAATAAAAAATTAATTGGAATCTTCCATTGTGTTAATCTTTGCCATGTCAATCCGATCTTTCCCCCATATCAAAAAATGTAGAAAGCACTAAAACAAGCATCAGACATTTAACATATGTATTGCCTCCCATCTAAGTGTTATACATAATAACAGTTTAGTTTTTGATTTGAGAATTAAACAAATCTTGAAATATTTAAAATGTAATATTCACTATATGACATGGTAAATATTTCTCCAATCACAACACAAAAGCCTTCAATCAACTATAAAGAGGAGAAATCTTGGGCATTGGAATGCCTATTTATGAGCAGTAGTAAGAAGTCTGACTGTCTTAACATTGATGACAAAATAAAATAGCATGATCCTTAGCATGTTCTAGGTAAAAAAAAAATTGGCATGTAAAGTATGTAAGAATTTACATGCAAGCTTTTCACAATCACAGATCAATCAGGCTTTAGGGGATATTGTAAAAGCATGTTTTCAAACGAGCACTTTAAAGTAGCAAGAGATAAACAATAGATCATAGAATAGTTTCAGGAGAGACGAACTTTTGATGAATGTGCTCTACTGCCTGCTCTGCTATTTGTTCATAGCAAGTGGATATGTCTTGAATAAGTTCATTGACTGCTTCAATTACATCATGCTTCAACTTCTTACCTCTTGAACCCTTTTCAACAGCTGTATCAAAGGATAACAAAATTCAAACTAAAAAAGATAAATGCATGAACACCTAAATGCAGTTGAACACCAGAACAACAATGCCTTATTGGCATAGCAAGAAGGAACATTAACTGCATCTAAGAAAGTTATCTTAAAAAGCCTCATTTGTTTTGTAGCATATTTTTTGCATGTAAAAAAGGTGAAATGAAAAACAAAAAATAACAATAATTAGTCCATTGCATTTAAGCTTGAATTTCTGCATACCAAGAAAAACAAAACCTATTTTTTTATCAAAATACAAAAAGAATAATCGTGGACAATATCATTAACGTTATAACAATTCAAGGTCAATAATTTCTAGCCATCCTCACATCTACTTTTCCCTTCAGATTCACCCCCTGAGGAAGATGTGTGTGGAACAGCGGTTGACTCAGACGTATCCTCTAGAAGAGTTTGCAATGACGGTGGACGCAAGGTGCTTCTTGCAGCAGCTGCAACAGCAGCAGCAGATAAAACAGGATGATCATCTCGCTCCACATCATCTTCATCATCACTTGCAGCAGATATTCCCAAACCAGCCATAGCAGCTGTTGCAAGGGAAAGATCCTCCTCCCTTATAATGTGCAAAACACGCCTCACAATATTTCCAACAGCTAACTCTGCAATCACATACATAACAAGTTCTGATTGGCAAACAATAAACTAATCTCAATTCCCAAATCACAATAACCCTGTGCATGTGACAGTAAAACATCCTTCAACATAAGGCAGGAGTAAATACACAAATTGGTTTATGAAGCAACACTCTATTTAATTCATAAAAGTTTTGCTTTGCACAATCTGATCTTCAAACGTGTTAACTTTTTCTTTTGATTCATTTTGGAAACTAATTGATCCCTGAAAGTGTTGACGCATGCAATTTGGTCTCCAAATATATCAATTTTGCTTACATTTTATTTTGCTTAATATTTTTTGTCAAAGAAGGACCAAAATGTGAGTAAGTTAACACATTTGAGGGCTAAATTATACAGAACGTCACTTTCAAGGATCAAATTAAATATTTACTCAGAAGCAAATAAACCTGAAAATACATACTTTGACTGCTATAAAAACATTGAACACAACAAACCCAAAATGCATATTTATTGTTTTTAAAAAAACAAAAAACCAAGCATACCAATAGGATTAGCAGCAATAAGCTGCTCCCCCACAGCCCTTACAGCATTAATCAGAGCTGTGGCCTGGTTTGTGTGTGGCACCCGCTGCTGCGAAATCACAGACCGGAGCAACTCTGCTGCCTGCTTTGCTGTGGCCTGAGAACCTTCAATTTTACTACCATCGCACAACAAAATAAATAGCTAAATAAATACAAACCAAAAATATTCATAAACCACACAACACACACACTCACATGGAGAAAACATCAAAAATCAGTTCCTAAAACCCAAAACTCACATGATAGTTCCTATTACACTATTCGTTGAACTCAGACAATATCAGAGAATGAAAAGTTACCGTTTCTTAAGCTGATTCACAAAATCATTAACAAGGGCTTGAACATCCGGCATTTGGGGCAACCTGAAAAGAATAGTCATTAAGAAAAACGAAAAAGGATTTTACTTTAAGAGAATACAAGTAAAAGGGTAACCTAAAGTAGCATTACAATATGATGGGTCTTTAATTTTTGGGTTTGAATTTTGAGAATCGACTTTATTCCCAGTTGCTTGCGCTTTTATCAGTTCACAATTCGTGGAATCCGATAGTCCAGGTTTCAACCTGGGATGCGTTCAGAAATAACATCACACAAACATTTTTTCTTTAAAAGAAAATAACTATTTTTTAAACCAAAAAAGCTATGCACGTGATTGGGATTCTTCCGCAACCTAATTGAGATGAATCCGATTTACAAAATAACCTCCCTAGTGAAAATTTTAAAACAAGCAACTTTTATAAAACATAGTAGATATTTTATATATTTTATTTGATGGAAAAATTAAAGAGATATGATTTTCAAAACTAAAAAATATAATGGATTTTTTTACCACCATGCAGGTATTATTAAATTAATAAAAAATAAAATATATTAAGTGACTTTTGTGATAATATAAGGTCTCGCTGCTAGTTACAAGTATGGGATTTAAAAAATAATTATAATATTTGCCTTCATGCCTTTGAATGAATTACTGGGCCTGAAAGCTTAATATACATAGGAATATAGCCACTCCCTAATGAACAAAAAATAAAAAAATACTCCAAAGTATATTTGGAATTTAAGGTTTAGACCTTAAGACACTATTTTTATCATCTTTTTCTTTCTTTTTTATGGTAAAAACTATTTCTATCATATAAAGGATCAAAGCAATCGAAAGATACAGTTTGGGCCAAAAGATTAGCCCACACTTCAATCGCTTAGACTCCAAATGGTCTCTTCAAGTGAGGGTAACAAAAACATGTACACATCAGACAAGGGTCTAGCGTGGATCTATTTAAGAGCCCTCTAAAGTTTGCAAAATAGACAAACTTTACTTTATTTTATATGGATTTTTCGGAGCTTAATTCAACGGATTCTAAATAGCCCGAATTAATTTTAATTTTTAAAATTCAAATTTTATATTTTATTAACAATTTTAAGTATGTTCATTTTGTCAACTCTATTCCTATTATCGAAATTTAACATGTGCAAAATTTTTTCAACAGCAACCACAAATCACAAGTAGAATTTGCCTTTTTTGAACTTGGAACATCTTGTGTGGTCTCTAACTTCGAATTTTTTTTTTAAATTTAGATTAAATAAAATTTACTTTTTTAAAATTAAACTTAAATTAAGAATATTAAGATTATAATAATATTAAATTTTGATTTATTTTAAAGAAGAAATATTTAAGATTTAAATTTTAAATTAAATTTAACTTTAAAATACAAAATGGTATGTAAAAGAATAAAAATTAACCCAAAAATATATTTTTTCAATGTTGGAAAAATGAGGTGGTGTAATCAATAAAAAATTAATTCTCAAACATATTCTCATTATTTAATATAATAACTTATTTACATGAAAAAAATTCTAAACAGATTTGGCAAGAAATTTTGAAGTGATTTGTACCTAAATTTTAAAGTATCTATAATGTAACAAGTTTAAATAGATTAGTCTATTTTGTTGGCTCTAATGAGAATATTTTTAGGCGTTAATTTTTACCTCAATTATGTCACGTGACTTTTTATGTGTTAAATATTTTGTTTAATTTTATCTTAATTTAAATTTATATATTTTATAATTTTTAAAATTTATCTTTTTAATTTAATTTTATTTAGTATGATAAAATATTTATTATTAATAATTAAATTATATTTTTATAAAATTTATTTATATTAGCAATGCATAGAAACTTGCTAACATAAAATAATGCAACTGTTTTGATCTAAATAACAAACAAATTGACATTACAAAATTTGATAACACACCAGCAAACTTTAAAAATTGACACAATAGTCTTTATCTCATGATTAAGAGATAAATTTTGTAAGAATGAAATGTTCTTTATTAATAAAGGTATGACACAAATTTTAATAATTTTTTTTTCATTTGCAAAAATTAAATGCAGTATTTTTAGTTGGTGTTATTCTCTAATTAAAATTGATGTTTTATTTTAATAATCTGCATAATAAAAGCTATTATTAAATATCAGCACATTAGTATTTAAGGTCTACAAGAAGGTAAGTTAGAAGTATAATTTTTGTATATGACAAAATTTAAACTTGTTCTTCATGTATTATGCTACTCTAACTTACTACTAAACTATCAAGACAAAGATAATAATGACATATTTTTTGTATAAGAAAGGGAGATGGAGATTAAAGAAAGAGAATAAAGGTGTAAGTTTTGCATATGATCGAGTTTGAACATTGATCCTTAGACTTCATATACTTTTAACTTACTATTAATTTGTAAAAGAAAGGACTTAATAATGAAAATTTTAAGTTTAAACTATTTGCAAGGTGTATAGAATGAATAATACATTATAATTATCTAATAATTCTTTGTAGATTACAATTAATTGTTGTTTTGTTTTTTATAAAAATAGATTATTTCATGACCCAAATTGAGTGTCTGAGTAAGCCTAATAATTATCTTTGCATGTGATTGTCTATATGTTTTGGTTGAAAATGGAAAATAGATGGAGTTAATGGAGAATGCACTCTCTAGAGAGATTTATCTTTTTAAAGGAGATAATTTCTTAGTCCAATGTGCATATGGATTAATCCACTTAAGGTATTGACTTGAATAAATAACTTTGATTTGTGTACTCTACACAAAGGAAAATGTACTATTTTACTAGTCTCACTCAACTATATCTTGTCTTATAATATATTTTGATGCATTTATATTTTGTCTTGATGATAAATTTTTTCTTTTTATGAACAATTATTTTTCCTTCATTAAGATCTCATTGGATAAACAATGGAAAATGAAAGCCAAATTTAGAATTTTTGTTGAGAATTATTTATCTTGATTTAGTTTTACGTAAAAAAGAACTTTTGGCTTAATGAAAAAGGTTTGATAGGTTTAGTCATATTGTTATCAAGAGGACTATCTTTAGACATCTTTTGAGTGCGCTTTTGAAAATGAGACAAATAAGAAAAAAAAAGATAGTATAGTTCATAAATGTCTAATTTTTTAAGTTTGATGCAGTACACCTATTATATCATTCAATGAGATTAATGTCCTATCATCTAATATTCTCCTTTGTCATTACATACATGCTCCTTCTGTTATCATTTTGACAACTATTGTAGTTGAAAATGAAGTTAATTAGTGTATTTATCCTAAGTGGACTAAAATGTATGTGCTTGTATATATGAGAGTTGACAACTTGAAGATTATGGGTTACACATATTTAGATCTTGAAATTAACTTCAAGATACATCTTTATAATGGTTGAAGGTTCTATATCTAATAAGTCTAAGAAATCAACTATTGTGTTCCTCTACTTTATTAGTAAAATTTATTTCTTGTTATGTTGACTCTCATGTTGTTTGTTAAGAAATTTGGTCACAAGACTTTATATTTTAAACTTTATTACTAGACCATTGAATACTTATTGTGATAATAATGTGTTCTACATAAATAATAATAAAATTGCTAATGGTTCTAAGAATTAAAATGGAAGTATTTAACTATAAGAGATTTTGTGAAGAAAAATGATATAGTTGTTAAGTATATTAATATATAATTTAAGTTATATGATTCCTTAACTAAGAATTATAAAGCTTATGATATTAATACATTATAATTTAGGTGTAATTGTAATTTTGAGCTCAATATTATTGGAACTACTATCCCAGTGGTCAATACTATTTGGAGATGAGATATGACTGTTTTTCGAAAGACCATATAATTTCTCTAGCTTTAAGACTTCTAAGAGAAATTGTAAGGAGTGACAAAAAAAAATGATGCTTTAACTTTTGGATCATATCAGCATATCATTTTTTTGCTACATTCTACATTAATGATTGATCGATAAAGTTGATAATATTTGTAATTATAAAAAGTCCTATATCATATAATATACAACGGTTGTCGTGATTTGATACTATTTTACTTTAATTGAACATAGTCATCTTTAGATATTGCACCATCATGTATTTTCTAAAATGTAACCACATTATTAAGTTAATCATTAGCTCGAGAGTCATTTCACAAACTAATTTTTAATTAAAATTATGCAATTGGTTTTGTCCAAGTAAGAAAATATTAGAATTATTGAATAATTCTTTATGGATTGTAATTAATTATTATTTTGTTGTCAATAAAAACAAAGTAATTTGATGATCCTGATTGAGTGCATGAATAAGCCTATATAATAATTAATTTTCAATGATATGTTTGTTTGGGTTTAGATATGTAATTTATTAGTATGGATTGAATTGTAGACTTTAACTCAAATATATATGATAGGAAGGAACTAGGATTAATACTTTTTATATTTAGTTAGATTTTTCTATAGTGACCAAGAATCGTATAGTCACACCTTCACAACTTACCCTATTGATAGTTGGAATTTGGGAGAGTGAATTATTGAGGAAGGTCTAGCCTATTAGTTGTCAGATAATTTAGAAATCAAGTATGATAAATTTTATTATAAAAGTTATATCTTCAACGAGTAAGTCTAAAGTTTTATTAGTGGTATTTCTAATTCTCTTTGGTATTCTAATTTTATATAATCTTATGTGAATAATATTTACTCACATAATAACCCATAATTATGGATCAATCGATGATAGAATAGATATTAAGGTTGCAAGTAAAAGCTCTAATCAATTGACCTGTATTATTACGACCAATCATTCCATAAGTCATTAACAAAGAAGATTGAAGAATAGATCCATTAGTATTTATTCTACACAACCTTTGAGTAGGAAAGCTTCACTAAAATAAAGTAAAGCTAGATAACTCTTTTGATCTTGACAAACAAAACACTATTATAATATCTTTCACCTTTTTCTAAGGACAAAAAAGAAACTAAGGAACAAATTTAATATCTCCATCAAATATTTATAAAAACTAAGCATAAAGGACTCAAAAAGATATGAATATCAAAATTATAAATCATCTCAAATGCACACTTTAAGAAAAAGATCAAACAGATGATACTTTAACGGTGGATGGTAGCAAAATATGAGGAGAAGAGAATCTATGTTTGTTGTAACCGGGGTCTGATGGGACAGCGATGAAATTGAGTCGTCACTAAAATTTATTAAAGAAAACATTAAAAAAAAATTTAAAAAAATCTTTGAAATCAAATTTAGGCTTGGGAGTCATTTACATTTAGGGAAGATATTAACACCTTACGACATCCTTTAATTAAAAAGTTATTATTCTAATTAATTGTACAAAAATTATTTTACTTTAAAATATTTATTTCACTCTAAAAGAAAACGATTAATATTTTTCTTATTATTTTTAAATTTGTCATTAGTTTTTAACCTTATTTCAAATTTTTACAATTTTTTTAGATTTTAATTTTATATTTTTATAAAGAAATACAATTAAAAAAATTTGAATTAAAGGAATGAATTATTTATAAAAATGTTATTCTTTTTTTAAAAATAAATTTAAATAAGATCTAACTTGATTTTTTCATTTTTTAAGTAAAAATTCATTTTTTATATATTTTTTGAATAAATAATTGCAAAAATTAATTAGAATTGAAAAATGGATTATTTATAAAATATTATTCTTTTTTATTTTCATATTAAATAAATTTAAATAAAATATATTTTTTTATTTTTCTTTAACTAAAAATTTATTTTTTATATTTTATTATTTTTAACTAAAGAATTATAATTAAAAAATTAATTTGAATTGAGATAAAGAATTATTTATAGAATACTATTCCCCTTCTTATTTTTGTATTAGAGAAAACAACCTTAAAATATTTTATCTTGATATTTTTTTTTTAAATAAACACAATAATTTCTTTTTTTTTAGAATTACTTTGAATTACTCTTAGTTAAAAAAATTTTAAAAATAATTTAGACTTAAAAAAATTAAAAAAATTTTGGACTTGACGGGTTAGGTTCCCGCTCCTATTTATCTTTCGTATGTAACGTAAGAATCAAAGCTGTCACATAGTTCTATTTCAAACATTATGTTTTGGATAAGTTTTAAATATTTTTTTTTTGAAAAACTTGATTTTTTTATTATTATTTTAAGTAAATTCACTTTTGTACAGGGTTCAAGTTCACTCTTGTGATCCATAAAACGTTGAAGGTAGATCCACCACTCTATCAAAATTATTTGGCTGTTGCATGGATTTAAAATATTTTTTAATATTAATTTCTATTTTTTAAGAAATAAATCCATCTTTTTTTTTTAGAATACAAAAAACATACATATATCTTGATGGAAAAAATGAACAAAAGAAATAATTTTAGCATTAAGAAAGGCTTAGTTTTTAAAATTTGCAAAAAAATGTTTTTAAGATTATAAAATGTTGGCTTTTTTTTTAGGGTTTGCAAATAGAACTTTTAGGGTTAAAAAAATATTAGAGTTTTTAGGTTTACACAAAAGAAAGAGGGTTTATCATTGAAAACATGTTTTTGAAGAAAAAATATATTCTTTAAGATTTTGCAAAAAGAATGATTTTTGGAGTAGAAAAAAATTAGGCTTTTAGTTTTTTTTTTTTTTACAAAACAAATAAATGTTAGAAAAAAATTAGGATTCACAAAAAGGAAAGTTTTAGAGTTAAAAAGAAAATTAGAAATTTTATAGGTTTATAAAAAAATGATAAGTTTTTGGGTTAGATAAATTAGGATTTGTAAAAGAAAATTTTTTTAATACAGACAAAAGAGAAAAACACATAGAGATATGATGAGTAAAAAAAAAAGAATAATAAAAATAAAAAAGAAATAATAATTCTTACTGAAAGATAAAGAAAAATGAATTCTATTTTTGTTGACTCATTTGTGATGATTCAGAGTTTTTGAGTAGACTCTTACTTCAATCTTCTAAATATGTTCTTTCTACTTGATTTGTAGGACTACACTTTAACTATTAATTGATTTCTTTTTAACTCTTTCCTCTTTCTCTTCGTTTCTCGATCTCTCTCTTTTGAATCTCTTCGTTTCTGAGCTCTCTCTCTTGAATTCTCTCTCCTTTTCTCTCTATGCTCTCAAAGTGTCCTCGTAAAAAATAAAAGGTGTTTACCTAAAAGTCTTTTCTTTTTAAAAATCTAAGCTTCCTATTTATAAGTATTTTGTAAAATCTTAGTTCCTATTTATTTATTTATTTTTAATAAAGGCTCCCTTATTTTTTTGATAACTAATAATCAGTTTTTTTTTTCTCATCCATTTTACTAAAAATCTACAAACTACTTTGACCATTTCTAAATTCGATTTTAAATTTTAAAATTTAAATTTTGAATTTAAATTTTGAATTATTTTTTTTCTTTATTTTCTTAACCTCCTAAAAAATTGAATCATTATATTTAATTTTTTTAATTTATAAAATTTATTTTTAAAAGGGACCTAGATAAAATTGGGTATTCACAATATTTCCAAAGTTAAAGAAGGACATGTTACATTTAATAAAAAAAAAAACTAACAACTATTAAGAATCATAGCACATTTATAGCAGTAGAATATAAAGATTCTCAAATATATATATGATTATAACAATGGCAAAACATACACACATACGCACTAATTCAGTTTAGGTTTATTTAATTTTGACAAATATAGCACTCACAATCACATCTCTCTAGGTATCCACATGAACAAAACCACTAAAGCCTTTGTTATTGCTTTATTAGTAACTTCGTATGAGTCAGTGCAAATCCAATTAGACAATACTTCTAGTCTGACTAGAATATGACTTCTTTAACATACTTATTATTGTGTTTAATACTAAAAATAACATATTTGTATAATGTCTAAAGAAGGTTAAAACATTATATTATCAACACTGACAACAAACTATTCACTCATAGATAATGGTGTGAACTTCAAAAAAGTGTAAATAGAGAATATACTAAAAGTTGATCTAGTAAAGTTTGAAACATACATCAAGAAAAAGAAAAATAATTTTGTGAAAAAGACTAACCAACTTTTTGTATTTTTTTTTATATATTACACAAAAACGAAGAAAAAGTCAAGAATACAGAAAGTTTTGAAGTACACTTGGTACTAAAAAGTACTTAGACACGTCATAAGGGATAATAGGAAAACAATATTGTGTGTCTAATAAATAAATGAGGTGTTTGACAAAAATATTTTTTAAACTATAAATCAAAGGCTCTATCATGCAAAGAGGATGGAAGTTATAAAAAATCATACCAAAATACTTTTAGAATCACTTATTCTCAACTTATCTTTTTGTATAATTTTTTTTATATAAAAATGAGTTATTGCTTGTCTAGAAAGGAAAAAAAACTTTGAGTGTAATTTCTTTTTGCTTGAAGAGACAATATTGAAAAATAATATTTAGGTTTTTTAAGCCTGAAAAGGGTATTGTAAAATTTTTTAGGTTATGAAATACTTATTGTAATATATGTTAATAGTAAAATTCTTAACAATGTTAGAAATTGTATGTGATGACTCTTTTCATGAATATACAGGCTTCAAGATCTTTTGATTCTAGAAAGAAGTTTCCCAATTACCTATTCGATCTATTTTTTAGGGCTCGTCACCATCAAATGACATGAATAATTTTGATAGATACTATTGCTACTGATATTGATGACGATCATGACTTCTTTTAGTCTTTTTGCTAGCTTTTATTATTATTATTTATAATAACTTAATATTTATCATTTTTTATATATTTTATTATAATACTTTGATTTTTATTTATATTAGTCTATTTATTTGATAATTATTTTATAGACAGTTAAATATGACTTTAATTGATAATTATATTACATGTAATACTATTAAGTTTTCATAGTTTAGATTAGTTATTTTTTAAAATTACTAAATAATTACCAATAGGTACACTTAGTTGATAAAAATCATAGTTAGTTTTGTATGACTTTCTTTGACTTGCATTTTATATAACTAAAATTTATTAAAATTTTAAGAAAACAGATTAAACCCTCTTTTTTTTTTTTGGTTTTATAGTGATTTTAAGCATTTTGATTGTAAATCATTTTATAAGCTACTTGCATAATGGAGGATGGGGTTTCTCAAACCTAGGTGACCAACTTGCTTTTACAAAATAATTTTATCCTAATTTATAGGAAGATCTTTTTAATGATAAGCATTATGACCCAATGAAAATTGTGAAAATTTCTATTAATCCCTTGACAAATATTAGTGGAAAGGAATATGTTGTTTACACAATATATAAGGAAGAGGGCTTGAAGAACAATTTTTCCTTGCAAATAATAATGATTATTTTTTAATTACTCAATCTAGAAGAAACTTTATTGAGTAAGATTTTTTTAAAATTATCTTTTTAACATAATTTAAAAAAAATTATGATATAAAATTATTCAAACAAAATATATAAAAAATCAATTTCATTTTAATTTATAACTTATTCAAATAACTTATTTAATATCAAAATTTTTATTCTTAAATTAATATTGAATGTATTTTTTAAAATACTAAATGAGCGTTTTTATATTTTAAAAGTAAATTTATTGAAATAAATTTTAAAATAGAAAAACTTCATGTCATTATTAATATATCTTTAAATAGTTAACAGTATAAAACAAAATATTTTATATACTTATTATATATAGTAGAAAGTACACATGTATGTAGTTTACTGTAATAATAATAATAAAAAATAATGCCAATATAATTCAAATTGGTTTCGCGGTAATATAAAAATGTGGGGTCCACAGGCATAAGCTTTCACCATCTTAGGAATTTATTGATTAAAGTAAACTGATACAATGCTTTTGAATGTTTTGTGAGCGTTGCATTGCATTATGAAAAGGAAAAGGAAAGTTACACTTAACTTGTAATCTTTTATTCTTCTTATAAAATTGGTAAGTTAAGTATATATAATTGGATGATGATGATATTGGTATACCCACTAACCTCCACACGTGCCAATGCCATATCCATTTGATTGAAACAAAATACAGAAAGTTTCATCACTGTCTCAGTGTTTCTATTTTCCTATAATAACACACTGTTTGCACCAAAAACGCATTGTCGCATACCGAAGCGGCACAAACAATTCTATCGGCGTCCACTGCAAAGGGAACATCTGCATTAAGTCCCGTGACTCTATATTTCCTTTCATTTTCATTTTCTTTCTTTCTTTCTTTCAAATTTCAATTAAACTATTAACATATTTTTTAATTTAGTTTACATGTATGATTCTTATATATTGAGATAAAACTATTTTAGATATGTTTCTATTAAATTTGTCCAAAGAATACAAATACAATTGTCAAAAGACTATAAAAATAGTTAATTCTGAATAAAAACCAATTAAAAGGCACGAATAATTTAATATTAAGTAAAACAATCACTTTAATCTTTTAAATTATAAGCATAAATTATTTTAATTTTTAACTCTATAAAAGTCTCACTTTAATCTTTAATTTTATATAATAGTACTTATTTTTATTTTTTATATAAAATAATAATAAAAAAATCATCACCTTTAAAAATAAAAAATAAAGAAATATTTTTATAAAATCAATATAATTGATGCTTATAATTTAAGAAATTAAAGTAAATATTTACTATTTTAATGTTTAAACGGCACACACATTTAAAACAAAAAGAAAATCATTTTCTTTCTTTCTTTTTTTAATGCAAAAAAGGTCACAAATTTTGAAAGAAAGATAAGAGGAAAATTGGAAACCGGTGCTTTCTTTTTACTTTTTTAATCCTTTTCATTTGTATTTTCTCGAGAATTTTCTCTCTCCTCTCTCTCTCTTTCTCTCTTTCTCTCTCTCCCTATCTATATCTCTGGTTTGAATTCTTCTTCAACTCGCTGACGCGCACTCGTGCCTACTTTCTTATTTATTGCAGTAATAATCATATCGTATACTGTACACACGCACCTCACCCACCAAAATTTTCATCATTTCACCCAACCATTCTTCAGGGGATGATTTTCCCTGTAATGCCTTTTTGATCAAACCATCATTTCAGGTATTTGTTTCTTTCTCTTCAACTACTTTTTTTTTTTTTTTAATAATTTACATGTTTTCGTCTGGGTTTGATGTTTTGAAAATTTTCATTGATGTTGTGTTTAAAGTTTCAATTTTTAATTGAATTTTCGTGTCACCCTTATTTATTTATTTATTTTGAAGGGCGCTGCTTGTGTGCGTCATAGGTAGATCTGTGTGGGTTTGGTCTGAAGTCCGATGCATTTTTTTTGCAGATTTTAAGGTTAGGGATTTTGAACATGTGAAATGGATGAAACAGTTTGTTGCTACCATCCTGTGGTTGATCTGCGTGATCACCTGGGCTTTTTTTTTCTGTTTGGTCAATTGGGTGCTTTTGATTATGTGGGGAAACGCATTTTTCCAAATGTTTGAAATGAGTATCTTGGATTATCATGCATGTGCGTCTTGCTTTGGCTTTGGTGTTGAGGTTTTGATGGCATAGAATCCGTTGACCTTGAGTGTGTACTGACCTATGTGGTTGGCATGATTTGTGTGTTTCTTTTTTTGCTCATGACTGGTTCCCGTTGTATCGTATGAGTTATTTGTCTTTAATTTACTTTACTTTCATTTCATGTTAGTTTATGGGTGTTGAGTGTCCTGTCCTTTATTCATTTGTCAGATTAATGTGTTTTTTGTAGTTTTGATTCCCAAGTGTTAGGTGTTTAGGCTGCAATTTAATGCTACGTAAGCCAGTTTATGAGGGCTGGTACTTTCTGCCTCAAGTTTGTGTTCTTCCGTTGCACTTTTCCGGGTAGTTTATCTTGAATGTATAAGGCAGATGGGGGCTATTTTCATGGATTCTTTATAAGTTCACAAATGAAATTTAAGAGGGGATATTATGTTGTCATTGTTTAATCTTTGCTTGGTTTTTCCTATAAAAGACATTGTATCTGCGAAGTTTTACTCGTGACATAGTCATGGTCATCTACTTTCTTTAGTTGTTCACAGATGATTTATGATAATCCATCATCATTTGATCCTAGGTAGGATCTTAATTTTAACAATCTTGATGTTATTGACTTTATGCTGAATGAAATGTTACCATTTGAAAAATGATTATCTGATGATGTGAATTTCTGGCTGACTGAGGCTTCCTGCTGGTTATAGATTTTACTTTTTAACAGCATGTTTGTGTGTTTGTAGAGCTGGTTTTTCACACATATCAAAGCAACAACTTGTGAGATGCAATATTTTTTATATTGTGCTTCTGGTTGAAAGTTTTTTAAATTGTTAATTTTTAAATAATTTGGTAGTTAAATCTTCCAAACAGCCATAACACTTACTATTGTGTTTCAACTCAACTGCAAAAATATTGAATTTTTATGTCTATGAGGAAGATTAATTTTTATGTCTGATACATAGTCGATGGAAAAGCAAAAGTACCCTGTGAAGAAGATCTCCCAAAATTGATAGGAAGTGCTGTATGGCACACTAAAGTCTAAACAGTCATTCCAATCCAAAGAATGCTCTCATCCACCAATGGTAAACATTTACTGCCTTTGGCTGAGATCATTCTTTGTGGTGCTGCTATAGGCTAATAGAATTGCCACAGAATTGACATTTTGATTGTCATGTAAATAGTCAGTTTTCATGAAACAAATAACTTGGAAATGTTATGTAATACTTGCAAATTCTGCTGTGTGAACTGTATTACTGTATTATTAAAAATTGGATCTTTTTGTATCAAATTCTTTTTTTATTGTTGATAGTAATGAAATCCTTTTCTTTTTCATGAACAGAGGGCTGCTGGTGGTTGGTTGTACAAGCATGGCATCAAGTAATCCATTCTTTGATGATATACGGAGCAGATCTAGTGTTGATCCTCCTCAAACTGAAGACTTGACAGAAATTGGTGAAGTTATAAATGAGCCTCCACCGACTACTCTTAAGCCTAATGGGACTGTTTCAAGCAGTGTTCGTGAGCTTTTAGAATGCCCTGTGTGCTTGAATGCTATGTACCCTCCAATCCATCAGGTTCTTTTTCTGTTGATGTTCATTGTTGATTTGTTGGGTTTCTAAGAGAGCATGTGGATGTAACTTAAAAATTACTAGGTTCAACTGTGCTTTGACACCCTGATTTCTTATAAGCTCAATTGTACCTTCCACTTAGATTTATAAAACTAAGCACTTTGCCCTTGATTTTAGTTTTCCAAAATTTTCTAATTAGGTGTCAATTTAATTTTTTTTTGTTTTCAATTTCATTCTTTGAATATGGAGCTGTTTCTATACAGCAAATGGTTTTTTAATGGAAAAATAGCTGGAGAGGGTTTTCATATTGTGCTAAGTGAGGAGCTTATATCATCAATCATGATTTTTGGCAATGAGTTGTTCTTTTTCTTTGTCAGTCTTGTAAGAAACACCATTTACAGTGTATTGTATAAAATATTGTGTTGGCTACTTTTTGGAAGGCTTGGGGTGATTGCAAAAAATTGTTAAAATCAGACCAGCCCATAAGTAATATTCCTAAAACATTTGTCATTAAGCTAGTTATTGGATATCTTGCTTCTGCTTTGTTGGTGAGATATGGAGAAATTAGGATTACACATGCTACGGAAATGGATGAGAAAATTTAGGGTGTGATAGCTGGCAGTTGACTGTTGAATATTGTAATTGTTGAATACTCTGATGCATGGATCTATGATTCTAAACACAACTTTTCCTAGCTAGGACACAATGATTGCATATGTAACCCGTTGGAGTTTATATAATTATTTATGGTGTTTCTTCAAAATGATTATCCATTGATAAACTTGTAGTTAATAGATTTTTATTTGAAATGCTTAACAGCTCCTGCATAATCTTTGTTGCAGTGTTCAAATGGTCATACTTTATGCTCTGGTTGCAAACCCAGAGTCCATGACCGTTGCCCTACTTGTCGGCATGAGCTTGGCAACATCAGATGTCTGGCATTGGAGAAGGTGGCTGCATCTTTAGAACTTCCATGTAAATATCAAGGTTTTGGGTGCATGGGCATATACCCATATTACAGCAAGCTAAAACATGAATCTCAATGTGCATTTAGACCTTATAACTGTCCATATGCTGGTTCAGAATGTACTGTTTTGGGTGATATACCTTTCCTGGTGGCCCATCTGAAAGATGATCATAAAGTGGACATGCACAATGGTTGCACTTTTAATCATCGCTATGTCAAAACAAATCCACAAGAAGTTGAAAATGCCACGTGGATGCTAACGGTATTGTTTTGCTGAACTTCCTTCTTTGTGCCTTCTATTAACTTTGAAAATCATTTAAGAGAAATGCTAATTATACATTTTCTATCACACTTCATTATCTTAAAGTTATTGGGACTTACAGAATGATGCGGGTCTCCTCATTTTGAGTCTCATAATTGTGTTTCCCAATAAATTTCAACCAATAATAAATAGTGTTGTAGTCAACCTCACATATAGTGGGATAAAATTTGGTTGTTGTTGTAATAAAGATTGTGTTAACAATAGTGTTGTTAGCATTACTAAAAAAACCAGTTGTAGATTGTGTTATTTTGGTTATGTTAGGATGTACATGTGTTTGTCTTCATCAATAGGTGGGAATATAGTATTGTGGTAAAATGATTGCCATTGTAACCTACTTATGCATTCCTTGATCCGTCCTATACAAGAAAAACTGGTATACTCAAGTATTGGAACTTGTCAAAGTTGAAGTTGATCTTGTAGTGTAGGTTTCTGTGCAAAATTTGGGTTTACTGATTTCTGGATCTGACTTTTGTTCATAGGTTTTCAGTTGCTTTGGCCAGTATTTTTGTCTACATTTTGAAGCTTTTCAGTTAGGAATGGCTCCCGTCTACATAGCATTTTTGCGGTTTATGGGGGACGATAATGAGGCAAAAAACTACACCTACAGTCTTGAGGTGGGTGGAAATGGGAGGAAGATGATTTGGCAGGGGGTGCCTAGAAGCATTAGAGACAACCACCGCAAGGTGCGTGACAGTTTTGATGGTCTCATCATTCAAAGGAACATGGCTCTGTTCTTTTCAGGGGGTGACCGGAAAGAATTGAAACTACGAGTTACTGGGAGGATTTGGAAAGAACAGTGACTGGAGAAGTCCTTTCTTCAGGTAGCCAATTGTATTAAACAGAATAGTTTGTAGTGTACCAATCTCTTAATTCTTGTAATGGTATGAATCTTCTGGTCATGTATTGCTTTTGTAATTTAGAAGGCAACATCTCTTTGCTTACCTTCACATCAAATACATGAACAGGAAAGTGTACCTCGTATCCGTTATGATATTTTTGAATATAGATGTAGAACCTTAGCTTGCTCCAGTATTCTTTCTTCAATGTGTCTATGGAGCAAATATTGCACTCTCACCACATGCTAAACTTGAGTTATTTTTGCCTTTTGTTTCATGCATTGATTGCACGGGAGCAGGTACAACTGAAGACTTTCATCTATGTAATTTTAGAAAGACAAATATGTCTTTTAGTCTTTATAAATATGATTAAATTTTATTTTAGTTTCTAAATTTTCTTTTATTGGTTTTAGTCCTCATAAATTTTAAAATTTTAAAAAATGGTTCTTGTTCCCACTTAAAATTTCTTGATGTTTATCACATCATTGTTAAGAGATAATAGGATTTTTTAAAAGTTTGAGGATTAAACATATTTACAGTGATTGAAAACTTTTTATCATTTTGAAAGATCATCCTCTTTGGCATTAATGCTCAAGTCTCCAATTTGAAAGTCAAGTTATTACTAATCCTGTATTGGGTATTGGTCCAAGTTTGGAAACACGTTAGAACCCTGTAATGTGGATCCGATTAGTAGTGTTGAAGTAAAATTTACCTGCTTGCTTATGTGAAACCAAACGTGCTATAAGACTTTTCTGTTATATCTGGATGGATTTAATCCTCGCTTTAGCTTCATGCAGTTTCTGCCGTAAAAAATGAGTTTAATTTATTTAGCCGAATGGTTGTGATGTAACTAGCTTAATGTAGCAAGAAATATATCCGTAACTAAATAATGTTTACTACTTTCGTAAATATTTTGTTAACTTCATTTTCAAGAATGTAATAAAATTTCAATGTTGTAATGGGAAAATTGACTTTATATATGCCAACAAAAAAATGCTTGTAGCTAAATCATATCCCAATTGTCAGGCAGTGGAAAGGTTAAACTCGTAATATTTAAATATTTTTACAAGTCTATTTTATTTATAAATGCTTGTTATGGTATTTGTAAATTTGAGAAAGCATTTTGTACTCTCTTTAAATTAACAATTGTAATTTTTTTAATATTATAGAGATGAAAAAGTATTAATATCTTTTTTAACTAAACTACTAACTTTATTATCTATTCATATTATTCCACATGTAAGACAAGATACTAAACTCTTTCACTTATCAAAGATAGGAACAATATTTTGTATATAAATATATAATATTTTTTAACAAATTAAAGAGAAAAAAAAGCATGAAATGATAAACTCAGTAACATGATCTAGAAAAAAATAAAGTAAAACATTTTGTAGAAATAGTATCACTTTTATTTTATTGTAAAACTTTTTTACTGCTCATGAAAGTGAACGTCCCAGAAAAGAAAAAAAAAGTTTCACGTACTTGATCAAAAAACAATTTGAAAAATCCCTCAGCCTTATTAAAACAGTCAAAATTCTTAATTCACCCTTTCACACTTAGGACTAGACATCTCAATATTCACATTGAATAGTTCTAATACCATATTAAAAAGTTAACTCATAACGGTAGTGCTCAAACCATTTATAGAGTTTTTTTTTTAACCACATTTCTAATTGATATGAAGCATTTTAAAACATCCTCATGCTCAAAACTAGACATCTAGAATGCAAAATTTATAGAATTAGAAATGTCAGTAGGCTAACATTCAAGCTAGATAAATTTTAATTTCACATTGAAAACTAAGACCTAACTTATTTCTAAAAACTGGCTCAGAAAAAAGGTTGTCTAAATTATGTAAGGAGTATTGTGACTATTTTATGTGGAACATCTTGAATTATGGAAAATGCTTGCACATTTGTTATCCTTGGAGAAAAGGTAAGCAACAGATATAAATTGCACCATTCAACCGTGGACTTGCTAAGCTTTATCTTAAAAACAAAGTCCTTCAAAGAAAGATTCGGACAACTCAATATTTTTTAGCAAATAAAAATACTTATAGTGCAACGTTCAGGTGAATTTTGTTTAGGAACCACTATCAACCAAATACCGATCAATTTCATATATTCTTGGTGAAACGGAAAAAATGAAGAAATACCTACCGTTCAATAAAACTCCTGTTACCATGTAAATAAAGAAGCCACTTCAGTATACCAACTGAAAAATGTCTTTAATATTATATCGTACCCAAGACCTTACTCTGGGTTACAGTGAGATTAGATGTCCCAACAAAACATGACTTTTTAGCTCATCCTTTTATTTTAGGAATGCACACATCAAGTACATTTGGCCAAATATGCATTCCATCCTTGAACACGGTATTCATGAGCTGCCTCAGCAGGATTTGCAGCTTTGATGATGCCACGTCCCACGATAATAATATCACTGCCCCTATCATGGACGACCTGTAAAAATATTTGGTGAATTATCAAGATCAGTATGCTGCACGAAAAGGAGTAAATTAAATGTCAAAAACAGCTGCAAAAGACAATGAAAGAATGCTGCTTTAATGCATTTCCAATACAAGAAAATTGAAGGGTTGAATGGGACAACTACCATATCTATACAAAACCAAATTATCCTCAAGGGAAAGATAAAACATAAAATCAACTTCCAAAACAAAAATGACAGTATTGTTTAAACATAAAAATATGTTCTAGAATGAGGAAATAAAGTAGAACAGAAGAAAAAAAATGTAAATATAAAGGCCAGAGAAACAAGTAAGTTTGCCAAGGTCGTTTTTCATCTTCCAATTTTCACTCAGGTATCAACCTCTGAATATCCATAATGCCCACATTATAATTTAAATGGCCAAACCATATTTGATGATATCTAACTGCTAAGATAGTATATTGACTTCTTTTTATTCTGCATCTAGTTAATACTCTACTTTCGTCATATCTTAAAAACTGATAACAAGTATCCTCTCCCTTGTCCTTTTCCTTCCATAAAATTTCTTTTAAGAAAGAACTAATAATGGGGTAAAATAGTTTTGCACATCATCTTCAGCATGTGATTAAAAGATGCATGGCAACTAGCAGAAACTTACAGAATATGGAGTGTTATATTGCTGCCCTAAAGCATCGCCACCAGTTACCATTTGAACTCCAGGGGTTGCCTGAATGAAAGAAGGATTTATGGGTGCCCCTGGCCATGATGCAGGATTAACTGAGATGAAGCCAATTACAAAATCAGAATGATCCTCAGCAATTTTCAATGCAGCAGCAGTATAGTCTCCCTTAGCAAGGTTTCCAGCTGAACTCATTTCAGCAAGCAGCAACAGACCTCTGCCCCGAGGTAAACCCTGAGCACAGTTCAAGAAACATGTTAAGCTATCGATTGATGCCTTGCTATGGTATAAAATTGAAAAATAGCCACTAGTGCAGACCTTCAATTTTAATCCATCAACAATTCCAGGACCAGAGATTATGTGAGCATTTACTATGTGAGCCCAATCCAATATATGAAAGATTCCTCTGGGATAATGGAATAGAAACATGCCATATTAAATGAAGAAAAAGATGAGAGGAATCCAAGAAAGTTGAGCAATCTTACCCTTCATATTGCATGGTGACTGTGTTACCAATGTCAGCAAATTTACGATCCTCAAAGATTAAGAAGTTGTATTTCTCTGCAATCTTCAATAGAATAAAGAATATACTATTAGACACAATTAAACCAGAAACATAATAGATTGCTTAAAACTCAATCACACATGATGCTGATGGCCACATAACACTTTTATCATAGGTTTAAGTAGGACTGTAAACGAGAAGAGCAGAGCTAAGTACTTGAACCTTAAGCTTGGCTTCTAAAAGATGTTTACGATTCTTATTGTTATCAATGAGGATTAGGGATGTCAAAATAAGGTTTTGGTTCAGAAATAATATATATGTCGATACATTATTTTTCAGAAGTAAATTAAGAGCTTCTCTAATTATTTATTGCTTTTAATAGGCACAATTCTTTAGGTCTTATTTAATCTCTTCCATGTGAATTGTGAACATTGAAACACTAGTGAAACTTAATCTCTGTCCATGTGAACATTAATTGTACAGGTTATCATTGAGCACACTGACCAAAAGGCAGAGTGAAGAAAAACGGCTTTCAAATTGAATCATTTGTAAAGAAAAAGAAAAAAGATTTCTTTGTTAGTGAGGACTAAGGGGACAACACATGTTGCTTTGCTGTAAAAGACCTCATCAAAAGGGAAAAAGAAATCCAAATCTAAGAAAATTATTAAGATCATTTCCTATATTCTCTGATTGGGATGTGAGAACAAAAACAGCTGGACTTGAAGCTGGAACTGAATTCTCCAACTTGACTGTGTCTAATTAAGAAATAATCTTTTACACTTCACAGCATTTTGGCTAGTATTTTCTTCTCTTTTTGTTATTTTCCCATAAATTTGATGTTTATGGGCAGTACTCATAAACAATCACCTTTTATGTATCTCACCGGTGATTGTTTGACTAAAACTCACTCACCAGCTTTTAGATCAAGGCTTCTGATTTTTGGTATCTGGTTATTTTTCAGTTCTGGGCAGTACTCATGGTGGTTGTAGATACAGTTGTTGGAAACTTGGTCAGTGAACTGTTGAGTTCTATTTTAGAGATGAAGTATAGGGCTGAGAAATTCAGACCCGCCCAGGAACTCTTGGAGGATATCCTCAAAATATTACAAAGATTGGTTAGGCAAATATATGATTTTAACCAGCAACTGGGTCGACCAGTGGAGGAAACACAAACTGAGAGATCAGATGAAGAGTGGGAAGGAGCTTGTTCTAAAGTGCAGTAAAGTCCAGTGGTGGAATTGTTGTAATCAGGTTAATTATCAAGTGGAGATTGAACCATTGGATGAGGATATTAAAATTTTCTTTAAGTATGCAGGTTCAGATATATATATAAGATGATAACAATCAAAATTCTGATTTTCAATTTAAATATAATAAATAAAATTACAACAATTATCTAAGTATACATATGCAAGTTATTCATGGGCTATTAATGTCAAGCTTACAAAAAGCTTGGGCTTGTTTTTTTAACTAAATAAGCAAGCTTTATCAAGTATTTATTGAGTTGAGTCAAATAGTTGACAAATAACTCAACTCATTTACACCCCCTAGGTTAAAGGTAGGAATTCCCATCAAGTTTATAAATTCTAGCAAATCTTCTAGAGTGTTAATGTCAATAATATCAAGAAGGACAAGTTTGTTATGCTATCTTGAAATGAGCAAAGACAAAAGAAAAGCGGAGTTTCTTTTAACACCATACCGACAGAAGCTCAGAGCCAAAATCAGGAGTAAAATCTGGCAAAATATCCACATGAGTCTTCAGTAAACATATCTCAGGTCCAACCTAAAAGAGAAAACCAACCAACTTAGTTATAGGAAAATATATTACTATGACCACTCTTCAAATTACAATCCAGTTGATGATACTATGCAGATAAGACACAATTCTTTCAATTATATAAGCAAGAAAACAAAACTCCATCGTCTAATTAAGAAAGTATTCTGAAAGCTAATTATACAAGTGAACATAATAGTACTTGTCCCTAAAAAGGTTTTCACAACTACCTTCTCAGCAATATCTAATAATTCAGCTGCTGTTCCAACATCGGCTGCCAAACACAGATTACTCTCCTTCACAGCCATTATCTCAAACAACCTCTTTCCAGTTGGATTCTTGGACAGCTTAGCCCGCTCCCCAAATGACAAAGTTTTGACCCTAGTTGCCGGCTTCTCCACCTTTGTCAAAGCAGCAACCTTCCGATTCTCCTCTAAGAATTTCATAACAACCCTTACCATCTCGTTATCAAGTTTACCATGATCACTCAAAATTTTCACCATTTCAGTCAATTTAATAATTGAATGCAGCTTGATGCCATTCTCCTCCAAATTCTCTCTCCCACCTTGCTCTCTATCAATCAGAACAACAGCATCACTGATCTTCAACCCAGCGGCACGCAGTGGTGCTGCCGTTTCCAAAACTGATGTGCCACTAGTAACCAAATCCTCAATGATCAAGCAACTTTGGCCAGGCTTAAAATCACCTTCAATTGCTTTGGAAGTGCCATAATCTTTAATTTCCTTGCGACGCATGACCATGGGAATGTTCTGAGCAAGAGAGACACATGTGGCTATGGGTAAGGCAGTGTAAGGGACACCACAGACAAGGTCAAATGAAGTGGAAGAGACAGAGGAAATAAGTGTTTGAGCGATATTCTGGAGGAGGGAAGGGTAGGATATAATGAGGCGGAGGTCTATGTAGATTGGTGAGGAGATGCCAGATTTGAGCTTAAAGTTTCCAAATTTGACAGCTGAAATCTCATGAAGTTGAAGAACTAGAGACTCTATGAACGATGATCCCGACATTTCCTCACTTTTCTGAATGTGTTTGAAGGATTATTTAGAACCTTAGAGATTGCCTGCACCATTCAGTATGCCTCAAACTCATCAATTAAAATTTTTGACATTCAGATGCAAAATTACATAAGAGTTAATTATAGTATTCTCACATCATGGGTGATATCATAGATTCGGCAATTCTTACAACTAAAATAAAGCAGAACATCAGATAATGACACAAAAAAAAAAAATGAAAAACATGGTTCAGGTTACCACATAGCACAAAAACCACAATACTAATTCCACAACAGAGATGCCGAACCATAATTCAACCAAGCAAAAAATTAATGTAAGAATTCTAAGCATCATTCTCCATACCAAAATTCCAGTCCCGTGCAACTTCTGGCATGCACTTCAAACATGTTCTTGGATCAAAAGTTAGATATTGGAAGCCAAAAACAATTCAATCAACCTTTAAAAATGTCAAAAGTTACGAAACCAGAAAGGTATGAATGAGACTGGGAATAGGGGAATAACGTTTTTTTTAGACAGAAGAGAAACACTTTTATCCATGATTTTCATCAACGAAGTCCAATTAACTAATAAACTAAAACTCAGCCAGAATGCAACAACCCAGACGAAGCTACAACAAAACTAACATCATGAAAACCCAAAATACTTAACAAAAAACATATAAAACCAAAATGTTCATAGACAATACATGGCGATGGCATGCAAAGTTCCATTTCATGAATCATCATATTCTTCACTTTAACCACTAAAATCCATTACCCATCATTTGATCTATAAAATAAACCCAATCAATGCACCGTACCACATAAAGTAAAACTAATAGAACAGAGAGAGACCTGTTATCGACGGAGATACACGATGCTTATTGATTAAGTGTTATGCAATGTTAGCGGCTAAGAGTTGAGACATCACCTCCTAACTACTTGTACGATGTAGAATTATTAATTTTAATGAAATTAACTTTCGATTGTTAAGCTATGTATATAAAAATTAATTTATATTAAAATGTATATTTTGATTATAGAATATGAAAATTAATATTTCAAAAACTAGTGATTAAATAATTCGTAAAAATCCTATTTATTCTTAAAAAATGTTTGTTAAAAAATGTAACGGGATTTAACGAAAATTATGAGAAAAACACTTTAATATTATTTTGTATTTTTGAATTAGTTAATCCTATAGTTTCATTATTTGCATTTTGGTCCTCCACTGGTTAGCTAGTGATTGAGTGCAAAATTAGAAGTACAGGGTTTGAGTGACACTTATAAGACTCGTCCTTCACATGCAATGGGTTTACACCTGATGTAAAACGACATGATAGCTTCGTGAGAGAAGGAAAACGACATGATAGTGGGAATGAAGAGATGAGCGAGTAAGACGAGGAAGGGAAGGAGGGTTAAACGACATACCAAAGACAAAACGGAGGTGTAGTGGAAGTCGCGGTGACTCGACAGCAGAGCAACGGTCAGAACATGTGGCGGCTGCTAGGGCTGCAGGGAAGAAGGGGAAATGGGAAATAGGAGATCGTTGAACAGTTAACTGAATCTCCTCAATATTTAAAAATTTCCCCCTCTTAATAGCGGATTAATGTAAATTTTAAGAAAATTATGAAATTACTATTTTTTTTTTTGGTATTATTCTTACTTTATATATATATATATATACACACTGAAAAAATCTTCAGGTGTAAATATAAAAAATTTTATATTTAATTTAAATATTTTATTTAATTTATATTTAACATATTATAATTTATTTTTATTAATTATTAGATATAAGTTAAATAAAATATTTATTATTAGATATAAATTAAAATTTTTAGATTTATTATGAGAAAATCTTTATATATATATATATATTAAAATATGAAAATAACATAAATTATTTACATATTATTAATAAAATCATTAATGACAATTTTTAAAATGAAAAATATTTATTAAAAAAATTGTCATTGATAATTTTAAATTTTAAGCATTAAATTTTTTAGTTTTTTACATTTAATTGGCAATTAATTTTTTTAAAAAAATTTTAACAAAAAAAAGTCACTAATAATTGAGTTTTAAATAAAAAATCTTTTACAATATAAAAAATTATAATTTTTTTACCGTAATATTACAAAAAAATTAAAATACTAAAATGGACCCTACTACAATTTATTTACAAGATTAGACCATATTTTTTAATTATCCAGAATTTGGTTTCTTGAAAATCGAATTCTGAGTTAGTTTTTGTTTTTTTTTTGTTTTTTTATAATAATATAAAAATTATTAGTTTAATTATATTTATATATTTATATTATATTATTTTATTAAAATAAATATTTATAATATGTTATTTTAATAAATGTTTATAAATATTTTGTTAGTTATATATAATAAAATAAGTTTTATTATTTGAATTATGTTTATATTTTATATTATTTTAAAATAAATAAAAATAATATTAATTTTAAATATTTATTAAAATTTATTTGACATATTTAAGATAATAAATAATATTTTTATTTTTCTTATTATATTATTTAATATAAGTTTTTTGAAAATGATATTAATATTATATTCTAAAATTATATTTTTGGTTATTTAATATTATATTTTTTAAAAAAATCAAAATTACAACAACAATTTATTTAAATTTAATTTGTATAAAAAAATTATAATAAAAATTTATTTAATATTATATATTTATAAAATAAATGAAGTATTAAATAATAACCAGTTTATTTATTTATTTTGAAATATTAATATTTTTTAAAATTTATACATAATTATTTATTTTAAAAAAATATGTTATTAAAATTAATAAATATAATAAAATAATATTATGTAGATATATTATATATATAATTATATATTTAATATATATTACAAATACTAAAAATTTAAAAGTTACAATGACATTCATAAAATTAAAAATGACATTAAAAAAATTTTAAAATAATAACAACAACAAAAATTAATGGCAGGAACTAGAAGCTTGAGCGATGTTTGAACATGTCTTCCTTGTGTGACCATGGGTATGACAATAAGAACAATTTTTCGCCTAACTTTGTTGTTCTCTAACGTCTATCTTTGTTCTTATCCTACTGAACTTGAGTCGACCTTTTAAAGTTCTTTTCAGTTCTGAATTTGAACACAAAATTGGGTTCGTGTAAGTTGGCCAATAGTTTTCATGTCTGAGTTTTCTAAATTAACCTTCGTATACCTTAGAAACTTGTTGTAAGGTATACACAGGAGATATGTAAATATTAAAGTTGTGGTGTGTGTGTAAGCATAAAGTAAGTACATACGAGCATGTGATGTGAACTTTTTCAAACTTGCTACAGTCAGACCACATTTCATCTAACCGTACTGTAAATCTTCCTACAGATCGAATTTCTGTTGGATGTTGCTTTTCTTTGACTAAAAATCTAGTGCTTGTTCTGTCAAAGGTGATGACTCTATGAGTATTTGCCTTTGACTGCATATCTTGAATTGCTTTAGTTGCAACCTCTGAGTATAAATGTCCAGCATTAATCATTGTATCTACTTCCTTACTTCTGTCAATGAAGAACTTATTGCAATAGGTGTATGTTGCCATGACCATAGAGCAAATTGGTAAATTTCTAGTTTTCTTCAAGACCGAATTGATTGACTCTGCTAGGTTTGTTGTCATGTGTCCCTAGCCTCGTCCATTGTCCTATGCCAGTGTCTATTTTTCCCTTGGGATGTTGTCCAACCATTGTGCAGCTTCAGGATTATTATCTTTTATTATGTTGTAATAGTAAAAGAATCTCGGTTTAGTCATCCCATATGCTGGAAACAATATTACAAATTAAATTAATATAACTAGTTAAACAATTGTATAAAATATTAATGATAATATAGAGTATGTAAAAAATTAAAATTACCCATATTAACGACATCTTTCTTCAATGTAGCATTTTTCAATCATAGCATGAAGTTTTGTGCAATGTGTCTAATGCAATAGATATGGACAAAATTGTTTTTTGTCCAACCACTTCCATTTCTGGAGTATGCACTTCTTATGGCCTCACGGCGATCTGAAATGAGGCACAACCCCTCTTGCGGGGTTATGTACCTCCTTAAATTTTTCAAAAAAAAGAACCATGCATCGCTAGTTTCACCTTCAACCATAGCAAAAGCAATAAGAATTATGTTGTTGCGGTCGTCTTGTGCAACTGCCACTAATAAAGTCCCTTTGTATTTGCCAGTTAAAAATGTTTCATCCACTTGAACAATTAGTTTGCAGAAGGCAAAACCATCAATGCATGTCTTGAAGGTCCAAAACAACCTCTTGAAGTATACATTCCCCTTGTCAAACAAGTTACAGTTGTATGCCGGTTATGTAAATTTCCATATGAAGCACGGAATATACAGTTGCATTGCAAGCTATTGTCTAGGTAAATTATGATATGACTCCTCCCAATTTTCAAAGATATTCTCAATGGCATATTATTTTCCCAACTATCTCTTTTTATAGCTGATTGTATAATCCATTGTGGACTTTATGTGGGCTAAGATGGTTGAGATGAGTGTGGATGGATCAGTCTCAATAATTTCACAAATGGTTTGAGAAATCATTCGTGATTCCAAATTGTTGTGATCTTGTGAAATGAGTGGAGAAGCACATGTGTGACACCCTTCAAGCTTCATTATTTCTCAGAGTTGCTCTTTGGCGCGCAATATAGCACAACATCTCTAGGCAGTCTCTTTACCAATCAGATTTTGCTAATGAACCTGATAATTCATCAAATGCATTCCAACAACTAGACCTTTATGATGATCCAAACCCTCCACAAGTTCATCCTGAAATCCTAGAACAACAACAACAACGACGAAACCTACCACGTCAAAGACGTCGCCTTCGTTGTGGAACTAACCACCATTACAGAGATAGTTAATTATTAGTGTTGTTATGAATTTGTTATCATCTTTATTAATACACTTTGTCTTCATCAATGTTACCTTAATAATAATATGAAAACGTTAACTTCAAAATATTTGTCTCAACAATAAATAATTTACTTATAATTTAATATTTTATTTACTTTTTAAAAATAAATTTTTTATTCTCAAATAAAATTTATTCAAAATTATAATAATAAAGTTTAAGGGTTTAGGATATTAAAAATTATAATTTAAAAAAAATAATTTAATTAAAATAAAATTTTTATTCAAAATATTATTTTATCATACTAATATTTAAAAATATTAAGTCAAAATTACATATTTAAATAAATAAATAAACAGAATAATATTTAATATTTTTTTTAATTTTGAATTATATTTAGTATTTTTAACTATAAATAATTTAAGCATTAAAATTACTATCTAAAATAATATACTTATTATTTAAATATTTTAAATAGTTTTTAAAAATTAATTAAAATAATTCACTTATTATTTAATTATTTTAATTAGTTTTTAAAAATTTAATTATTTTTGTTTTCTAAAAATATTATTTATTATCTTAAACATGTTAAATAAATTTTAATAAAAATTTAAAATTAATATTATTTTTATTTATTTTAAAATAATATAAAAGTATAAACATAATTCAAATAATAAAACTTATTTTATTATATATAACTAACAAAATATTTATTAACATAACATATTATAAGTATTTATTTTAACAAAATAAAATAATATATATAAATATAATTAAACTAATAATATTTATATTATTATAAAAAAAACAAAAACTAATTTAGAATTCGGTATTCAGAGAATCGAATTCTGAATAGCTAAAAAATGTGGTCTAGTCTTGTAAATAAATTACAGCCGAGTTCATTTTAGTATTTTAATTTTTTTAATAATATTACAGTAAAAAAGTCAAAAATTATCAATGATAACTTTTCAAACATACAAAATTATAAAAATTATCTTACCTAATAAAAAATTATCATTAACATTTTTTTTAAAGTGTGATTGAAAATTTTTAATATTAATCTATAAATAGTATATTGTAAGTGAATTTTACATTTACATTTCTTACTTCCTTTTCTTTATACTTAAAGAAAAAAATAAGTACAAATATAATAATATATTTGAATGTCTAATATGGGTGAATATTTGATACAATATATTATTTAGAGAATTATAATATTGACTTAGTTAATATATTAAAATTAAATATATTTTAATTTTGACTATTTGATGCAATATTAAACAATTTTAATAAATAATGACGGTGATCTTTAAATAATTTTTTTTACGGAGGTGAGCAGAATTCAAGAACCCAACTAACATTCATTTAAAAAAAAAAGATAAAATAGATCGATTTTTTGTCAGCTTTCAATTAAAATGGGTCAAAAGTACAATTTTATATGAGTTTGTCTATGCTTTGTGATCACTACTTAAATTATTGCTACAATCACAAAATTTTTTATGGCACATAATCGCAAAGCTCAAGAATACATTGACGGTAGGTTGAATCATAGATTTCCCTGGTCAAAATTTGTTTGTTGGCAATCTCAATCCATTTTTAGTGCTCAATGCATAAATTACCATTGACATTTTTTCAAAGCTCGATGCTATATTGATAGAGGCCAGTGCTCGATAAGTTTGTAATAGCAAAAATTGCCATTAACCTTTTTACAAACTTCGTATGTGCATAATTTGGACACAATGCCATATTTTTATAACATGTAACTTAATTAACATATTTAAATTAATAATCCTCAAAATTAATTTGAGTCCATAATATTTTTTTCACATGATTATAAATTGAGCAGAGGTTGCAATTTTTGCACGGTTAATGCAAAAAACACTCTTTATTGGCTACTCTCCGTTTTCCAGTTCCTTCCTTATTCTATCATGCCTCATAATTTTCTTTTCCATTTATCAGGGAGATATCTTGACTAGATTTATGCTTGAGGTGTACAAAATATTGTCACTTTTTTTTATTAGTTTGATCTAATTATTCTCTATTATTATAACAATTTAAGTTTATCAGCATCATATTTCTTCATCATTACATATAAAATTCTTCTTTTTAATTTAAAATTTCACATAATTAAATTTAAAATTTAATGATCTTCACCTAAAATATATTTTTTATTATTTTTTTGGTGTCAAATAAAATAAAGAATTTACTTTTAATGTATTTTCAATATACAAATTTTATATTATCCATTAAAAATACATCATAGATATAATAATATTATCAAGGAAAAATTCATGAAAATAATATTAGTAATGAGCGTGAGAAAGTTGATAAGAATAAAGCTAAGAAGATGGCATGGGACAATCCAGATAAAATCTCATCAAAATAAGATTTGCTTCAAGAAATTAAGCATATATTCCTTAGCCCACCTTAGACATAAGGTACTAGATTTCTTCTACCTTAAGCTCGTGGCTGCTGTCAACTCTTGACCCTCACTCTCTCTGAAGATTCACCCAAAGCAGAATCAGATTCTTTTATAGAAGCATCAATGTTGGTTTTACACACGGTTTGATTCGAAAAATGAAAGAAAAAAAAAGGAGAGAGTTGAGAGAATTTTATAAAATTTTGATGTTTGGCTCAGAATTTTAGAAAGTAACTAAAATATTTTTTCATTAAAATTTAATTTCTCTCCAGAAGACCTGATAGGCAAAAGTGGTTAGATAAATCATCTTTAATTTAATAATTTTATTTTATCATCTTAAATTCATGATAAATTAATTTATTTTTTTTCTCTTTTCCTTATAAATCAAATGAGACATTTTTCTCACTCCCACCACACATAACTAAGTCATAGTCATCCTTAGATTTATTAACACTAAGTATCAAATTTGAATACTTATATTATTTAATAACTTTTCATAAAATGTAAGATTGATAAATCTAAAGTTGAATTATCTTATATATCTTTATAATCATGTATATTAAATTTCACACAATTTAAACATTTGTAGGTACACCTATGGAATGTTGCATGATGATCAACTGAGGTAGAAGTAAAAACAATAGCAACAATAATAGTTGAACTCTTGTGGCTTCAACAATTTCTATCGAAATTGGAAGTACACTTCACTGCAAAAATTGTTTGTTTAGACAATGTTAGTACTACTTATTTATGCACTTTGTGGTGTTTCACTCTTTCATCAAACACTTAACTATTAATTATCAATTTGTTTATGGTCTTATAACTCGAGGAAAAGAAAAAGAAAAAATGTTATTGATTGTGTGTCACAACTTCTCCATCAAATGTAAAATTGGATTCTTTGAAGTCATTTCTATCTTACCACTGTGCCAAAGAGAAATTGTGAGCGCGGTTCTGTTTTAAATTAGAGAACATTTAGAACTATTTTAAAATTTTGCGTTATCCAATATGTTACATTTAAAAAAGTAGTTGTTTAAACCGCTATCTAAAGTATGGGTGTTAAGATTAGAGAGCGGTTCAACGCATAACCACTCTCCAAAGTATGGATGTAATTACGAATTTAAAATTTGAAATTTATTTCTTTATGTGTTTTCTACATCTGTTGCAAACTAAAATTAATTTATTATTATGTTTAAATTTTAATTTACAGGTCTGACATTCAAAATTTCTTCATTTTTATCACAAAGCAAAATTGAATCTTGAATTTATACAATGTATTAAACAAACAGTCCACATATGCATGAATCAAACACAAGTAAGTAAAGAAAAACAGAATAAATTAGTAAGATGATTCAACATTGATAAAGAAAAAAAGAAAGAAAAAGAGAATGAATAATTCACCATTCATAAAAAGAAAAAAAAAGAAAGAAAGAATGGAGAGAATTTTGGAAAAATATACATGTAGATGTGAAAAAAGAACAATTTATTAGCGTATAAGAGATGAAGAGAGCATAGAAAATGAAGAGAACCTATATACGTAAAAGAGACAAAAAGAACTAAGAGAAATAAAAGAGATCAACTTTGTTAGCAAGACAAAAAGGAAAAAGATTCATGAGTTGAACGAGCTTTATTTATAAAAGTTAAAGACTTTAGAGAACAATTATTTGTTAACCACTCTCCAAGAGTGACTTTAAAGAGTGATAGAGAACCGCTCTTAGAACTATAGATCAGAGAGCGGTTCAGTGCTAACTGCTCTTTAAAATATAACTTTGGAAAACAATTAATAGAGAATTGCGCTCAGAAGTATAGATCTAAGAGCAGTTAATAGAGAACCACTTCTAGAATTATAGATTTGAGAGTGATTCAACGCTAACTGTTCTTTAAATATAGAGCAGTTTCTAGTAACCGCTATATATTTAGCGCTCTAAAAACTCATTTCTACCATAATGTACGGAGTATTTACTTAGTAATTAGTCTTATCTCTATTAATAATATTAGTTTGTTGCAAATCATATTATCTAATTGTTACTTATATTATATATTTAACTAAATAATATGATATATAGCCTTATCCTTGTACATGTATATAAAAATATACAATAACATTGTACAACACCATGAAAATATAAGCAATAACTATTTTTTATATTTTAATTAAAAATTACCTTAAAAAACATAAACAAACAAGTTTTATATTAAAATTAGCTAATTGCTTATTTTCTAATTCAACCTTAACTAATTTGATAATATCTTAATGTTATTTAATATAAATAAGAAACACATTTCAAAGAGTAATACAGAGAAAGGACAATAAAATTGTGCTATAAAGTAGAACTAACCTTTTGTTTGCTTTTTATAAAAAGAGAATAAGAAAAAATTAACAAAAATAATAATAAAATTTTGAATATTTATTTTGAGTAAACCTACAAATTAGTTCCTTAGATAATAATTGTCAAGCATATTAATCCTTTGTTTATTTAAATAATCATGTCAGTCTCTCATAATAAGGTATCAAATAATTAAGTTCTTAATAGACATCTAAAAAATATTAACTTTTACTATTAAGTGTGTCGCAACCAGGCGGTCGTAACGGTACGACAAAAAACGTTGTCAAAAATATCAGAGGAGTCGCCACCAAAGTTTATTTAAAAAAAAATCTTAGAAAAACTTTTTTTAAAATAATATAGTCTTTGAAACCAAAAGCGAGTTCGTGAGTCATTTACGTGTAGGGAAGGTATTAGCATCCTACAACGTCCGTTTAAAAACGATTACCTAAAATTAATTGTATAAATTCATTCTAATTTTGAAAAATATTTATTTAACCCCTAAACATTAATTATTTTATTTTAGAAGAAGAAATAATATTTATTGAGATATTATTTGGGTTATTTTGAAAATTATTTTGACTTGACGGGGTCTGGTTCCCGCTTCTACGTATCTCCAGGTGCAATGGGAAACTCAAAACCACGTAGTTCTATCTTAAAAAAAATTATAAGGCTAGTTAATTAAAATTAAATTTAGTAAAGAAAATTTGTTTTGAGATTAAAATTATTTTCATAAAATTATAATGTTTAGGATATAAGATAACGCGGTTATACATGTATCCTACGAGAAACAATACAGAAAGTGAAGGAAGATCACACAACTATACTACAAAATCGTTAAGAAATATTTTATTCGTAAATGAAGTATTTGAATTTTAATTTTGATTATGATTAACGTTGAAAGAAATTTAAGATAGTGTAAGCTATACATAAACCTCTTATAATTTATTAAATTATCGAAGACAATATAAATTATACATCGATATTATAGAAATTTGTATAAATAAATAAAGAAATAGTTTTTTAATTGATCAAAATTAGAAATATGACTTAAGAAACTTTAAAATATAAGATTAATTTCATTTTCATAAAAGAAATAAATATATTTGAATTGATTAAAAATATATGTTTATTTAATAAAAGATTAAAAACTTCATTTAATAAATTTATGTTATATAAAACCTAAGGTAACGTTGGCACACATATGTTCTAATAATTTATGACGCGTAAAGGTAGAGTCGCTATACATTAGCCTTATAAATTATTGTATTAATAAAATAATTTCTATTTAAATCGATTGATTAGTAAAATAGTAATTATATGAAACATATTTTAATTGATTATTAAGATAAATTTCTAATTGATCAAAGATAACATATAATAAATTAATATTGCTTAAAGTCTTGATAACATAGGTACACGTAGACTTTATCAATTTATAACACACAATGGTAGAGAAGCTACACATTAGTATTATAAATTGATGCAATTATATGATTATTCATAAAGACAATTTAAAAATAATTCATTAGCCATTAACAATTTAAAATCATGCAATATAAAAAGGATTAAGACATAAATAACTAAATAGGATGAAAATAATGAAATAACATAAAAATAAGGTGAGAATAAATAGGATTAAAAAAGTAAAAATTCATTATGTCTAAGTCAATTTTAATCTTTTTTATTATTATCATTAATTATCATTGTTAAAAAAAATCAATAAGTGGAAGTAAGAGAACTAATATAAAAATAAAATAAAATAAAATAAAACAAAATAAAATATATTATTTAAGATAAACAAAAAAAATCTAAGATATAATACTAATAATAATAACAACAACAACAAATGATAAATAGATAAGAACTTGCATTTTTAGTAGAAAGAGAAAAATAATAATACTGTTTGGATCAAAGCATACATCAAAGTATTTGGACCAAAACAAAAAGAAAATAAGATTAAAAAAAAAAGGAATAATATAATCACATTCACTTAATTCCAGCGTGTAGCAGCAAAGCTTCGTTCAATCTTTCCAAATGGACTGAAACATACAACAAGAAATAAAGTATTTGGACCGAAACATAAAAGAAATAAGAAGAAAAGAAAAAAGAAGAAAAAGAAAAAAAGAATAATATGATGACATTCATTTAATTCCAGCGTGTAGTTGATAGCGTGTAGCAGTAAAGTTTCGTTCAATCTTTTCAAATCTCAAATCAACTCATGTCAAGTAATATGGCATTATAAGAAAATAATAAAAAATAATAATAACAACCATAAAACCTAAAATGTCTCAAACTCTTCTATTCCTCTTTTTTACAAAACATTTTTTTATCTACTCTTCTTACATTCCTTGAATGCAACTTTGACAATAAAAATTTCATTCATTACTTTTAGAGACATTTAGAGTTAGACAAAGGCAACGCAGAGGAGGTACCTGGAACGGTAATAAGTTTTTTTCTTTTTGATTTTTGATGCCTTCTCCTTTTCTTGTTTCTTCTTTTTCTTTGCCCTGATTTTTTTTGGATTCTTCCTTTTAGATCTCCTCTAAAAATTCTTTGTTCTCATGAAAGCTCGTTACCTCCTCTTCGAAAAAATTTTCAGAGAAAAAGTCCCCCCACACTATTAGAAAAGTGTTTAATACAGACGAATTTTACAGACAGATTTTAATCCATCTGTATTACAGACAGTTTTACAGACGGATTTGTAGAATTAAATATTTTTTTTTCTGAAACATCCGCCTGTAAATCCGTATGTAATATAGACGGATTAAAATCCGTCTGTATTTAGTCCGCCTTTTGGCGCCAAACGTTATAGACAGAAATTACAGACGGATTTTTCGTCTATAATTTGAAAATAGGAGGAAATATTATAGCGGAAAATTACAGACAAATTTTTCTGTCTGTAAATATGGCGGTTTTAGCCGACCTTTCAGGTGGCAAATTATAGACGGATTTTTCTGTCTGTAAATGGGATTGACGCATTTACAGACGGAAAAATCTGTCTGTAATTTGCCACATGAAACGCACCGTTTCATTAAACCCATTACAGACGGATTTTCCCGTCTGTAATGACTGAAACCCATAAAAACTGCGTCTCCTCTTCCCCTCCCCCATTATCAGAACCCTCTCTCTCTCGCTCCCCCCTCTCTCTCTCTAGGAGCTCAGTGTTTTGGCCATTACGAGTGATTGGAGCAACAATTTGAAAGTTTTTTTGCATCATTGTATTCCTGGTACAATACTCTAACTTTTAATTGGTTTAATTTTTTAATTTTTTATGTTTTTTAGAGACTTAAAATTTCTAAGATAGAGTTGTAAGATTGGAGATTATATGACTGAGGGAAAGGGCGTAGAAGTCCTTCTCCGAACCTAATTATTGTGTGCTGTGAGATTGTTTGTGTTTGTGGAGTTTGTAGAATATGCATGTTGTGGAGTTACAAGGGGATGTGCTCTAGAGCGGTTTAGGATTGTGATGTGTTTATGTTTGATGTATCGAATAATTTATTGTTATATAATTTATTAGTTGATTTTAGGTGAAATTTTCATTTTTGTAAAAAAAGGGTAAACAAATGTAAGGAAATTAACGTGTATTAGGGGAGATTTTGCTAAAATTTATATTAAAAATTTCTGTAATGTATTTTAGAAGGTTGATACCACATTATATATTTGTATTAGGTTTATATAGTTCTTGAGGAAGATGTTTCTCAGAAATCGTCAGAAATCCACCAGCTCCAGTACCACCGGTTTTCACCTCCATGCATCATTCCTCTATTGACTCCTCTTCTACTGATGATGATGCTCCTTCGGATTATGACCATACAGATTATTCCTGATGAAGACTTGTATTTTATTTTTAAATGTATTTATTTAGATGTTTTTTTGTCTTCCTTTGTAATAATATTTAAATTTTATATTTTATAAATCATTTTGGAATGTTTAGATGCCGAATCTATAGTTTCTATTTTGTTTATAAATTGTGATAATCAAGAACAGTAGGAAATAACTGTCTATATAAACAAAAAAATATCAATAATAGTAAAATATATCACCGACGGATTACAGACGGATTTTTTCGTCTGTAAGTTACAGACAGATTTTAAAATCTGTCTGTAATTTTTTACCGACGAGGATATTACAGACGGTTTATGTCCATCTATAAATCCGTCTGTAATGGAAAAAACTGTCTGTAATGCTCTAAAAATTCGTCTGTAAATCTGTCTGTATAAACAGACTTTTTAGTAGTGCCATTTTATGATTTCTTACTTCAATTTTTAT
Organism: Abrus pulchellus subsp. cantoniensis; assembly: GCA_024086825.1. Classification (NCBI taxonomy): domain Eukaryota; kingdom Viridiplantae; phylum Streptophyta; class Magnoliopsida; order Fabales; family Fabaceae; genus Abrus; species Abrus pulchellus. The sequence continues at coordinate 25,822,240 of CM044053.1, forward strand.
ATGGATTCTTTAGGATTTATATAAAACGCCAAAAATTTGAGTTTTTTTTATTTCTTTTTCATGCTTAAATCGATTTTTGATGTAAGGATATGAGCTTGTATACTGCAGGTTTCCATGTCCGTGAGCCAAACTTGTTTTTTCTAAAAAATTTCATTTTTTTTAAAATGATTTTATTTTATTTATTTTTTATTTTATTTTTTAAATTTTGGAGGTAATCACAAAGTGATATATAAATATGAAAAAAAATCATTTAAAACCTCTTTTACTCTCTCTTTCTTCCTCTTTCTTAGAATTCATGTTGCTCACAGTAGTTGATGCTCCCAAAGTTTCCACTACTCTCTCTTTATCCCTCTCATCGGAGTCACACTATTGTAACTTTGGCCCTCATAAAACTCTGTAGTTCTGTCCCATAACTTCCTCTCTCTCTATGTTCCCATCATCCTCCTTAACCACCATCGAAACCCAAAACATAAGAACCTCATCCCGTTGCTAAGAGTTTGCAAATCACACGCTAAAAGCATTGTTTCTGTCATCCTTTTCAACTTATAATTGCTAAGAGGTCACAATTGCATGCCGAAGTCACTATTCTTGTCATACTCCTAAATCCCTTCACCATGAATTGAATGCACATACTCATCCACATCCACTACAAATATGAAACAAACACAAACCATTCAAGAAACATAGCGAGTTTCCTTCTTCCTTGAACGTGAATCCATGAGCTAACCATGAACTGCTATTGAAGAAGAGAAAAGATAATTACAACAATAGCTTCAATGTTGTGATTTACAGAGAAAGAGAGAGATGGCAAAGACATTAGGAGAAGATGATGATGTAAAAGGTGGTGGGATAGTTAGAAACAACATAGTTAGGGGAGGAAACATAAGAGATGAAAGCAATGCAACGATGCAAAATTGTTTAAATTAATCTCTAACTTAGTGTGAAATGACATTTTAAATATCTACGCGTCACTTAACAATAAAAATTAATTTTTAAACTGTTAGTTTACATGAGACACCTAACACAAAAAATTAATGAAACAATTTAAATAAATAAGAGATTAATATATACGACCAATCACTATTGTTTGAGAAACTAATAAATGAATTTATTTTTTATTTTAAAAATTAACTTTACTTATTTTTTTCATTTTATATTATTTTTAAATAAATAAAAAATACATTATTATTTAGATTTTTTTCTCATATCCAAACAAAATAAGAGCCGCAAGAAATTATTCTATTCTCTCCGGAGCACAATTTGGTTATTGTGCACCATGAAAATTTTAATATATATATATATATATATATATAGTCAAAAACCTGTCGTGAGTGACTCCACAAAAATTGGGTTTGTTTAATTTTAAATATCAACATGGGTTTAAAATTCCCTCTAAGGAAGTTTATTTCCAGAGAGTAAAGATATATATTGCAATTCTTATTAATAACTTCCTTATTTGAATAAAAACCAATTGCTATGCATTGAACCAAGTATTAATTCAATTTTTTTAACGTGTATTCAAGAGGATATAATAAAAATATAAAAATTTGTTAACTTCAATTTTTAAGTTAATAATAAACAACAAATTATGATAAAATTTTATTAAAAATATTTATGTAATAATTTTTTATAAAAATATAAGATATTAAAAATTGCAGAATATTATAAATGTATAATTTTTAATATTTATTTATTATGTATTCGTTTTAAAAAATAGATATTAAAAGAAAATGTGAACCAGAATAGCGTACGCGGGTTACAGCTTGCAAAAGGATAGTCGTTATCCGTTGACCCAAACATTAAAACATGGGGGCCTCACCTCAAAATACGATTGAGGCAAATTGGAAGGTGTCATGAATATGCCTTTCTTCGAGATAAGCGCAGAACAAAACGCAGCAAAGAGGAAGAACCAGATCAAACACCAAAGACATTTTTCTTTTAGGTTAAGGTAAGCTCACCACCTTTTTAATCTTCTCTCCTCTATCTGGTTATGAATGTATTCTACACTTTTATTATTTAAATACTTTAAATATTGCATCATATATAATAATCCTATGAACTAGTTTGAATAAACTTCTGCAAAAGCGTTTAGAGGTAGAAAAAAATGATAAAATAAATAAAATTCTTTATTGTTATGAATTTAAATGGATCTTTCCTTAATTTGATTTACTTAGATAAATATTAGACTTGTGTTAGAACGAAGATGTGTATCTCAAACTACGAAAATCAAATTTTAGTGTTTTGCAAACCAAGTCAAAGAAAATATTGTAAGACGCATATTAAGCTAAAAAGTCACTGAAAAAGAATTAAAAATACATAAATTATGAATGTAAGATAAAATCGATGGAAATGTTATTATTCTCTTACTATTAGAGTCTTCAATTGATTTCCCTGTGATTGCGAAATGAAAATTAGGATTCAGAAACTCAAAATTTAGGCTGGGTAGAACTTAAACAGATAATAATAATAATAATAATAATAATAATAATAATAATAATAATAATAATAATAATAATAATAAAAATAAAAAATAGATAAAAAGTATAAATGAAATTATAGGCACCATAACTCAAGGAAGAATTGATAAGTCTGTGAGTGAGTGTCACCACAAGCTTTATAAAAATTTCATAATTTTAAAATTATAGTTCCAAATAAGAACTCTAAGAGAACACTAAAAAAATAAAAATACAAGTTAAATATTTCAATTTCATAAATATTTGAATTTTAGTATTTTTTTAATTACTATAAAGGACGAAACAAATTAAGAAAGCATACTTTAATCCTAAACAGATAATTATTGTGCTATTTTTTTTACTAACCTAGAAATTTTAGTAGAGGGTGATATCTCTATCTCTCCACTTACAAGTTTAAGAGAAATGCTAATAACATATTCTTTTTAACACTGTTTTAATTATGAATTAAAATTTATTAAAAATTATATTAATCATTCTTTTTCTTATTTCTAATTTAATGTTTATCTATCATATTTTTATAATTTTAAATAAATTTTAATCAATAGTTAAAAATATATTAAAAATAATACATTAAACATTCCTCATAATTTAAACCAATGATTTTATTGATGCTCTTGGAGTCTCTTTTGTTTGATTGGTATTTAATTATTTTTACTTAAAGTACAATATTGGATAAGTATGATGATTAAAATTAAGTAATATAATTAATGTTTGGATAATTAATTTATTGTGACTAAAATATTAAAATGTAGATTAAAAAAGTAATTTCAATTTGAGTGAAAAATATCTTTAAATCACCTTACTTTTATATAAGGATTACTTGATTAATATTATCTTAAACTTTATGCTTAAATAAATAAAAAATAATTTTTTAAAATAAAAAAAATTAAGTAACATGTTTAAATGGAAAATTCTGTTTTTATTTCTGAAATGAGACTTCAGTTAAAATATTGAAAGAAATTCATTTCATGAGAAATAAAATAAAAATACTATAGTTTTAAATGTACAACTTAAGAAAATTAAAAGGTTATAAAAATAATAACTGTTTTCTAATATGTTGAAAAGCATACAATAAAAACTTATATACAATAACTTTTTTTTTTAAATTACATTTTTTTAAATTACATTTAATGCATTAGAATTATACAATAATATTAAATATCATAATTGTTAATAAAATTTCATTATTTATTAACTATCCATTATACCCTTAAGCACATTACAAAATTATAAAAATAAAATAAAAGGGGTTAAATTCTGAGGATACGTATTTCAGTTTCATAATTTTTTTGTTGGATAGATTGACAGGTGAAAGAAAAACAACTGGAAATATCTATTTATGGGTTATAGTTGAGGAATTGATGATACCAACCTGTGTTGCCAAAATACTTGTGAAATTGTCATCATGAAGATGATATAACACGCTCCATGTAAGCGCGTTCAAGCATTTCTCTATGAACATCAATGTTCTACGGTGGGTCGAAGGTTCATCACCCCAAGAACTTCAATCTCAATGATCATCGATTCCCACGTTGACCTTTGATACCCACTCGTTTCAATTTGTATAAAATCAAAATTAAAAAAAAAAAAATGCAATTTGTCAGAACACAGATTCCAAGAATAAGATTCAGGCTCGTTTCATTTTCCAGAGCCTCTATTTAGTTTCTGTTCCTATTTCTATTTGGTGTTTTTTTCCATGCAATTTTCTCAAAGTTTCAGGCTTTCTCCTTTAAGGTTTATTTCTCAAATTTCCTCAGACTTATTTGAAAATTTTCTTGCTTCAATGATTCATAAAACCCTTCAAACTACTATTATTTTTCATTTGGCTTTGGGATTTTGACACTTTTTTGGTCATTGCAGGGAATAATCTGCCATTGGGGCCTCATGACTAACTTAAGTAAAGAAAGGAAATGATCTTGTTTGTAAGATTAATTTTCTTTTGAATTATGTCTTTCCTGGTTTAAGCTTTCTTATTTCAAACCTATTGCGTCGTTTATGTTTCTTCATTTTGAGTTGTATTATTATGATTATATTTTGATTTTGTTTATGTGGAGTTTGCATAATGGTAGTGCAAGATGATCATGGCCTTATGTTATATCACCATGCAGAGAAACAGTGGAATAATACATGGATGTTATCAGATTGTAGCCTCATCTTGATTTGGTTTCAAACTTGATGGTGGACATGTCTCTACAACATGAAAATTCTGATACCAATGATGTATCAGGTAAAGACCCTTTTATCTTCTTCCTCTCTTTCAAAGGAATGTAACATTGATGTTGTATACAAGAAGATTAATTCATTGATGGTAAAACCATTTCATTCCCTTCCTTTTCTTGGTTAAATAATTCATATGGCAGACCAATTCATCTGTGAGAATGGATAATGTAATTTCTTTTTTCTCAAGGAAATGGACAATATTTATTAGCTCATGTAAACTTTATAAACAAATAATTATTAGTAGTTTTCTAATAATGAGACATAAAAAGACAAATCTTAGAGCATTATTATAGTAGTAATATTTAATGTTAACCTATATTTCATGAATTACTAAAGACAAAATTTAATTTTAATTGAAAATAATACTAAAAACATTTATGATATTGTACTCAAGCTTTCTCATAACAAAAATTTATTTTCAAATGCATTATTTTTAAATTTTTATGCATTTATTTATGGTAAGATTTGTGTTAATGAAATATTTATCTATTATTTATTGAATGAATATATTTATTTATTTTCTATAAGTAAGTAATTTAATTATTTAATATTAGGAGAAATTTTAGAATATAGTATACATTAATGATATAATTATTTTTTATTAATTTGATAAAATAGTTATTTATTTTTTTATAGAATGAGATCGAAAGTAGTATTAAATGTTCAATTTAGTTAACATCAAAGGCACGTTTTAAACATCTAAAAATAATAATTTTTTATTTAAATTAAAAATATTTATTATTCCTTTACATTTTTATTATAATAAACACTATTTTTTTTAATAAAATTCATTAGTTTTAGTTGTTTAAATTCAACCCAATTAATGTTAATATTAGTGATCAGGAATCCTACTACCATAATTCTATTGAGCTCCCTATGGTTAATGATTATCTGAATAAGTGTTTCGTGTTGTTGAAAATTTCGGTTCGATCTTGTGATTTCTTGTTTTTAATTAAAAAGTATAAAAACTTTAGATAATGTGTTCACTTGTGTCAATTATCATAATTTGCTCCGTTAAGTTAAGTGCCACAACAGTTTAGTACCTAAATATACTTGCCCAACTTTTTGAGGCAACCATATCAAACGATTCAAATCAGAGAAATAAATGTGATGATAAGACTGACTCCAAATTGTATTTAATTAGTCCTTAAATTGTACTTTTATAAATAATATCTTAGATAAATTATATAAATAAATTCAATATATATATATATATATATTATCACATCACTATTTTACTACTATATACTATTTTATTATAATATTGAATTTTCTCCTTATTTTTTCATTATTTTCTTTTTTGTGGGTTTTTGTTTAGAATTCTAAAGCTTTATGTTTCAATGTTTAAAAATATGAATTATAACAAAAAATTTGACGAATGATTGATATTACAGGTAATTAATAAATCATTAACAAAATATTCTATTAGTAATTAATTTTAACACAATTTACAAAATTAGCTATTTGCATAAAGAGTTAGAATAAAAAAGTTTTAAGACATCTTTTGTAAACTTGGTAAGCTTTAATAGTCAATTAAAATAAAACTAAGGTCAAGGGTGTTTATTTATAAGAGGAATAAAGTTATAGAAAGTGAAATGAAACTAATGTATAAAGTGTTTATTTGTGAAGAAGGTAAAATTTGGGGTGTTTAAATTAATACTTCCAAAGACTATTGGCTAGTTTTTCTATATTTTTATTTAAAATTAGTACTTGTATTTGTTAATAGAAATTACTTTAAAGCGTGCTCTCTTATAATTTCACAATTTATGATGTTGTTATTGTAGATTAACTATAAAATGAAATGTCTCAACTGTAGGATCAGGATCTTGCCTTTATGATCTCTTTTGTTCTGAAACACCAAGTATGAATACTCAAAGTCAAAGAGAACGATGGATGTCTTCTGGTATTTTGTCTTTTATCTTCTTTTTATATGTTGCATTGAATGTTCTATGTTAACTCGTGATGTTTAATTATATTTCTTAACGAAGCATCATGGGTGAGCCTTAGAGGGCATCTGTTGTAAAACATTAAACTTGGTTATTTTAATGAATTGCCACTTCTTACTATTATTATTTTTGTTTTGGTGAAAAAAATTATTCATCTTTGTTATGAGAGAGATTATATGATATCCTTGTTATTGTGTCATTGAAATTTTGTAAACTCGAGAAATCTACATCACAAGACATCTTGTGCACAAGGCCCCAAGCATATTATGTTTGCAAATTTTAGATGCTTGTGAAATATCTAGTGTTTATATAGATTATCATTTTCTCAATGAATGGCTTTTAACAATTAAAATAATCAAAATTTAAAATTCCTCACATCATGTTAATTATTAATTCAACCTCATTATATTGCTTATCATTGATAAGGGACTTTTCTGATGTATACATGTATGAACTAAGAGTTGTAGTATAATTAACTTTTGATTTTAAATCTTTTACTTTGAATTTTATCTTATTAGCTAATTTAATTGATTGTTTAATCTTATTTCATTTCCTAATATTGATTAAAATTAGGTCCACAAAAAAGGCTGGACAGTCTGACTCGTCAAGCTGGAAACAAGTTTTGTGCTGATTGTGGGTCATCAGAGCCAAAATGGGTGTAAGTATTAGCTTAGTGCTTCAAAGAATTTGATCTATTTGTATTGGTCACTGTTCATGTTGCTTGATAACATTATCATGGATCATGAACTAGGTCTCGTTATAGTGTCTTTTTTTACAAATCTTTCCATTTCATGTCTATGTCAATTAAGATAAACATTCCTTCCATCAATACACGCTTAAATAAAATAATAACATCAATTTCAACTTTTTTTGTTTTTATAGTTTCTTCCTCTCACGGTGAAACCGGTCTTAAAATAATTTGTAAACTTTCCTTTTTCATTGACAAATTCTACATTTTAAGCATCTAAGTAAGTTCTTGATAAGTTTTGGACGATTTATTCACAACATTAGCTAAACATCAGGTCTTCAAGTCTTGGAGTATTTATTTGCATCAAATGCTCTGGTATACACAGAAGCCTTGGCGTCCATATATCAAAGGTATGCTCCAAACTTAACATATAAATAAACATGTTATTCGACTTTTCACTTCTGAGTATAACATTGACGTCTTTCTCAGGTCACAGTAAGTAAGTAAATAAATAAATAAACAAATTATATTGATATAAGTTATATCAATTTTTATACTCTGAAAACTTTATATTATTTATAATTTTTGTTGATCTAACCGTTCAATTATATTTATATTTTTTATATTAATTTTTTAAAAATTGAATAATAATAAAAATATTAAAATATAACTTATACCGATAAATCTAACTATAAGGGCATAAATTGAAAATAAACACAAAACTTGGTTTCCGGTTTCCTTGTTCTTCTCTTGCTGTCAACTTTGTTACATGTAAAATTTGTGTATAAGTGATCTCATCATTAATCACCAGAAATCGTAAGAACAATAATTTTAATAATTAAGTAAATATTATTCAAAATAAGTTAAGATTGCTTGTAATTGATTAGCACCTTTGAAGCCGACAAAATGACAAAATAAAAAGGGCTTAGATTAAAGGAAAATTCAATGGGAATACTAAATTTTTTTAACAATGCATTTGCTTGCAAATTTAGAAATGAAAACTATAACATGATTTGATATTATCATAGGTTCTATCACTGAAGCTAGATGAATGGACAGACGAACAAGTTGATGCATTGGTGAAGTTGGGTGGAAATACGGTAATCAATAAGAAGTACGAAGCTTGCCTTCCAAATAACATGAGAAAACCAAAGCCAAATTCTTCTATTGAGGAGCGCTCAGAATTTATTAGGTAACTGGCAAAACATGCATGCAAGAACATTCATAATAATTCACTTTTCTATTGTAAAATACACCATTATGATTCACAAATATGATTTTATTATTCAGGAGAAAATATGAGCTGCAACAGTTTCTGGATACTGAGGAGAATTTGTCTTGTCCCTTTGTACCTAATGCAAGAAGTTCATCATCTAAGTATAACAATATCGCGATAGACAAAAAACATTATGATAAACAACCTACTAAAATTCGTATTGGGAATGCATTTCGAAACAGTTGGGGAAGAAAAGATTCTGAGCATAAGAGTTCAAAGAAAAGCAACTCATTGGTAATGTCTCTTTTGATTAATACTATCTGTATTACTCATTTGCCAAATAAATTGAATAATATACCTTTTGAAGTTAGCTAAAAATATGATTTCCATTGAGAAATATATTCATGCTATTGGGAATTTTTTGATCTATTTTCTCAAATGTGCTTTTTACTTTAAACCCTTACTAAGAAACACCTTAAGAGTTGGAGCATTCATAATCATATATGTGGATCATTCTATTTTGGACCTTATTCTAAAGAGAAAACAAGTGAAAATGACAAGTATGAGCCATTAAATTTTGTTTTCTCTTAAATATTGAGTCTTGTTTTTCCCTATTCACTGTTATAGGCAGGTATGATTGAATTTGTTGGCTTGATCAAAGTCAACGTAGTTAAAGGCACTAACCTAGCTGTTCGGGATGTAATGACGAGTGACCCTTATGTCATTCTTTCTCTAGGTCACCAAGTAAGTCTATTAATCTATTAACTTCTTAATTAATTGGTAATGATATGAAATATGCAACATAAATTTAACAATATGGTCTAATGTATATTATTGTAGTCAATGAAGACGCGCGTCATAAAGAGTAATTTAAATCCGGTTTGGAACGAAATCCTAATGTTGTCAATTCCTGACAGTATTCCTCCTCTTAAAGTGGTAAGTTTATGCATTTTTCATTTCTTGTGAGATAAGAGAAAAACAATATTGATAAAATTATTCTTTATCCATAATCTTGTATTGGACTTTATTAAATCTTTTCATTCATGACAATATGATATTTTAGAACTATATATGGACTCACCTATTACTTTGTAATGACTTTAATATATTTTTAATCAAATATTTGAGTGATTTTTTAGTTTTAATCATTTCAAATTATTATTTTTTGTTTTAGTTCTATACTTCTGTAAAATATGTTTAGTTTTTTCAACTGACATAGTCCAAAAAAATATTTTAACATTTAGCAACATCTTAATGAAATTAGTAATAGAAACTAACAAAAATTGTAAAAAAAAAAATCGTTAAAATATGAAGATAAAAAAATATTTCAGCTTACTTTAATCTACTACTTTACTGCAATCACACTCAATGAAAGTTTCTCATCGAACTTGAAATTAATCTTTAGACTTGAAAGGTTGTCATGTTAAACTGAAAATAACTAAAAAGATAATAATTAAATTTAAAGATAATTTAGGGGCACAATTTCCGTCATCTCCCTAGAACTTTAATTCTTGAGTTATTTGCATTATAAAGCAAAAAACAACAATTAAACTACAGCACATTTCTGCCTATGTTAGCATAATACTGTTCTAGAGAACAGGGATATTCTCAATGTTTCATGAAACGTAATTCATGTAATTGTTTTCTCCTTTTTATTACAAAGCAGTGCTTCAATGTTTCCTATTTTATGCTTCATATTGCTTTCTTTTTATCCTTGTTTTTTGTCCTTTATATTCTACAACTTATATTAAAGCAAAAGTTAGCCAAAGATTTCTTAATACTATTTTTTGTCTTCTTTTTGAACACGAATCTTTCATTATTTTCTCTTCCTATATATCCACAACTTACATTAAAGAGAAGGTTAGCTAAAGATTTTCTGATACTTATGATAAACTACTTAAATGTTGTGCATTGTTTCCTTTTTATTTAGAAAATTTAATCTTCTTTTCTGTAATACTCTATTAGTGTCTTTAATGCATACTACTGAAATTAACATATTTAAATGCCATCATCTATGCTTTTATTCATTGTTTCCTCACTTACCTTTTTATTAACATCCATCCCATTGTTGATAATAAATATATATATATTTGTTGTTACCACATTCATGTTTGATCTAACTTCTTGTGAAGCATATAAGCAGGTTGTGTATGATAAGGACACTTTCTCTACCGATGATTTCATGGGTGAGGCTGAAATAGACATTCAACCTCTAGTTACAGCTGCAAAGGCATATGAGAAATCTTCAATCAATGAATCCATGCAGCTTGGAAAATTGGTAGCAAGTGGTGACAATACTCTTGTAAAGGATGGTATCATCACTCTTGATGATGGAAAGGTAAGACAAGATATATCAGTAAGACTGCAAAAAGTTGAAAGAGGTGTGCTAGAGATTGAGCTTGAGTGTGTTCCTTTAACTCAGTAATTAAGATAGAATTTGAGGGTCAAAACCTTGCAAAATGCATTTTCGAACAAACATCTATGTAGATTATCCGGTCTCAATTCCACTTTGTACATTATTTTGTGATGCTAATTACCATATTTTTGTACAAATATGATGAAATATAAGTAAGAGTTTTTGGGAGAAAAGTTATTGACCAATTTTTACTTTTTTTTTTCTTTTGCTCAATCTAATGCACATGTTAGAAGTTGTAGATTTCTTTTTGTGTTTGTAATTTAAATTAATGAATAGATAAATAAAATTTATTGTTTATATAAAAATTATTAAAATTGAATACTATTCATGTATGGTTTAATAATATTTAAACTAGAAAATAAGTGAAACGACTCTTTTAACGTGTAATTTTAAAGTGAATAAATTCTAATCATCTATACACTATGCCAAAAATGAAATCTTAGAACGATTTCGCCTAGTTATTAATGCTCTAAAATTGTCTGCTATTTAATGTCTTATATTTAAGAAAGTGATTAAATAACCGTTCTCAGATGTTGAACATAGAGAGCGGTTATGCACCTAAACGCTTTAGAGAGTAGTTATCCGCTTAACCGCTCTCATAACTTAACACTTTGTAGAGCGGTTTCACGTGAAACTACTTTCTAATTGGAACTGCTCTCTAAAGGTTTAGCACAGAAAGCAGTTCCTACTTAACTGTTCTCTAATGTAACACTTATGAGAGAGGTTCCTAGATAATTGCTCTCAGAAATATACTTTAGAGAGCGTTTATTTGTAAATTGCTCTCAGAAGTAGACTTTTTAGAGCGGTTATCTGGGAACCGCTCTCTTGATAACGATTTTTGATTAACCGTTCTCTTAATCTTAGAAAAATTTGGACATTTCTTATTGAAAATGATAATATCTCAAAATTTAGCATACCTAATAAACAATGTTCCTACTTATAAAACTGTGCAAATAGAATAAAAATGTATAATAGAGTCTCTAATATACCAAAATATGAAAGCAATTGCACAATATATACAAAATTAATCAGAAATCCAATGAATTTGGGAACATATATACAAATATCCCAAAGTAAAAGAATAATACAACAAAAATGTATATGTGAAAAAAAAAAACACTAAGAATCTATACACTTGTCGCTTAAGCTTATTACAAATATAGTATCACAAATGCTGTGAAAAAATAGATATTAAGAATCTATTATTTTTAATATGTCCTTTAAATATCTATGGTACAAATATACACACTACTCGTTTTGCATTTAATGAATTCTAAGATCAGGAAATGTTGAGATCTGGAACTCTGGAAAATACTGAAGATAAAACAACGTACAAAACAACAAAACACAAAGGTTAATTATTTAAGTTAAATTTAAATCAAATGGTAGAGACTTAATTAACATGAAGAAATAAAAATATATATGAATACTGGTTTTGGATATAGAATTCTCTTACATTATATGGGATTGTAGTTTGTCCATGGTGCAAAGCATTTCCAATGAAAAGACACACAAAAAATGCACAGTCATTATTATTTGATTGTTTTGGACTCTATGTGGAAGAAAAAAATAAAAACTAAAATTATAGCAAAATTATTATAATAAATTAACATTAAAAAAGGTTTGATTCATCTTTGTCCTAGAGGACTGCACTTGCCTCTCTGCTCAATATGTGACAAGAACACTAATAATAGTGGATGAAAGAAGTAAGTTATATTTCAACAACTACATATGCAAGATAGACTATTAAAATGCATGCATGTTTGGACGACCACCGTTATCAACTAATAACATTTAATTTTGATAAATCATTATTAAATGATCTTAAAGGGCTTATTAAAGAATATAGTTCATTTTTTATATAAATAAAAAATATTAAATGAGATTAATTAATATTTTAATTAGCATAATTTAGTTAATTTTTACTTATATATGAGATCGAAAGGAGTATTTTATAAGGTAATCAAAACATCTCATAAGTTTCCAAAATGTCTTTATATAGATGAGCTATATACAAAGATGTCATAAAAAAAAAAAAAGAATAAACTTAAGAAAGTATAGTAAAAAAAATGTCATTTATCAAAATTTGAAAAGTTGATGGTGAATTAGTAAATTTACATGAATGAATTAGTAAATTCAAATTCATAATAACACTAATTGATAAGAACTTTGAGTGAAACACACCACAAAAATTTGTCATTATAATTGGTGAAGCTAAGGTCTTACAAATCTTCGTACTAGAATTTCATACTTTCATTGTAGGACTCAATCCTTATATCTTGCGTTTAGGATCCTAACATCTCACCACGCTTTATAGTCTCTATGTCCATTAGTCTTAAACCAATACTAGAAAGTTGGGGTCATCACTTACACTACTCCACTTACACGGCTCCATTATAGTTAAGAAATATGGTGAAAGACTTTAATACCCATCGATAAGAACCCAACCCAAGAATTTGAGGAGAAGAATGACCACTTTAAAAGAGTTGTATCCTCCAATTGAACAATAAGCTAGTTATCTTCTTGTTTCTCTTTCAAACCATATATCTATAATTTATAAATATTAAATCTAAATTAAAAAATATCATGCCTAAACAAAAAGAAATTACATAAAAATATAATAATGGGTTCTAATAGAAGGAAATAATTCAAAATTTTAAAAACTTATATAATTGAGAAAAATAATTTATCAAATTAATAATAAAGGTAAATTAGGATCTTATCACAATAAGAGAAAAAAAAAGCAATAAAATTCACAATAAAAAGTTCTGATGACATCAAAATCAAATAAAATGTTTACATTAAATAGACGATTGATTACCAAAACATTCGCTAGCTTACATCAGAAGGGAGAATATTACAAAGAACGATTTGAAGTTAATTTGGATGCGGAAAAGAATAATCATGAATGTTCTTTTCTCCCTCTTCTTTCTTTGGCTTTCAATTTTTGAAGTCACAGTCACAAATCTCTGGTCATAGAATAACATTAAGTGCACCTACATTGTTCAATACGAAGAAGGAAATAATTCAATTTCACTATTTTATAAAGAACATACGTAGAATCGTGCTTTCAACATGAAGATCAAGATATACGCATCTTGGTTCTCACAATTCACAACACTGTAATTACAACCTATCACTCCTTAACGAGCCATCGCGTTACTAAATATATTTTGACTAACATAATTTTGAGAAAATATTTTGTTTACATATTTAGTAAAATATATTTTTTTGCAGAATTCCATTATTTCTTGCAAATAATAATTTTCAAATATACTCTGAAATTAAATTTTGTTCGAGTTTAGAGAAACAAAGGCCTTCATTCAATATTCTAGGACTTGGCTAACAGCACCCAACAGAGTCACTGCCTTCATTCTTTTATGAAGAGAAGAATGGTGACAATTCCATTTCTCAATCTTTCAAAGATAAAACATATAATCATGCTTTCAACACGAAGAATGAGACATGCACGTTCTAGTGTCTCAAAACGTTACGGAAAGACAACTTATCATTCTTAAATTAGACATTTACATTTATGTTTTTAGACTTTAGATTAAATTATTTTAAGAAATTAATGGCGTTTTCCAATTTTTTTGAAAAAAAAATATTGATATGTCAAAGTTAATCTTTCTAAAACGTGCTATTGAATCTAAATCTTATTCGAGTGTCAATTGGACGGAATGGAATGCCCTCCAGTTTAAATATAAGCTTCAAGATGTGTATAGTTCAAAATCCAACTATTAAATTTATTTTTGAAAGATAAAGTTGTCATTTAATAAACAAATTAAAGGACCTCATAGATGAATAGTCTTGGAGTCTCATTATTTTATCAAGATGTCAAAAATCAATTTTGGGGTCCTTTGATAGATAATTTATTCACTCCTTATTTCAAAATAAGTTGAAAATATTATAAAAATCATAAATTGTCTTTTAGAAATGTATTAAAAGAAATCACCCGTTGAACATCCTCGTAAATTGTATGAACTCATTTATAACCCGTACCGCTGAGTTAATTTAACATTAAAACAAACATAATCTTGATCCCACTTGGATAAACAAAAGCAAAGACAATCAATTCTGAATAAGCACCCAACAAAGTGACTCCTAAAGGCCCAGCAAGAAGGACACTTTGCATTTACCAGATCTTTACCACGCCCCACGACATCATTCTTGGATGCGATCATTATCCACGTGCTATCAAAATGATTACATCATCATCAACACCACCTGAGCTTGGTTTGAAAAGGGATTAAAACACCCCATAACTATAAACTATCTCATCAATAACCAATCTTTAGGAAATTCATATACAGCGCTAAATATATACAAATATACAAATTCCCATGGCAGTGCATGCACTCTTGAAGAACACAAAAGTCATCGAAGTAAATTCAAACACAGCAATAGGGACAGCGAAGAAGGCCATTCTCATTGCACTGAGAGCAAGTCTTCAACAAGCCTTCATCCTCGTCAAACACCTTCCTACTCCCACTACAATTCTCACACGGCACGAACCTCACATCTCCGCAACTCTCACAAACAAACCCAGGCTTCAATTTTGGGAACCCTTCTAGAATCTTCGCCAACTCCCCACTTTCAAATAGATGCTTAATCACATCGGCACCACCAACGTACTTTCCTCTCACGAACACCTGAGGAAGTGCCACGTGTCGCTCTCCCAGCACGCGTTGCAACTCCTCTCTGTAACCCCAATCCATCGACACGTCCCTTTCGTCCACCCAAACCCTAAACCCCTTCAGAATCATGCGAACCGCGTTGCAATCCTCGAATGTTCTTCGAATCCCTCGCAGACTCGTCAAATACACCACAATTCGATCCTCTGTGCCTGATAATCGGAACAGCGTGCACGAATCCGAACGCGATTTCGAAGACGGAACCGATTCTGATTCTTCTTCTGAAGAACCCAAGGGTTTTGAAGATTCGAACAAATTGCAAAGCTTCTTCACCATTCTTCCGCGAATCGAGGTTTTCACCGATTCCACCGAACCGTAGGATTGGCTCAGCGAACCAGACCGGTCCAAATGGGGGTGGTGGAGGTAGGGTTTCTGCGAGAGTTCCGATTTCGTTGAGTGAATCGTGTTCGATCGGTTGAAAAACGGGAACCGCGACATCGTCGAGGATTCAACTTTAGCTTTGATAATAATAATCTCCGAGTCCCCTGACGCAAAGAACCGAATGGTTTTAATCTTTCAAGGGTTTCTATTGGGAAATTTCCACGGAAGAAATTTCATAAACAATCGCAATCGAGCTCAATTTTCAAAGGTGAGAATTCTCAAAACAAAAGAAAATAACGAAGTTTAGGGTTTCTTCTTTCTCACCTTACGAATCACGCGGTGGTTTACGGTGGCTATGGTGCTCCGGCCGGTGGCGATAGACGACGGAACAGGGTAAACTTACGCGATGAGTTTTTTTTTTCCCTGAATTTTCTATTGCGTTATGAAGTTTTGTGTTGCGTTGGTTTGTTATTTTGTTTTTGTGTTTGTTTGTGTTTCAGTGGAAGATTGGAACAAGAAGTTGAGTTTCTGTTACTTTCCTAGTTGTCTTTGAGACACGAAGAGAAAGGGTCAGAGTCAGAGATAAGGGTAGGCTCTTCTTATCTGCAACGGCAATAATTTATAGAGAGAGAAAGCTGAAAGAATAAATATATTTGAATTTTAATCTTAATTAAATAAAAGTTATTTAAGTCTCTAAAATTTTAACATAATAATTATTTGAATTTCTCACGTTATAATAATAAAATATTATTTATATTTAATAGTCTTCAGAATTGAATTGAACTTTTTATTTTAAACAAAATTATATTTTTTTAAAATTTTAAGTAAACTAATTGATCTTTATAATTTTAAGAATTACTTTAATTTTAGAGACAGAGAAACTGAAAAAAAAACTGTGTCTTTTGTTTTCAATGGACTAGAAATATAGAAAAATAAGAGATAATTGTGAATTTTCTTCACACTTTTTACTTAAGTGTGATTTTAATTTTTAATTTTAATATTTTATTATCTTTTAGTTATTAAAAAAATATTATCAGCAAAAAACGCCATGCAACATAAAAATACATAGGAAGATTGAAAATATATAAAATATTTAATAAAAAGGAAAAAAATTATTCTCAAATTTAATACTTTGAGGCTATTCATTTATTTTATCTAGATTTAAACATTTTATATATTTTTGTATGATTGTTTTTGGTGTAGATTTTTTGTATGATTTGATAAAAATCAACATTAAATAATATTTTTATTAATTAATAAGCAAAATTTAGGATGCAGGATTGTTGTTTTGTTTTCTGAATCAGAATATGCGGTGTTGTTTATGGTGGCAACATAGCGTCCAGCTAGGCAGCTACCCACTTCTGTTGAGGTGGGAGGAACCTGTGGAGAGGACCATCAGCAACCTCTTTTTGAATAAAGGGTACGCGGTTAGACTTGGACTGTCTTAAATGTATCATTATATCTACATTTTGTTTCACGGGTGCATTTAAAGATATGTATTAAAAAATTGTCCAAATAATCACTCTTATAAATATTATTATATTATTTTAATTAAATTCAAGTTTTTATTTAATAATTTTTTTGATCAAAATTTCTCAACATGTAATTGAACCTGTAAAAAGTATTTTTAATCTCAACTTTGAGTTTTAATAAATGCAATTTGAATCTATGTGTATTATAAATTTTAATTTTAAAAATTATAAAATATAATATATTAATAATATAAATAATGTTTTTATTTTTAATAAACAATTATTTATTATTTCTAAAACTCTATGTATTAAAAGTTCGTCCATATCTATGTATATTATAAATTTTTATTATTTATAAAATTTTAATAATAATGAATATATATATATATATATCTCATTATGTTGGTTTATTATATTTATAAAGCAATTCATTTTAAATTTTTAAATTAAATAGATTGATTAAAACATTTGTGATATAAATATTTTATTTTTTATATTTATGAATCTTAATTTAAAAAAATAGATGCTTTGCTAATCCATTATCTCTTACGAGTTACTACGTC
This sequence comes from Abrus pulchellus subsp. cantoniensis, assembly GCA_024086825.1. NCBI lineage: Eukaryota > Viridiplantae > Streptophyta > Magnoliopsida > Fabales > Fabaceae > Abrus > Abrus pulchellus. The sequence continues at coordinate 25,840,250 of CM044053.1, forward strand.
ACTTTCTACGGATGAAACATATTTTCGATTAACATACAATTAAAAATGCATTTACATTATGAACATATGAAATTTTCTTTTATTATCTGCTTGATTTGTTATTATTTTTAAAATATAAAAATATTTATTATTAATAACAAAATATTTAATTTAAAATATAAATTTTTTAAAAATAATACAATATATTTTATTTTTATTTATTTAATATTTTAATTTAATAATACTTATACATCTTAGGAAAAACTCACTAATGTAGTATTTTAATTATATAGACTATAAATTTTAAATTCTTGAAAATTGTAAAAATAAAAAAACACTATTCATGTTTATTTGTTATGTATAACTTCTCCTAAAAGAACTATTCTATTTACCTCTATATTTAAAATACAAATATCATTAATTTGAATTAAAATATTTTTAAGAAAAATAAAAAATATAGTATGCAACTATTTTAAATTTTATAAATTTGAAAAAAAGAAATATTATAATTATTATAAATTAATATTCTATTATATTAAATAAAATTAAAATAAATTGTATAAAAATAAAAATTAAGTGAATATTAAATTTATATATATATATATGTGTGTGTGTTAAATTAAGTGAAAACAATGTTGTTTAAGAATTTTGTTAAAACCTCTCTCTTTCAAAAATCAGTATTCACATATTAAATATAAAAGTTGATGAGTGATATTTTTAAATCGTGATATTTTTAGAAAAAGTTATCGTGAATAAAGCATGCCATTTAACTTGTGTTTATATTGAGTATTTTATTAATTTAATTTTAATTTAAAATCCTTATAATTTGATTATTGTATAAGAGTTCTTTGTTTTATTTTATTAATATTTTTTTATATTAGATAGGGCACCAAGACCAAAAAAAAAAAAAAGAAACTAATTGGTAATTCTAAAAAAGTCTATCTCATAAATGTCCTTTCCTAAATCATAGGGATAGAAAAACAAGATGGAGAGAAGGAGTACAAAAAAAATAAAATAAAATAATTCCACTTGAAATTAGATGGGCCCATTTAATTAGAAAATTAATACTCATATTTATATTAATGATATAGGCTAACTATTCTACAAATTTGATTAAATTATTGATTTCACTAAGCTTGAATTAACAATGTTCCTCAATTATTATTAACAAAAGCTTAGTCAATTATTTTTTTAAGATTACTCTTTAATTAGGTATAAAGAACTCTTTTAAAATTAAGACCAAATAAATTACAATTCTCCAAACAAGAGGAAAATTTTATAAGTTTATAATTGACAAATCTTGAGTCTCTTCCCAACTTTTTTATGATAAAAAGAGGTGATTCTAATATCTTCTCTTCTTTTGTAAAAAGTATATATTTTTTGAAAGCATTGCTTTTGCATAAGTAATTAATAATTGAAACTGAACCATTGATCGTGGTAATTTAAAATTGGATGGCTAAGATTAAATATTGAAAAGGTAAACAAATGCGGATATGAGTTATTAGTGAGCAGGATGAAGAGGGTTAATAACATAAATCTGACAAATTATGTACATGAAATTTCATTAACATCATACGCCTCATACACGCGATGTAGATATGGTTAACATGAGACAACAATGAAGTAATTGTAAAAAGGAGATATTACCTTAGAACTTAATAAATCTAAATACAGTAGATGCGCAATGTGAAAAAGGTTGTGGTGAAATGACATCAGTTTTAACACAGAACCGATGCAAATAGAGTGCATGCGCAATATGTAAAAAGTGCTTGTGAAATGACGTCGGTTTCAGCACACAACTGATGCAAAAAGAGGGCATGCATAATATGTAAAAGGTGGCCGTATAATGACATTATTTTGACTACACAATCGATGCAAATGCAGAAAATGTAGAAGGTGGTTACCTAATGACATCTGTTATGCCACACAATCGATTCAAAATCAGGTCCATGTGTAAATGTAATAGGTGGTCGCCTAATGACATTGGTTTTATCATACAACCGATGCAAATGTGTGGTAGTTGTACTATCTATATTTCATTATTTTTACGTTAGTGATAAACAGAAAAGTGAAAGCCTTCATAGAGCTATTGGGCAAAATGGTGAATTCTAATGTTGAATCATAGGAAGAAATTGTATTAGCCTAAACAAAGCCTTGGTGAGAGGGGTGGCAGAATGGTAGGGTTCTTGGTATGAAGAGGTGGAATACTTAGTTAGAGAAGAAGGGCAAAACGAATTTGCAGTGTGAGCTATATGTATTTTAGTTAATAACCATAGTTGTTATAATTCAAGTAATATTTGTATTATTTATATATGTTACAGGTTGTTGTTGAGGAATGCAATGTGGATGAGGAAATGACAAGTTGAGATGAAGTCGATATGCACAAGGATGAATATGTCAATTTTAGTGATTTATGTAGCACTGAGATTAAGAGAATGAAATTTTTGAGTGTTGAGGAATAAATTTTATAATGAATATGGCAAAATTAATGGGTTTAGTGTGAGGAAAAATAAACGGGATAAAAATAAGAATGAAGATATTGTGTGGCAGCAATTTGTTTGTTCAAGTCAAGGTTTTCGACGAGAAATTTACAGATGTAACCCCAATCAACTTTGGGAGCATAGAGCAATTATTAGGTTTGGCTGTGAGGCAGAGATGAAGATACGTTTAGATGTATATAGAGGGTCCTGGGTAGTTTGTTGATTCTTTGATGATCATAATCATAATTTAGTTGATGAGAATTATTTTGGAATGTTAAGGTCACATCACAAAATGGATGATGGTGATGTTGAACAAATGCGTCGAATGAGGAAAAGTGATATTCTAACCTGCAAAATATATGACTCATTTGTTAGCCAAAGAAGAAGTTATAACATTATTGACTTTTGCAAAAAAGATATGTATAATCAGATTGAGAGAGATAGAAGAGGACAGGATGGGGATGTTAAGGAGGCAGAAAAATTCTTAATAAGGTTGCGCTTAAAGGATCCCAAGTTGTATTGGGGTCACAAGGTTGATTGTAATGGGAGGTTGTTGCATATATTCTGGTGTGATGGTATGAGTCAAATTAATTATGACATCTTTGGAGATATTATTGCCTTTGATGCTACTTATGAGAGGAATAAATACAAATGTCCTGTTGTAGTTTTTCTAGTGTCAATCATCATAAACAGATGTGTGTATTTAGGTGTGCAGTTGTGTCTGATGAAAAGGAAGATATTTATGTATGGGTCCTTCAACAGTTTATAACAACAATGAAAGGTAAGTGTCCTAATTGTGTGATTACTGATGGTGATATATCAATGAGAAATGCCATCAGAAAAGTTTTCCCATCTGTTCATCATTGATTATGTGGGTGACATTTAATGAGGAATGTGACATGCAATGTTCATAATGAAAGGTTTAGTAAATTGTTTAAAGAATGCATGCTTGGTCCTGGACACTGAACAGTTTGAACAGAAGTGGGTTTCTGCCGTTGAGGAGTATTATTTGGGAGGTAATGTATGGGTTGAAGAATTATATAATAAGAAAGAAATGTGGTATACAACTTACATTAAGGGTAAGTTCTTTGCTGGGTTAATGACAATCTCAAGATTTGAGGGTTTACATTCTCAAATTAGTAAGTACGTTAAGTCAAGAAATAACTTGAGAGAATTTATGAAGAATTTTAAGCAATGTGTCAATAACATTCATAACAATGAAAAAGAAATGAATTTTAAGTCAAGTTATGGTCATGTAGTGCTTGTAAGTCATGCAGTTGAGTTGGAGAAATTTGCAGTAATGGTATATACTAGGAATGTTTTTAAAGTATTTTGGGAAATACTATTAAAGTCAGTATCTTTAACAGTGGTTGACATTATTCAATGTCTTTCATCAAGGACTTATATTGTTATGAAGTGTGGTCGTAGACCAAAACAATGGAATGTGTCTTTGGAACCAACAAAAATGGAGATATGTTGTTCTTGTCTTGCAATAAAGTCTTTTGGTTTACCATGTCCTCACATTGTTGCAGTGCTGGTGTCCCTGCAAGTTGACTACCTTCCAAGTTGTCTTGTGTTAAGTAGATGGACAAAATTGGCAAAGGAAAGTTATAAAGAATATGACAATGAAATGATCAGAAATACTGATGAAAGGTCACTGCAGAGGAGTTGGTTTGGATTATTATGTGAGAGTGGAAGATCAATGTTCTAATAAGTTTGTAATCTTAGAGAAATTCTGACAAGAGAAATGCAGTGACTGAAAAGAAAGTATAGACATGAAGAAAGTGATTCAACTAATTATATCATCAATGATAGTAGTGGAATTGATGCAGACAATCCCTTTGCAAAAACAAATAATACGGTGGGGATATGCAGTGGTGTTGTTGGAAGGAAACATAAGCATGTGACACGGTGTGGTTGCTGTAAAGTTATTGGTCATACTCGGCGTACCTGTCAACATGTCATTAATATAAGTCAATCATTGAGGATGACAAATGATTGTAATTCTTCATCAAGAAGTGTGTTATGAAGAATATTTGTAGAGCTTAAAACCTGGTAATAATATTTTATGAAATATGGTTATTGTTTTCAATTACTTCACATGAATACAATTGGGAAGAATAGTAATAATAATATGTGTTTTGTTATAAATGTTTTGCAGGAGGGTTTTCATTGTCCAAACACAATACAAGAAGGACAATCTTGTTGAAGGAGAAGAAAGTTAATCAAATCAAAGTGTATTATTGTGACTGTTGTTAATTGATATAAATGTACTGTTTATTTACGTTGGATTGTTAACCTGTTATGTTATGTTCTATTTAGCAATGGTGGTGTTTATTTGTTGTTTATAATAAGTCAATATGCGCTTTCGTAATATGAAAATTTATGACATAGTGGGTGTAATATGGCACACATTATTTATAAAATTGACATTATAGTAGTTAAGCACCATAAGACATAAGTAATTTATTTGACGATTTTTAGCTAATGTCTTGACAGAGATATTGAAATGGTTGACACTAAATGAAGTATCATGATTTTTGGTTGTGGAAAGATAAAATTTTTATTTTCACTTTGTGTAGGTACAATTTTGTGCATATGCCATATACGATTCACGTGTTGTACATATGGTGGTGTTCGATGGACAGAGATATACATATGTGTGACAAATATATGATTGTTGTATTGTGTAATATGAAAATGGTTATATATATATATATATATACAGGGTAGAATGAAATTTGAAGAAAAGGATTGAAAATCACGTATGAAATAACCATGATAGTTTTCATTGTTATGTTAGGTACTTAGGAGTTTGGATTTGTTTAATAATTATATTGATTGATGACACCCATATGTACAAACAAATGTTGACGTGAGTTAGTCTATTATTTTGGAACAAAATATGGCGTAAATTATGTAATATTAGTAAACTTGGTTATATATAAACATCACCAGAAATTTAACTATTCAGATTACATTACATAAACGATAACTAAAACAAAAAATGGATGTTTAGCAACCCAAACTAGAATAGAGTTATGGAATGATCTGTTAAGTTTGACAGGATTGACATAATCATCTTTGATATAGGTTCCACATGTGTTCAGTGTTTCTTTCTAACCAAGCTTGTATTTGATTGAAAGGATCTAATAACAGTGATAATGCTGTCCTCATTCTTACTTTGTTGTGGTTGACCTATATAAAATTTATGTTACTAACCTTTGGAAATATGAAAGTAGTATTTCGACAAAGATATTGTGTCTATATATATATATAATATAATATAATATAATATAATAAATAATTAAGACATTCTAAAAACTTTGTAGCTGAGTTTTATCAAGGATTTTGTCAGAAAATTTGTCAGCAAATTCAATGGATCTGCTAATAGGAATGATATTTCTTTGATGAATATTGTGACTAAGGAACCTAATATTAGTTTGGAAAAGATTAATTTTAGACTTGGAAACAACAAGTCTATTTTGTTTGATAACATTGATAAAAACATTTATATGTTTAAAATACTGATAAATAGAATGAGAAAAGATTAAGACATTATCAATATAGACAATGACAAATTTTGAATAGGGATTAAAAATATCATTCATAATCTTCTGAAACTCAAAAGAGATATTTTTTTAAGCCAAAGGACATAACATTCCATTCGTAATGACCAAAGGGAACAGTGAAGGCGATCTTATGCCTATCACTCTCACAAATTTGGATTTGCCAAAATCCAGATTTCATATCAAACTTTGAAAATATTTTTTGTTGGGAATAGGATAACTAATCCATTGGAGGGCTTGGTTAAGAGATTTGTAGTTAATTACTAATCTGGGAGTACCTCTTTCTAATTCTGCAGGTTTATTGACATAAAAAGCAGAACACGACCAATGACTCTTACTTTTTCTAATGAGTTTTTTGTTTAAGAGATCTTTGATCTCTTTCTGAGAATATTGAAGGAGAAACAGTCTCCTGAAATTATACCAAAACATAATCTCTTTGACAAAGAAGTTCGCTTTGAAGAGATAAATCAAAGCATGGATGACTGGACCATCCCAGAAATCCCTTAGGATACATTATATGTTCCTGAAGAACAATCCAAGAAAAATAGTTCTAATTATATTATCAAGACTGTTGAGAATAACATTCCTTTAGGAAAAGACATAGGAGAAGAATTTCATCTCCTATACAAATCTTCTATTAATGACCATAAAAGAAAATATAAATACCTCCACATAGGATGTGTTCAGGTAGCCATTAAACCATAGCCTTTTCTCATTGAGATTTTCAATAAAAATTTGCTGTTTTAGATTATTATCCTCTCTTCTCCCTCTTAGCCGGTTATGTTCTGGACTACCGTCGTCCAACTTTCTTCTCTTCTACCTCTACTAGATATGTGCTGATTCTACCGTCGTTCTAGTTTCTATGTTTTAAATTTACATATTTATATTTTGCATTTTTACATTCTGCATTTCATTTAGTAGTCCTGCTATTGCCTACTTTCCTTTCAGTTTATTTTATTTTTCGTTGATCTAGTTCGGGTTATTTGGTATCAGAGCCTGATGGGGAAGTAGGAATATAACTGTTGATTATTTATAACTGTGTTCTTCTAGATCTGGAATTTAAATTGCTTTTAAATTTTACTTTTGTATAGTTCATTATTTTATGAAATGCTTTTACTGGAAGTATAGCAATTCTTAGTTCTTTTGAATATGGCTATAGCAGTAAGTCCTGTGGATGAAGGGCAGCAAGATTAATTTGACGATGCTGTATTCAAAAGTAACAAGGAACATAAAAAGTTGATGGTTATAGTAAAAGAATTTTTGAATTTGTAAATTTAAAAAAAAAAGTCTATAAATAACCAGATCTATTTAAAAGAGTTATAAATAATTAACAAGTATATTGTTATGGAACCAAATGAGGGTGAGGTGCCAGATCTATATTTATGATGTCTTGTCTCTTGCGCTCTTTTTCTCGTATTTCTTTTCGCTCTAGTTCTAGTTCATCCTCCTCCTCTCCAACCAAAAATACATTCTTCAATAACTAGGATATATTCTTACCACTCCTAAGAGATTGGTCTGAAAGTCATAACCCATGGATATCCACTGATGAACCCAAATTGCTAAGTCAACACTACAACCAACAAAAACGATAATTATTATTTCTATTAAAAAATGTAAATTAATAGTTAAATTAGGAATAATTAATAATCAAGAAAATTATATATCACTGCAATTTGAAATGCTTCTAAGTTCTACAACTGGCCATGAATCAAGATTATCCTCACCACTTATAATTCCAGAAGAATAATAGTTGAATATAAAATTAACTTTAGTTCAGCACACTACAAGATATTTTTATAGACAATATGTTTATTAAGGCAAGATAAACAATAAATGTTAATAATAATACCATACCATGTCATATGTTGTCGATCTTTTTTATTTTCATGACACCTTGAACCATTGCCGCTTCCTGTGAGGTTGTGTTCTGTCTTCAATCCTTGTGATTCGCAATAGTGCAGCCAATTTTCCTTAGCTTCATCAACATTGGCAAATGACTGAAAGCAAGCGCCACTATACCGATGTACTCAGACATGCACTCTGGCCAACTGTGGTATATTCCAGGTTCACGGCCTACGTAAATAATATAGTGTTTTTTTTTTCTTTCACCCTTCCGCCATGGATTTTTTTTTCTTGTATCCTTGTTGGTCGTTGTGATGGTTATGGCCTTCCATGCCATCAATTCAGAAGTTGTGACGACTGAAACTCTTTTTAAAAAAACATCGTCGTCTAGTGGACATCTTAACCTTCTATCCAATAAATGTTTAAAATGACTATATTACTTTATCTGCATTTCTTGTCACTTATACGATGTCTGCCGAAATTGTTTCAGAAATATCGTTCAAATGAAGCTGCTGAGTCGGTCTCAATATGGACATAATTAACATATCACGACTCTCGATGTCTGACTGAACTCATAATGACACTGACATTCAAAAGTTGGACTGTATAGGTTCGTATCTACTTTTGTCACATCAGAAGGATTTATGTGCCAAAACTTCATGAGGCCAAGCAAAGGCGAAGGACACGATTAGATTAGATTAGAGGTTCCACTCTTCCAAATGGTTATAGCATAATACAAAAAATTAAAACAAAATAATTTCCTTGGTCGTAGGAATTATATAATTGCTTGAACACATAATAACGGAGGGATTATATTATGTAAATATTAAGACACAAGGTACAATGAAACTTGTATGACAATTTATTACGTAATAATATATAAAAATTATAGTTGTGCACCCAATAGGCATATATATACTTTGGAAATTATGCTTATAAATCATTCAGTCAAACTATATGTCGTATAGGATATCATGCAGACAACAATACTATACAGGAATACAAAATAACATAAACACATTCCCGCCTTTAGAAAATTTCATCCCAATATATGTCATTATGTTTTAACTCATTTTGTAGACTAACAAATGAAACATCAGTTTGTTTGAGTTAACAATATCGTTGACATGAAAAAATTATATTGTTTATGAAACTATCAACATGAACATTTATAAATTAATTCCGTCATGCAGACTAATTTATACTGAGTACATTAATGACATTCTACCAAACTATTAATGTGTTTGTGTTATGACTTTGCTATTATGTAACAAGATTAACATAAACTATTAATGTATAAACATTTTAATTATTTATGAATAAAATTTAATTTTTGTATAATTTTTACCACATAATAAAATTATTTCTATAATTTAATAAGTATATACATAAACAAAAAATGTATAAATAAATATTTACATATATTTATTAATTTAAAACAACATAATAATGACACAAATAAAATAATATATCTTATAATTTTTTAATATAAATCTTATTATTATTGTCTTATTTTATATATATATATATATATAGTCAATTGACATTAGGGTTTAGGGTATTATGTTTTGACATTAGGGTTTAGGGTATATTGAGGGCATTGACTTTAGGTTTTAGGGTATATCCAGTGTATTGACTTTAATGCATTATTAACACAATTGGTTAAGTTTTGAGATGTTCTGAATAATTGGAGGACATGTTTTTAAATATTGACCACAATTGGTATTCAATTATCTTTGTTTAATTATGATTATAAACACAACAAATAGTTAATATATGTTAACAATGAGATTTTTTTTTTATCTTTATAAATAATACTCACCACTCTAAAGTTAATATATTTCCTGACATATGTTATTAAAAATCATGTTATTTATTATCATCATACCATCAATGTATTATGTATGCATTTTTAAAAATAAAATTTTTGTTCATTGTACTCCTTACTTGTAATAATATATATGCGTTTGTTAAACAAAATTCAAATTAATTAATAGAAAATAATCAATCAATTTTTATGTGGCATATCCTTCATGAGATGTTTAACTATAATAACAACAATCAATTTTTAGGTGACATATCTTTCATTGGATGTTTAACTATAATAGCAACATCTTTAGTTATACAAATGTTCGTCATCATTCCAACTATTAATATGCATATTATACATAATTTGTATAACTTAATTACATCGATTAAACTATTTTCAATTCAATTTATATCACATAATTTATTATCCTACATTTTGTTTTTCTACAACTCAATTTAAACTATGATTTTCACAAATATACCTATCGTCAACGTTGCAGGTTGAGATCAATCAATCAAAATCGGCTCTGTAGCCCAACTGCTTTTAAAAGAGGCCAAAACAATCCATAAGTTACTTGTACATCGGTTGATTTGGATGACTGAAGTAATATACCATTACAAGATTTCACAAATAGACGTTTTTATTGCACAGAGTAATATACACACTTTAATAATCGATATCAAACAATCAAAATCAGCTCTGTAGCCCAACTGCTGTAAAAGAAGGCGACACTAAATATAAGTAAATTGTATATCGGTTCAATTGGATGACCAAAGCAATAAACCGTTACATTATTTAAAGGATGCAATAAAAAATGTTTTCACTACACAGAGTCATATATGCACTTTGATAATTGATAAGTTTGTAATTTGGCCATATATTTATATCTAACCTTTACTTCATTGAGATTTTACACAAATTTATATATTGTTTGCGCAGTTTGGTAGAAAAGAGGCAAAAGTGAATTTTGGTGCATTTTGGGCCCAAATAGATGGGGTTAAAAACCTCACAGCGATAAGCACGTCCAGTAAAGCACGGGGGGTCCTTTGACTTAATGCTCGACTGTGCTGCATTATGGTCGTGCGGAACCCCAATCTTAGCCATTTTAAAAGGAGTTCAAATTCTATAAATAGGGGGAGAGAGGATCATCAGAGGTATCTTTTGGACACCAGTTCACACACAACCTTAGTCTCTCGAGTTTTCGATCATTTTTCACCTCTCTTGCACGGATTCTCAGCATACTCTTGACAAAAACTTGCTTCAAGTGACCATACTTGAAGACCGAAGATTCATCTCATATTCTAGTTTGCTATATCTCTTCATTATGGATATGTTATTGATTGTTTTAGCTCTTTCTTTCTACATGAGTAACTAAATCCATAGCTAAGGTTGTGAGGATTATTATTTATGAATTTATGAGATTTTGATGTTTGAATCTTAATTCGAATTTTGTTCCATGATTAGAATTTATCATATCGCTTCTCAGTCTTAACCCTAATTAATTACATCATCAGGTGATCCTACCTCAGTTAATTAATATATCTATAGGATAAAACGAGATGAAAGATTAGGTAGACCAAATCAATCTTCCTCTTCTAATCGTTATTGAATTAACAAATTCATAGGTTCCTTAGGCTTTTTCTAAATTGATAACTTGCATGACCATTAGGGATATAAGTTAGAGAAAAGAATATAAATATTGTATGACCAGTGGATATTAATAGTGTTCATATGAATGATTGGTAATCACAAGGAAATCAGATTTAGATCTTAACAGAAAAATAACATAAAGGATTGAATGAGAATACCCATACGCCCTAGATTCCTCTTCAATAAGTATAACCAAGACGTGCTTTGTGTTCCTTGCTTTTAGTTTTATAATTGATTTTATAAATTCTTACTTTAATTAATCTCATATCTTTGAAACTTAAACAATTGAATCAGGAATTTCTTAGTAATTGGAAAACAATCCTTGTGGGACGATATTTTGGAAACTTAATATAAGAACCATTTATTACTTTCGATAGGTACACTTGCCCTCTGAACAATAATTAAAGAAATTAGTCCATTTCGTGCATTACCATTTTTGGCACCTTTCTTCATATTACATACTCTTTGATTTCTGCACCATAGATGCCCCCATCTTCGCATATGAAAGGTAAAAGTGTAACTAAACTAAAACATATTGTTAGATGTAAAGCTGAAGAGAAGATTCCGATACAATTTGATGTTTCAACGGGGAACCCATTGGGACCTAATGCGACCCAATTCAAGAGTTATGTTGCACTTCTTGCTCGTATGAAAGTCAGTATACTGACAAAGGATTGGGATGTAGTAGACATACGTCTGAAGGATCAAATTTGGCAAATTATCTTGGTAAATGAATATCGTACATTTCGACTTTATTTCCTTCCAGCAATATTCATTATAATAACATAGGGTTTAGACATTAAGGTGGTTGTAATCACAACTGTAGCTAACTTACGACATTCCAAACACAAACGAATTGAGGAAGAAGTGGTTATCATTTGTTGGGGAACGTTGGAGGGCCTTTAAGACCCAATTGACTTCAAGATATGTTTTTGGAAAGCTGAAAGATATCTCCCCTTGCGAACGATATGATTTCATTAATGAGGACACCTGGCATAAGTTTGTCCAGAGTCGACTTGATACTTCTTTTCAGGTTTGCGAGCACTGTTATATGTTAGTTAGGGTTCATGTTTTGGGTTTAAAATCATATTCAAATGTATTGGGTAATTGCCTCAAATGTTGTTAATGTCATAGGAGAAAAGAAGATTGGGACAATTAATTCAATCACAGAATTGCTACCCCCATACTATGTCGCGTGGGGGATATGCCTTACTTGAGAAATGAATTTTAGAAGAGAAAGAGAGATTGGGTGACTGAATCTGAATCTTCTGTTATAGGTTCACATCCATCACCACCAATGCGTCATGAGAAGTGGAAGAAAGCACGATTGAGAAAGTCTGGAGAATACACTACGGATGAGAGTCGCATTGTCGCCGAGAAAATTGTAGGTTGAAATACAGTGTATTATAAATCCAACATGTTTTTTCCATTACAAAATCTGTCATCTAAATCTAATTATATGTTGTAGGATTCTTTAATAGAGCAAAGTTCACAAGGAACGTTTACACCTCATGGATGTCATGACATTTTGTCCACTGCTATTAGAAGACCAGAGCACCCTGGTCGTGTCCGTGGTGCTGGTTGGGGTGTTGGCATTAAAAAGTATTATGGTCCATTGCAAAATAGACGGGTGGTTACACCCAACCAATTAGAGGCAATTCGACAACAGATTATAGAACAACTGAGGGTTGAAATAAGGCAAGAACTTGCATCGTTACAGCTTTTCCAACGAGAAAATGCAAATTTTTCAGCACCTATTCCTCAACCATCTGGACTTGAAGACCCTGTCAGCACAAAAGGTAGTTGTACACTAGTTGATGTTTGTGTGAACAATGCTCTTCCATCGAACGTGTTAGCAAAAAGTCCTCCTATAGATGTACAAAAATATCATTCTCATGTATTATATTATGTTAATTTGAACCCATTACGTCATTGTATGTTTAATACTGCATATGTAAAATGATATTGTCAAACAATTAATAGGGTAACGATGAAATTCTAAAGGAATTTGATGATGTTTTGTAACATGCCAAACAAGATTACTTGAATGCTTATGTATATTTGCCATGAAGATTGGAAAACAACCTTTGCAAATTCAATTAGAATATGAGATAAGTGGATATTCATTATCAATCCCATTATATTTGACACAAAAGGACATGATGGAGGTTACAATGAGTGAGGAGATGATTTGCATCACTGTGATTCAAGTCTGGTTAAAGTAATGTTATCTTAATTTGAAGAAAAGGTTTAATATTATGTTAAACAACTAATAGTTGTCATATAAAAAGTAATTTATGGTCATATGCTTATTTTGTAGGTATCTACACCACCTTTCGACCCCAGCTATGGTAAGTCATTTGTATGGTTCATTGACCCTCTTCAAATTCAAACATTAGGGAACAAGCCAGAATCAATCAAGAAATATATTGAAACGACAATGATTGAAGGAAGGAAGTGTTGCTACCTTGCACCTTATCATTATGGGTAAGTAAATCTTCAATATATTAGACAAATATAATTGAAAAATTAATTGGGTTATTAGTTGTTACCTGTTTTTGTAGGAGCCATTGGCAATTGTTCATATTTTGTCCCAGAACAAACGAAGTGGTTTTCCTTTGCTCGTTATGGAATAAACCCAAAAAAGAGATAAAATCCATTATTGATGTGTAAGTAAATGAATATACATGAAGTCACATTGTCAATAACATAAACTTTCTGCCTAACATAGATGTATTATTTTCATCCTGTATAGATGTATGCAAGCAACATTTATCAAATACAACAACCATGTCAACAATAAAATAACTACATGGATCTTTCCACGGGTGCGTAAATTGTAATTTTCTCTTATCTCAAATTCATTGTTCCAATACAGAATTACTGATATAATCTGTTTAAAATACATAATGTCATAATTTTATTGTAGTCACACAAACAACAAGGGAGCTGGAAGTGTGGATATTACGTGATGAAACATATGCTCACTATTATCACAACAACTATAACAAATTCGTGGGAATTGGTACATGAACTTTCTGATGCTTTTTACGATACAGTGGTTAATTATTTTGATTGACCAACAAAGAAAAGAATTATTTTTTATTTATATTTTCTTATGTACATGAATTATTTAGTTAATGGAAGATGCCGATCCATTAGCTGAAGACTAAATTTTTGACATTAGAAGACGTTGGGCAAAGTTTGTTTTAGAATTAAACAACAAGTAGATTTTTATTATAATTTTTCCACTTACTAGTTAAAACAAGTCATGTTAGCAATTATTGCAATTTTTGTTACCATCAATTATATAAAAGTCGTGTACAGATTAGGACTTGGTATACTGATGTTTATTATTGTATTGTCGATTATGTTTGCTGACATTCTACCAAACAAGGCGCGTGATTATAAATAAATAATGGTAGAAAAGGCCAATAATTATCACATTCAAATAATAATAAAAATTGTTCATTGTTAATGTATCCTTTTGTAATCATGAGTATCAATTGTACAACAAATTTTTACACATTTTTACATATTAAATATTTTAAAAGTAACCTAACATTTTGTCCAAATTTTTTACACATCTATAAGTCATTAGGACTGGAATGCAGACAAAGGGGTCATACGACAAATACATACACTATTATACCATTTATGAAGGTGGATAATTATATCACTCAAATTAATAGTTTGTTTCATGTAAAATTATATAAATTTGTGACTGTAATTCAAATGACAAACAGTCTTAATTTTGTTCAAGTGCAGTATCTTGTTAATATATGTTAATGTATCCTATACAAATTGGCAACTTTGTAACTTGTTCTGCAATACACTTCAATTTGTACGTACTGAACAACACATATTTTTCCAATAATAGTTATTATGCAGTGTAAAAAAAACACATCTACATTAAAATTAAAAGTAAAAGTCTCATACGTTATATATGAAACCATCCATGTGGATAAGTGAATACTTTAATCACTATTCTATCAACGTACTTCAAGTATTGAACATTAAACGTTTGTTCCTTTTTATCTGTATTAATACCAAAAATCATTAATAGTAATAACTATTAGAATACCGGTTTAATAATAAAAACATGTAAATTGCAAGTGAAAAATCGTTTGACAAGCGCAACTAACCCATTGTTAAGAACTCCCAAAGCACCACTTGATGAATAAAAAAAAATGTAATTGTTCATGTACAAAAAACCATTAAAGAACAAAAAATAAAACAATAAAACTTTCCTCTTTAGTACCACAACGACATCAGGCACGATGAATATGCACTTGGAGTTCATCTTGGACTCTATACTGGATACTGCCAAAATGAAATTTCATCTCCAACTTTTAAATTCATCGATTTGTACAAATTATACCAGCATACACCTAAATACCTTTTGCTTGGTGTCTTCTGTCACGACCCCTTTTTATAAAGGACCGAGAACATTGTTTCTACACCACATACTTATTTAAAAATAGGTAAATAATAGAGAATATAAGTATAAAAATTCACTTCTCATTCAAAGTAAAAATGAAGTTCCTTACAACAAATATCCAACAGATCAACATAATATTACATTTAGTTTATAATATTCAAAATACCAAAAAATTATAATACGTGACTCCCTCGACATGAGGTCTCATATATAAAGAAAAAGGACTTTGATGCATTATTACTCAACTCCAGCTTCTAACTTTTCTTCACTGGCCCCTCAGCCTGTGAAGTAGATGCAACACCTGCTACATCTGCTCACGTACCACCGTACGATCATCGCAGACACACGCACACAACGACATAGAAAGAAATGCAAGGGTGAGCTTACCAAACATAAAATAAAATTATATATATATAGAGCAAAATATTTCTCACAAAGCAATAACCCCATGCATTTCCAGCCCATCTAATGCACAAGATGAAAACGGCTTCCAACTGGTTTCACAAATTTAATTAATCCGAAGGAACCGAGCGGTCCGGAGCGACCCATTCCGGTATCTGGATCCAGACAAAGACAAAGACAAAGAACTCGGCATGAACTTACCGTTACATGTCTACCCACCTAAACATGTAACTCGGCTCTATAATGATGCAAAACATATATCTCAAAGATGATGCACGCCACCAAAATTATTTTAACAAATTCAACTACGGCAAGTTTATAATAGATCAGCCAAAATCTCAGCATTTTAAACTAATTAACAATAGTTACAGCTTAGAAAATAGCTTTTATTCAATAGATCTAACAAAATCATATCAAAATATCTTGAAATAGCATATTAAACCGTTCAAAACATAGTTCATAGGTTAAAGTAAACTCCCCTTACCTCAGAAAGATGATTCACACCAGATCTACCGAATATTACTTGATTATAACAAAATTCACCGAAGATTCAGCTTTAGAACGGAGTTTCTCCTAAGAACACCATGAATTTCTATAAGAAAGAGAAGGAGAAGAGAAACGAACGGTAAATCTAGCTTCAAACTTAAAGAAACTTACTTCCAATCCTTCAGAATAGATGTAGAATCTCAGATCTGGCGAGAAATCTAAGTTTAGGAAGGTTTAGTATGAGAGAAATGGTGGTTTACGGCCTTAGAACCTTTGAGAACCTTGGATAGAGATGAAGAAATGAAAATTTCGTGTGAAGCCCCCTTTTTATAGAAAATTTTCAAAATTTACTGTTCACGCCGGAATTTACTGTTCATCGCCGGAAACACTGTTCACGCGTACTGTACACGCACTGTACACGTATGTGACGTCACCGATGACGTCAGCAGTCACTGTACATACGCGGTTGGCACTGTTCATACACGGTTTGTACGCGGTTTGCACTGTTCACACGCGGTTTGCACTGTTCATACGCGGTTTGCACTGTTCACACAGTACTGTTCACTTTTTTTTTTTTTTTTTTATAAAATAATTTCAACTCCATCTAAATATATTTCCAATACCAAATAATCCTTCAATTAACATTGAACAAGTATAAAATAATATAGATTACTCAATAATAAATTAGAAGCCTGACAATTCTCCCCCCGAAAATAAATTTTCGTCCTCGAAAATTTCATTCCCCAGAGAAAAGATGAGGATACAACTCTCTCATTCTTTCTTCTAACTCCCATGTGGCATCACCAGTTATTTGGTCCCAAACAACCTTTACTAACCGAATAGACTTACCTCTAAGTTTCTTAACTCTAGTTTCCTCGATACGAGCAGCTGGGACCGAATAGCCTGACATTGAACAAATAATATAGATTACTCAGTATTGCTGAATGTGTTAAACGTTAGTAATTTAAGCTAGTCTATATATTAGAATGGCTAGACCAAGAAGATCTGCTGCAAATCCTCCTCCTGCTGATGTGAACCAAATGGCTCATGCCATGGAGGCCATGGCAGCCACTGTTAGGCAGAGTCTAGATATGATTCAGCAGCAGCAAGCTGCAAATCAAGCCGCTGCTGCAGCACAGGCAGCAGCAGCTACTGCCTCAGCTGCACCTCTTCCTGAATACCATGGGTTGTCAGAGTTCAGAAAGAATGATCCTCCTCAATTCACAGGAGTGGATGGACCAGATGCTGCTGAACTCTGGATCAGGGAGATTGAGAAGATCTTCCTAACCATGGGTTGCGCCGAGGAGAGAAAGGTGATATATGCTACGTATATGCTGATAGGGGATGCAGAGATGTGGTGGCACGGAGCTCGTACTATGCTAGAGGCCCGAGGTGAAGTCATTACTTGGGCTGTATTTAGAAGTAGTTTTCTGGGAAAGTTTTTCCCTTCTCATGTTCGTGCTGCCAAAGAACGAGAGTTTCTAAACTTGGTGTAAGGAAACTCATCGCCTATGAGTATGCAATACGGTTTGAGCGGCTCTACAGATTTTATTCTCACCCGACTTCGTAGGAGTGGAGATGTCAGAGGTTTTCAGACGGGCTGAGAACTGACATAAAGAGGATTTTGATCCCACTCAGGATCACGGAGTTTGCTGACTTGGTGGATCAAGCCACCATTATAGAGAGTCTTAATGCGGAGGATGTTGGTGGAGTTGGGAAGGCTCCATCTAGTAGAGCTGCTAGCAGTTATGGTAATGGAGGTAAAGGCGCTAAGAAGGTACTTTTCTTTTTGTATTATTTGATTCTGGAGCCACACACTCTTTTATTGCGGACAATTGTGTGAGAAACTTAGGATTACCGGTGGACGATCTAGGATGTGACTTAGTAGTATCGACACCTACTTTAAGTTCAATTAAGACTTCGACGGTTTGTGTTAGGTGTCCCATAGCAATTGAGGGACGAAGATACAAAGTAAATCTTATTTGTATCCCGATGTCAGGGTTAGATGTAATCTTGAGTATGGATTGGCTAACTGCCAATCGTGTGCTAATTGATTGTGGCCGGAGGTGTTTAATCTTTCCTAAGCAGCAAGATTGTGTAGAATTGATTTCTACTCGCCAAGTAGAAACATCCTTAGGTGAGGGAGTATCTTGTTTTGTTTTGTTGGGAGTTATGAATGCAGAAGTGGAGCAAAGCCTTCAGTCAATACCAGTAGTACGAGAATTCCCTGAGATTTTCCCGCAGGATATTCTGGAATACCTCCACGTAGAGAGGTAGAGTTTGCTATAGATTTGATTCCTGGAGCCGAGCCGATGTACGTAGTACCGTATAGAATGGCGCCAAAAGAGTTAATTGAGCTTAAGGAGCAGATCGAGGATCTAATGCGTAAACAGATGATTAGACCAAGTGTATCGCCTTGGAGAGCCCCAGTTCTCTTGGTGAAAAAGAAGGACGGAAGTTCTAGATTATGTGTGGATTATCGTAAGTTGAATAAGTTGACAATTAAGAACAAGTACCCATTGCCGCGAATCGATGATTTGATGGACCAGCTGAGATGTGCTAAGGTATTCTCTAAGATTGATTTGAAGTCTGGGTACCATCAGATCCGAGTGAAGGATGAAGATATTCCTAAGACTGCTTTTCGCACTAGATATGGTCATTATGAGTATACAGTGATGCCTTTTGGAGTTACAAATGCTCCAGCTGTGTTTATGGACTACATGAATCGGATATTTAGACCTTTCCTGGATCGATTTGTGGTAGTCTTTATTGATGATATTTTAATTTATTCTAATTCGTCAGAAGAACATGAAGAGCATTTGAGGACTGTACTTAATGTTTTAAGGGAAAAACAGTTGTATGCTAAACTGTCTAAGTGTGAGTTTTGGCTAGAGGAAGTGAAGTTCCTTGGTCATGTTATTTCAGCTAAAGGAATTGCAGTTGATCCTTCCAAAGTTGAAGCGGTGTTGCAATGGGAAAGGCCGAAGACAGCCTCAGAGATTCGTAGTTTTGTGGGCCTAGCAGGTTACTACCGGAGATTTATAGAGGGATTCGCGAAGATAGCTGCACCATTAACACGGTTAACTCGCCGTGATCAACCCTTTGTGTGGACTTAGGAATGTGAGCAAAGCTTTAATGAGTTAAAACAGAGACTAACTTCTTCGCCGGTGTTGATTCTCCCTGATACTAGTCGACCGTTTGAGGTGTACTGTGATGCTTCTCATCAGGGATTGGGATGTGTGTTGATGCAAGATAAGAGAGTGGTAGCTTATGCATCTCGTCAATTACGAACTCATGAGCGAAATTACCCGATTCATGACCTTGAGTTAGCTGCTGTAGTCTTTGCTCTGAAAGCGACACTATCTTTATGGAGCTCAGTTCGATGTATATAGTGATCATAAGAGTCTGAAGTATTTATTTGATCAGCGAGAGTTAAATATGAGGCAGAGACGTTGGGTGGAATTCCTTAAGGATTATGATTTTCAGCTCCAATACCATCCAGGAAAAGCTAACGTGGTGGCCGATGCATTAAGTAGGAATGTGGTTCAGGCATTCTCCCTAAGAGTCAGTGAAACCCTTTTGGTAGAACAATTCCGAGACCTGAACATACATGTGGACTTATCACCCGAAAGGATTAGTTGTAGCCGAATTGTGGTGACTAATAATTTCTTACAGGAAATTAAAGATAAACAATTGTGGGATCCAATGTTATGTCGGATTGTATTTCTCTTAGGGACAGATAAGACAAAGGGTTTCAGTAAAGGTGTTGATGGTATTCTCAGATGTCAAGGTCGAGTTTGTGTCCCTAGAGATACTGAATTAAAGAGAGCAATTCTAGAAGAAGGACATAAGGGTAATCTCAACATTCATCCTGGTGTTACCAAGATGTATCAAGATTTAAAGCAGATGTTTTGGTTGCCAGGCATGAAGCGAGAGATAGCTGAGTTTGTTAAAGCCTGCTTGACTTGTCAAAAGGCAAAAGCGGAGCACCAAAGCCCTCCAGGAGAGTTACAAACGATGGAAATTCCAGAGTGGAAGTGGGACCATGTGACTATGGACTTTGTGTCCCATCTACCTAGAACAGTTAGGAATCATGATGCGGTGTGGGTCATAGTTGATAGGCTAACCAAGAGTGCACATTTCTTGCCAATTAACATGACCTTTAGCTTGGAGAAATTAGCGAGAATTGTACATTAGAGAGATTGTCGGGTTGCATGGAGTACCTTCTAGTATTATCTCTGATAGGGATCCTCGATTCACTTCCCGCTTTGGCGAGTTTCCAAGAATCTATGGGCACACGGTTGAGGTTGAGTTACGCATACCATCCGCAAACAGATGGTCAATCCGAGCGTACTATTCGGACCTTAGAAGACTTATTGCGGACTTGCATTGTAGAACGAGAGGAGTAATTGGGAGTATATGCTTCCTTTGGTAGAATTCACTTATAATAATAGCTATCATTCGAGTATAGATATGGCACCATTTGAAGCTCTATATGGTAGAAGGTGTAGAACCCCTATCTGTTGGTTCCAAGATGGAGTACATTTGATGGTTGGACCTGAAATGCTGCAAGAAACTAAGGAGAAAGTTGAACTTATTAGAGAAAAGCTAAGAGCTACCCAAAGTCGACAGAAATCTTATGCTGACCGACGCAGAAGATCCCTAGAATTTGAAGTTGGTGATCATGTATTCTTAAGAGTATCACGCACTACAGGTGTGGGGCGAGCCTTAAGAGCCAAGAAGTTAACACCTAAGTTCATAGGGCCGTATCAGATATTACATCGTCGAGGACCAGTAGCCTATGAATTAGCGTTACCACCTCGGTTATGCAGGAATACATAATGTTTTCCATGTGTTGCAGCTAAAGAAGTATGTTCCAGATTTGTCTCATGTAATTGAGCCTGATGTTGTGGAGTTACGAGATGACTTGTCTGTGGAGGTCCCAGCTGCTCGTATCGAGGAAACTAGAGTTAAGAAACTTAGAGGTAAGTCTATTCGGTTAGTAAAGGTTGTTTGGGACCAAATAACTGGTGATGCCACATGGGAGTTAGAAGAAAGAATGAGAGAGTTGTATCCTCATCTTTTCTCTGGGGAATGAAATTTTCGAGGACGAAAATTTATTTTCGGGGGGAGAATTGTCAGGCTTCTAATTTATTATTGAGTAATCTATATTATTTTATACTTGTTCAATGTTAATTGAAGGATTATTTGGTATTGGAAATATATTTAGATGGAGTTGAAATTATTTTATAAAAAAAAAAAAAAAAAGTGAACAGTACTGTGTGAACAGTGCAAACCGCGTATGAACAGTGTAAACCGCGTATGAACAGTGTAAACCGCGTGTGAACAGTGCAAACCGCGTATGAACAGTGCAAACCGCGTACAAACCGTGTATGAACAGTGCCAACCGCGTATGTACAGTGACTGCTGACGTCATCGGTGACGTCACATACGCGTACAGTGCGTGTACAGTGTTTTCCGGCGTGAATAATGCCCTGAAAAGTATTTTCCGGCATGAACGATAAGGCGGTGAACGATGTTTCGGCGATGAACGATAAATTCGGCGTGAACAGTAAATTTTGAAAATTTTCTATAAAAAGGGGGCTTCACACGAAATTTTCATTTCTTCACCTCTATCCAAGGTTCTCAAAGGTTCTAAGGCCGTAAACCACCATTTCTCTCATACTAAACCTTCCTAAACTTAGATTTCTCGCCAGATCTGAGATTCTACATCTATTCTGAAGGATTGGAAGTAAGTTTCTTTAAGTTTGAAGCTAGATTTACCGTTCGTTTCTCTTCTCCTTCTCTTTCTTATAGAAATTCATGGTGTTCTTAGGAGAAACTCCGTTCTAAAGCTGAATCTTCGGTGAATTTTGTTATAATCAAGTAATATTCGGTAGATCTAGTGTGAATCATCTTTACGAGGTAAGGGAAGTTTACTTTAACCTATGAACTATGTTTTGAACGGTTTAATATGCTATTTCAAGATATTTTGATATGATTTTGTTAGATCTATTGAATAAAAGCTATTTTCTAAGCTGTAACTATTGTTAATTAGTTTAAAATATTGAGATTTTGGCTGATCTATTATAAACTTGCCGTAGTTGAGCTGTTAAAATAATTTTGGTGGCGTGCATCATGCTGAGATATATGTTTTGCATCATTATAGAGCCGAGTTACATGTTTAGGTGGGTAGACATGTAACGGTAAGTTCATGCTTTGAGCTTGTCTTTGTCTTTGTCTGGATCAGATCTAGGAATGGGTCGCTCCCGGACCGGCTCGGTTCCTTCGGATTAATTAGGTCGTGAAACCGGTTGGAAGCCGTTTTCATCTTTGTGCATTAGATGGGCTGGAAATGCATGGGGTTATTGCTTTGTGAGAAATATTTTGCTCTATATATATATAATTTTATTTTATGTTTGGTAAGCTCACCCTTGCATTTCTTTCTATGTCGTTGTGTGCGTGTGTATCTGCGATGATCGTACGGTGGTACGTGAGCGGATGTAGCAGTGTTGCATCTACTTCACAGGCTGAGGGGCCAGTGAAGAAAAGTTAGAAGCTGGAGTTGAGTAATAATGCATCAAAGTCCTTTTTCTTTATATATGAGACCTCATGTCGAGGGAGTCACGTATTATAATTTTTTGGTATTTTGAATATTATAAACTAAATGTAATATTATATTGATCTGTTGGATATTTGTTGTAAGGAACTTCATTTTTACTTTGAATGAGAAGTGAATTTTATACTTATATTCTCTATTATTTACCTATTTTTAAATAAGTATGTGGTGTAGAAACAATGTTCTCGGTCCTTTATAAAAAGGGGTCGTGACATCTTCCCAAAACATATCTCACAAGATCTGACCATACCATCCTCAGTTTTCAAAATTATGTGTCTGTTATGGGTGCATCACCTAACGAACATAATTAATAGGAAGAAGTTGCAATTTATTTTACCACCAAATCATTGTCAGTTTAAAAAACATACAATAATAATAATAATAATTAGTCGATGCCAAAACATATTTAATCATTTAATCAATATATGTAAACAAAATCTAATTTTAAAGGAGGCGTACCAGAATATTCCTGCCAGAAACAAAAGAATTGGAAACTTTTTGTTTCCACACCTGTACATAAGAAACTTCAACCGAAACACTAGCGGCAGGCTAGACACTGTGATTATTGTTATATTCAATTTTGACGTCTTCAGCGTTGGTGACTATATAATATGAAAAAGTTTATCACCAATGTAAGTACAAGTCACGAAAAACACTCCATCAAGGTCATACATTTGCACTATCGACCTTCTTGCATTTTTCAAAAAACTGATTTTGCATTTTTATAGACTGTGGCATTGATTATGTTCCCCAATGGATCTTTTAGCTTTATCTCCTTCTCCACCAGTTCATTACGCCATTTCTTATAAAAATCAGCATTTATAATTATATCATCCTACAAAGAAAAAAAATATTGCTTTTGAAATAATGAATTATGGTTTTTAAAACTATTAAATATATAAACCGAATACTATGTCATTTCATCTATTGAATAATGAATTTTAAAAAAAATAAATCAACAATTTCAACCATTTAAAAAACCTCAAACATAAATAATTTGTATAAATGTGTACTATCTTACGTTCTTCATATATGATTTTGTTGTAATTATATAACACAAAATACCCAAAATGAATCAAGTAATGCTTACCCAGTAAGGTTTTAGTTGATACTGGAATGAATTGTTATCAAGATCGATTCTTTCTTGTATGTACACCCAATATTGCAGTTTCGTCATTCCTAATGCTTGACTGCTACAATGAAAATTGTTCAAAATAGGTATTTCTTTTAAATTTTGTTTCACACTCTTAATCAACACATGTTGTTAAGTTTTGGTTCTTTCAAAATATTATAGGTTGCCAACTTAATGGAATGTGTGTTAGTTAATGCACTTCACCTAACTCCTAATATAATATAATTATTTTACATAGTGAAAAGACCCTTATGATGCACTTAGGTTTAAATGTGGACTTTATAGTTTCCACAGTATCGATGCAGAGTTGGTACTTTTTTTCACTTATTTGTATATGAGGCACAGAGATTTTTACTCTGCAATCATCATGACTCGTCAAATCAGGCGCACACGTGATTGGCTTTACGCATTCCAAACAATGCCATGTCAGCCCACTGAGGCCGTCAGCCGCCATATTAAAGAAAAGTTAAAATTGACGTGTTACATCTTCTCCAACTATTATATAAACATCACAATTTAGTTTTTGTTTCTGTTTTTAAAATTAACATAACAATTTCTTGGAAATTTTTCCTCTTTCATTCATTTAATAATTATATAAACACAAATAATTTAATACACTGTACATGAGGTTTCGTAATGGCCATAATGGTTTGTGACTTCAATAATCTTAAATGGTGATTAGGACATAATTATCCAACAATAATTGTAGGTATCTAAATATTAAGATTAACAATACATTTACATATGTACCTTATAAGGACTTCAAAATAATGTCAAATAAAATATGGTATTATTATTATTATTATGTTAATTATTATGCCAATGTATTATTATTAGGGTATAACATTTTCCACTGTAATTAAAATACCAATTTTGGGGGGTTTTTTAATCGATAACAATATTTTTCCTCACGTCTTAATTATCAAATGAATGAAACTAAACAAAAAATTATTTTAAACAAATATATATTTTTTGACTGATAGTTTCAAAATAACAAAGCGGTCCTTTTATGAACATTAACATCGGACCTGTCCTTTACCTGATGTTAATACGCAGACGATGTTAAAATTAAATTATACTTCATCTACATCGACTGGTTAGATGTCCACCCATGTTGCAATTGACGCCATGAGTAAAGTCATAATAGATTCAAATAAATGACATTGGATCTTTTGGTGCACCGATGTGTTACAGAATTGTTAAATTGATGCGTATATCTTAATGAAATGAATCATCAAACACATGTCCTGTTTTGTTGACCGATAATGTCTACGAGCTCATACACAAAAGGTATAGTTTAATATTATTTATATCTGATTCATTTGATATAAATAAGAAATCAATAATAGTATAATCAAGTACAGATTGATTTTCATACATTCTACAAAAAGTTAACTTTATATATATATATATATATATATATATATATATATATATAATTTATCAATAATAGTATAATGGAAGATTTTTGTCATTGTCATACGAAAACAAAAATACTTTTTATATATTAAACGTACGTGTTTGAAAATCATATATAAAATTGTACGTGAATATGTTTAGTTTGATGTTCAAATACTGATGCGTCGATAAATATAACTTAATTATATAAAGCGATGTAAAAACAATTAGGTGTAATTGTTCAAAGTTAAACAAAAAATGATTTACAATCACAAATAACCCATTGTTACAATTTTATATACTATTGTTGCAACAATCAAATACTTCAAAATCAATTATGATCTGCAACCCATGTCAAATGGGGCCACTTTCAAATAAATCAAAATCGGTTATGATTTACAACCCATGTCAAACGGGTCCGCTTTTAAACATTTCAAAACTGTTTATGACCTGCAACCCATGTCAAACACATCTTTTTCTTATAATGCAAATTCAGTTAGGACCTACAAACTTGATCACAAGATTGTAAAATTTTAACCCACTTATATTAAAGCATTATGAAAGCACCATATTTGCAAAACTATTTTATGTTAATAAACAAAACAAAACCCTTAGATTGCAATGTTATTAGTGATCATAAACTAGAAAAAAATAATTGTATATGAGTTTAATAGTAAATGTCCAAAGAAAAACATTAAGCAAGTCACAAAAAAAAAAAAATTGAAAACTTAAGCGTTATTATTGTAATTGTTCATGATGCATGCCTTATATGAACTTCGAGTTCATTCTGCACTCCAAAGTGCCAAAATGATATTTCATCTCCCGGTATCAATTTTACTGCTCTGCAAAAGTTGTACCACCTTGCACCCAAATACCTTTGGGATGTCTTCTTTCCATATAATATTTGACAAGATGAAATGATAAGTCCATCATTCTCTTTCAAAATCACGTGTCTCTGTCCTGCTAACATCACCTCACGAACATAGTTAACAGGAAGAGGTTGTAATTACAAATATACCAATAAATTTGTTAAAATAAATAAAATCAACTATTCATTTAAATGACCACTAGATTTTTATTTTATATTTATACATACCAGTACATTATTCCTAAATGCAAACGATTTTGACACTTGTCGTTGCCACATCTTCACATATTCTACTTTAACCTTAACGAAGGTTTTGGTTGGAGCATATGGGTCAGTGTGATGATATTCAATGTCTACATCTTCGATGTTGGTGATTCTTATTTCAAAAACGTTATCACGTACCTAAAGGTGACAAAATATACACCATGAAGTTTATAAAATTGTCTTATTAGTCTTGATGCATTTCTAAAATAATTGATTATTGCATTTCCATTTTCATATACTGTCACATTAATAACATTATGTAATACTCTGAATTTTTTAATATCAATTATTGATAATTATATAAATCTAAATGTATATTCATGTGTGTGTTTTTAGATATATGTTGTAAATATATGTGTATATATATATGTGTGTGTGTGTGTGTATGTGTGTAAGTGTGTGTGCATGTATGACTGGTTAGGCTGATATAGGCTAAGTGCCTAAGTGCAGGGAGTATTAGTGGGTTGTTCTCGCTACAGTGAGAGGATTCTCGCTGTAGCGAGAGGGCCCTAGGTGGAAGAACCAAAACTGTCGCCTTCTCGCTGTAGCGACAGAGCGACAATTTGGGATGCATTTCTGGGTGCAGTCTCGCTATAGTGAGAGGGTCTCACTGTAGTGAGATTCTGCAGAAATCAGGGTGCAGTTTCATCTGAGATTTTTGCTGCAACGTGAGGGCATGTCGCTGCAGCGAGATATCACGCTGTAGCGAGAGTGTCGCAACCAGAAAAGGATTTAAATGGGGTTAGGGTTTGGGGAGAGTTATTTCTCTCTCTCCCTTCAAAATCCCTTTGATCCTCTCATTCCCAGACCCTTTTTCCACGAATTACATTGCCTCCAAAGCCGTTCGGGTGCTTGATTGAAGGTTGGATTTAAGTGGGGAACGCTTGGAGGTGAGTTTCAATGGTTAGAGTTTCAATTTTTCATCCCCTTTCTCTATTTTCGTGATTTTCCTGGGTTCTCATGGTGTTTCTCCATGTGTTTAGGATGAAATCTGTGAGGAGGAGCACTTTTTGGACAATTTAACGTGTGGGACTTCGATCCGAGGTAAGGGGAGGACTCTACCCTTTCTCAATGTATGGAAGTTCTTGTGTGTTTTGATGATTAATGCAACGTGGCTGAGATAGAAGATAGAAATTGTGTGTTTGATGAAAATTGATACGCAATGTGATATGTGATAGAATAATTGGACCCCATAAGGGTGATTGTGTGTGATGGAATGCCATTGATTGGTGAATTAATGATATTCTGAATAAATGAAAGCTATGTGCCGTATGTTGTGGATAAAATGTGGACTATGTGCCATGTAATGTGAAATGAATGTGGACTTAGTACCGTGTATTTGAATGTAATGGGGGCTATGTGTAAGCATGATTATTGCGTGTATGAATGAAATGTATGTGTAAATGGGACGTGTAGCGATGTTATAATGTGTTGTGAATGGTTTAGCGATACACTGCGGGTGTGGAAGATGAGGACAGTAGAAATACCTTGGGAAGGAGAGAGTAGTAGTGACACCGACTGTGGAACGGGTGAACCACCGGCCACACGCTCTCTTCCTGACTAGACCTCTGACCATTACCTTTGCTGAGCGACCTGTGATTGTCCACGTGGTATCCCTGAGGCGGGGCTAACCAGTGTAACACCTTAAATTCAATTTCAAATAAATAACAATTTCACAAAATTTGAATAATAAATTTTCATAAAATATTTCAAAAATGAGGAAGGGTTAAAAGATCATATCAAACAACTGCCATAGGGCTAGTTCAAATACAACAAATTTTAAAATATTATTTTAAGCCCTATAGCAGTTCATCCGTCCCTTAATTGTGCCTGGTGCTGATCGTCTTGACTACATGAAAAATGAATGTAAGGGTGAGTATTCTACGCTATCAAAAACAAACATAGAGTCTCACCTTCAACCCATTTAAATATATTCAGCAAATAGATAGTACATTCACAAGTAGCGTTTCAGTGCAATTCATTTCAATTAAAACACCGATGCACTTATGGCACCAATTGCAGTTCATACTCATTATTCGCAGCATATTCCACCGACATTAGCATGCCCCGTCACAACATATTATATTGGCGATTATTTGCCCCTTTTTATAGTATTTATATCGGCGACGACTCGCCCCATTCTCAGTATTTATACCAGCGATAACTCGCCCCATTCACTTTGTTTTACACCAGCGGTTACCCACCCCATTCACTTTATTTCACAATACACGGCTCTAAGCCCACATTCATTTATAAATCACGGCGCATAGCCTACCATTATCCATAACACAATAATTTATCCATAGTCATGTCACACTATACGGCACCTAGCCTATGTTTAGTCACAATTCACAACACATAGCACACATTCTATTCTATTATACGGTACTTGGGCCCACACTTGTTCACATATCATCAAACACAATAATTTCATCAAATACTCATACTCTCATCCACACACATAACATTCACAAACCCCGGCATATGGCCCTCATCACATTCTATGACCGTTTCCCTTTCCATACATTTTTTCACCCTCCAACTCATCCACATTTCCATATTAAATCAATTTCATAATTAATTACATGTAAAAGAGTAGGGTAGAGTCTCTCCTTACCTCGGATTGAAGACCCACACTTGGATTCAACCTTGGAAACATTCTCCTCACAGATTTTGGCCTAAATACATGGAAGAATTCTATGAGAACCCTAAAAATCACCAAGAACTGAGAAAGGGAAGAAAAATGAAAACCCTAATCGTTTGAAACTCACCTCCAAGTGTTCCCCACACAAATCCAAGCTTCAATCTTGCTCCTGAACGACTTTGAAGGCAATTAATCGGTGGAATAAGGCTTTGGGAATGAGAGGATAGAAGGGAGAGGAAGAAATAACTCTCCCCGAACCCTAACCCCCTTTAAATCCCTTTCTGGTCGTGACACTCTTGCTGCAGCGAGGTCCCCTCGCTACAGTGACATGCCTTCTCACTACTGCGAAAAAATCAGAGAAAATTGTACTCTAGTTTCTGCAGAATCTCGCTATAGTGAGACCCTTTCACTATAACGAGACTGCACCCAGAAATACACCCCAAACTATTGCTCTGTCGTTACAGCGAGACATCTCTCGCTATAGCAAGAAGGCGACAGTTCTGATCCTTCCTCCCAGGGCCCTCTCGCTACAGTGAGAATCCTCTCACTACAGCGAGAACAGCCCAGTACCATGTCTTACACTTAGGCACTTAGCCCATTTCAGCCCAACCAGTCATGCCATACACACACACACACACACACACACACACACACACACATATACATATATATATATATATATAATATACATATTCACAATATATATCTAAAAATACGCACATGAATATACCTTTAGATTTATATAATTATCAATAATGAATATTACAAAATTAGGGGCGTTACAACCAGCGACCATTCATAATAGAAATCTATGATCATAGTGCTATAATGAGTGTGACTGGCGTGCATATGCATGAGTTTATGTATTGTACTTATGGATGTGAAATGCTGTCGATGTCGTGAGTGCATCGGTGTTAAATTGACATGAGCTGTGTGATAATGCTGCTTGTGATTGTGTTTGTTTAATGTATTAGAAATATTCTGGAGGTGAGACTCTACGTTAATTATGTGTTTTTGGGTAGTGTAGAGTACTCACCCTTACATTCATTTTTCAGGTAATTAAGACGATCAGCACCGAACTCAGTGAAGGGGTGGATGGAACTGCTATAGAACTTAAGATATTATTATTTTGAAAATTGTTGTATTTGAATAAGCCCTGTATATATATATATATATATATATATATATATATATATATATAATATTCTGGGTGCAGTTAAAATGTTTTTCCATAATATTAAAATGCCATTTTCTATAAAAGCCATTGTTGATAGTTATATCATTCTGCATCAATACAAAACAACAGATCATATATATATATATATATATATAATATTCCTTTACAAATTGAAAAACATAATAAACAAATAATGACAATTTTATCAACCAATAATTAGAAAAATACAATATGTTCAATATCTAATAAATTGATGAAAATGTAATGTACCCAATCACACTTCAGTTGACATCAGAATTTATCGCTGTTAAGATTATTACCTTGCTGGATGTAAGAATAAAATTCCATGGTTGTTTATAATCAAGCAATGAGTACCTCCAATCTGATACTAAATCACAGGAACTGTAAACTTTGTACTGCCCTAAAGAAAAGAGGTGAAGAGGTTTACTTACAAATATGAGTTCTTGTACTTGTAAATTTTAATGCATTTAATATTATTTGACATGTGGATATTCGAAGAGACACCTCCTTTTAAATTTTAATGTGGACTGACACTGTTAGAGTCTATCATGCGTGTGTAGGATCTAAACAGATTAGTCCTTTCATCACTAATAATCGACTTGATGACCCACATGACACGTCACTTTGTTCATAACTTCCTTTTACTGCCTAAAAAACATGATTGTAACACAATAGAAGATACTTTTGCTTCTCGCTCAGGCCCATTCTCCTTCACCTTTCAAATTTTATTTTTTTATATTATGGTTATATATTAACGCTTAAAGGCGCAAAGGCCCATTAAGCCCATGCTTCTGTTCATAACAATATGTCATTTCACGTCATGGTTTCATGTATATATTGTTCATTTTCACAACACAAATGCTCAACATTTCCTTGTTAAGGAAAATATTTAAACATTGGTTATTTTATAACTGGGTTATGGTACAAACGGATGTACAAGTTTAATTTACTATAATATTGCTCACAAATACAAATATTACATTATTTAATAAGTTCCATCTTTTCATGTGTGCAATTTGCAGCAAAAAGGTTGATACAGCACAAAATGTGTATGCATTGCATCACAAATCGCTGTACACCATCAAATATTAGGTTTTATTTATTTCTGCTTTTAAAAATTTTAAATACTTTAACATTATATTTTTATCATGCTAAAAATATTGTTATTTCTTTTTATAGACTTTATATTAAACTTTTATCATACATTTTGTTTACTAATACTAACTTAAAAAAAAATCTTAAAGGCTTCTATAAAGTATGAACTAATTAATTAATAATACTATAATATTTATGAAAATACACAAATTTATTACAACAATGATGCAATCAAATAAATTAACTTCACATTAAAAAATTATTTCATGAATGTATCAAAAGTAAATTATTTTTTGTACTATTTTAAATTTAGATTTAAATTAAATCTATTTTACTTAACACTAAATTTACAACTAAGTTAACATAAAACATTGAATCTAAAACCCATTATGCTAGAATTAGGGTTTAAAGCATCATTATACCAAAATATAAAGTTACAAAACTGTTATAAACTACCTGTAATTAGAATAAATTTATCTATTCTAATATTTAATAACTATAATTACTTTGTCTAGTGAATTATAAATGCAAAGTAAAAATATTTCAATTTTATTTTAATATAATATGAATGTAAAATATGCACATAATTTAATTTTTTTAAAATAAAATATATACAAATATATTTTTATATTAATTATATCAAATTAAAAATTTTAAATCAATAATATATCAATAATAGTATAATGGACTACAGTTTTATTTTCGTTATATCAAATACAAATTGAGGATAATAAATTATACCTAATATGATTTTAATTGAATACAAGATTAATGCACATATCAAATCAGTTCTATCACACAAAATAATTTAATATAATATATGATACTCAGACAATGACATTCGTGGACTAAATAGATGTATAATACACACCTACCGTTGCATTGCAGGTAGAGGCCAATATTTCAAAATTCAAAATGGGCTTTCACTTCTACATCAGTTGAATTGGATGATCGAAGCAATAATCCTTTACAAAGTATATCTACAAAATGAAAACGCAAATTCTACATGGGTTCTCTCATATAACAGATGTAAAAATTGACCACATCAACCCAACACAACCGATGCAAATACAGTTTATGAAGATAATGTATAAAGTGGTTGCCTAATAACATCAGACTTGCCACAAAACCGATGCAAATTGAGTCCATACACAAACATTATGATCGTCACCTAATGATATTGGTTTTATAACACAACCAATGCAAATGTAAAGCCCCATTAAGCTCTCGCTTCCATTTGTTTCTCATATATATTGTGCATTTTCACAACAAAAATGGTAAACAGATTCTTGTTATCACACTAATAAACATGAGTTTTTCTATATGTGGGTTATGGCACAAACTGATGTTCACGTTTAACTAATTGTAATATTGTCTACAATTTCAAATTGAATTATTTTATTAGTTCCATCATTTCATCTATAATTTGTATCTTAAAGGTTGATATAGCACAAAATGTGTCTGCGTTGCACCACAAACACCATAAAATATTATATATGTCTTCACAGATAAAAGATAAAAGTGCAACTAAAATAAAATATATCACTGTTAAATGTAAGCCTGAAGAGAGAATTTCGATACAGTTCTACGTTTGCCAGGAAATCAAATGGGACATTATGCGACCCAGTTCAAGAGTTAAAGATTAAAATAACAACACGACTAACAAGAAGAAGAGGTACAAAACACAAAGAATGAATGGAAACATGAAATTACCAATATCTCCTTTCATAAATCTAACTTAAATAGCCGGTATCCTGTAATTCATTCTTAACTACTCAATTAAAATCAACGGTCCATAGTATATGATTACTTTTATAAAAGTTTTCTTTTCCTTACTTTTTACAAAAGAAGAGAGGATATTTGAATCACTCGATAAAAAGAACTTAGTTGAAATTTTTGCATACATACCAATGACTCTTCAAATTGTAGCTAAAGATCTTAAGCTCCTCCTAAAGTAAACTTTGAAACATTCTTATGACTCGTATAAACAACTAAAATGACACGGGGGAGTATTCTTAATATTAAATAACAAATGAATAATATTCTTTGGTTTAAAAATTTATAAAATATTTAATTTTAATTAATCCCAAAGACACAAAATTCTCTTGACAAACCTATTGCATCCACTTTAATGTAGTCAAACATTTTAATTCTTTTAATTATATTATCAACTCTAACATTGCTAATTCTTGGTTTAATATATTAATAAAATTCAAGAGAAAGTTTAGACCTAATGCTCTATAATTCCAAAACTTAAAATATATTAACCAAGATATTTTTTTGGATTTTCACCTTTACAGTGCTTAGCAACTGTTATAAATTTGATTATCCATTTTTATTTGATCCTTTACTACAGTTAAACTCTCTTAGTCAATTTCCATGTCTATTCCAATTTAGGAGGTCTATCTAAAGGAACATTTCTTTTCCTAACTAAAACTCTATTCTCTAAAAAAGTTGATACCTAGTATATTCTCAATTGAGCCACAATGTTTATGATTTCTTTATATTTATTTTTGAAAACTATTCAATAAGTCTAACATTTCTTTTCTTTACTTTCTTTCCTCCTCTATCATCTTTTTTTTTTTTTTTAATCTATCTTCTTAAAATAATTTATTTAGCATTTGTTATAAGAATTCCAGATGTCCCTTTTGGTATCTCTTGTTTGCTTTTATCGTTCAGGCTTTTTATCCTATTTAATAGTTACTATGCATAGTATTCTTGGTGCCTTTTGTTTATTGAAAATTCTAGTTCTTTCCTCATGATTTATCTGAAGGTCCACTCTTACGTTAGGAACACTAGGCTGATGATCTTGTTTTTTAGGCTAAATTTCATCCTTAAGGTTTTCGTTATTTAAAATATCAAATCTTGAGATAAATAGAACTCTTAAGATTATTTGCTGTGACCAATTCCATCTCATCATCTTGCTTGACCTTTTGTTATGCTTCATGTCAGATATTCTTCTTTAGTGGACCATCATTCAACTTTCTCCATCTCTCCTTTGATCAGCTCTTGATGTACCAATTTCCTAGCCGTAAACCTTCATATTAGTGTTCTCAGACCCATGCAAGATGGCCCTCAATGCAAACCCTAATAGAGCATCATTTCTAACACTTTTCTCGCAAGTATATTCTCTCTAAGTCCTAATATACCTCTCTCTAAATTTTGCTACAATACAATAGTATTTTATTATTAATAATTAAGATATTTTAATCTTTTTAATATAAAATTTATTTTAATTCAATAATACATGTATAATGTACAAAAAGGCATACTAGTTTATTATAGTTTCTTGAAGTAATTATTTGTTATTTATAAATAATAATACATAATTTTTTATTTTTATAAATATTTCAATAATAAAATATACGTTTAATTAAGACATTCAAATATTGTAAGAAAATTAAAGTTTAATTTAGTGTACTATCAATATAAATATTTTTATTTTGTTAACCAATTAAAATGCTTCATAGATATACTTTTTATATCAATTATTATATAAACAAATGATTCTTCCTATACGTGACAATACATAATTAGATAACAACTTGAAAAACTTTACATTATCAGTGTATTTAAATTAATTCAAAGTTTTTAAATTGACATCTAACTATGAATTGTTAGATCAACAAAAATTATTTACTTTTATAATAATAATTACTTTAAAAATTATACTCATTATGCATTCTAATCTTTTGACAACAAAAAAAAAAAAAATACTTTCGCTAACATATTATACCAAAATTAAACTTATAAAGTATATAACTATGTTAATAGAATTTAATTTGAATGTTCTAAAATATAAATATTTTTTTACACTATATATAATTATTAATTGTCATATTAACAAGAATTATTGAATTATGTAATAAATGATTTATAATTAAATCTATCATGAACTTTAATTGATTGATAATTTAAAATTTATATATTCACAATACATCGAAAATTAAAATCACGTTAGTATTGACTTATTCTATAGTAATGAATTAATGAACTTCTTAAATTAGATAACTTTATTAAATTAATTTTAATTAACTATTTGTTTGATTGATTAAATTTTGTATTAATTATTTTTAAAATTTAACATAATCTATTACTTCATTGAATATTAGATATAAGTTAAATAAAAAGCTCATATTGAGTGTAAGAGTTATAATTTATTAATACTTAATCAACTGATTGATAACTCATTTTTTATATAAAATGCAAAATTTATTAATCTAGTCATTAATTAAAAAGTTTTTATCACGTAAGTTAAGAGTGAAAGTTAAAATAGATGGTGCATACATTAGTTAATGAACTTCTTTGAACCGTTAGATGTAGTATAAAAAATATAAATGATTGAAATTTTTTACTAGTAACCTAATAGCAACAATTTTTATATATTTATGATTTTATCCACCTTAAATATTTTCAAAATTGCTCTTTGAATTTTTAAAGTTTGTTATTTTATATCTTCATTGTCTTCCTGGTTATATTTATAGCCATTTTCTTATCACTTTCAAGTAGCAAATGTTGTATATATCTCGTAATTAAATTGTAATTTTGAGAAGGTTTGCATTTATATGCACTAATTGAAATTTAATTTATAATCAAAAATAATTTTTGAATCAATAAAATCTTGAATGTCATTTTAGATATGTAAAATTCATCCTAAACCTTATATACGAAGTTCATGATTTCACATTTAAACTTTTTCCTTCCACTCTCACAATTTTAATTTATGATTAGAATTTGATTGTGTATTGATTGATTATTGAATTTCGTTTCAAATCTTCACCATACCTTTTCTACATAATGATCACAAACTAATTTGCATAATAGTTGCTGTATTCGCTTAACAATAAATTATAAAGAAAGCATAGCTTGTTGGATCAATATTGCTTAAGTATATAAAATTTAGCTTAAGTTACAATTTTTTTTTAACATTTGCTTCAGCCAATATATATGGCTTAAGTGAAATTGTCACGACATTTATTGGTTCATCACTGTCTAAAATTAGTTCAAGCGAATTTAGTAAAGCTTAAACAAAAATTACATAAATTACATTTTCTACATTTTTTTAGCTTTTAACCATATTTCTTTAGTCATTACTCCTTTATTGATTGAGCAAAATTATTCGTTTTTAAGAGAATTAGAATGACTATATGATGTTTACATATTTAATTTGTTCTATTTACAAATATTATAATTCAAAGTATAGTATGCAAAAAGAGCATGATTATTTAGGTTTTAGATTTATGAATTTAAGAAGGAAAAATAAAAAGAAATTAAAGTAAGATAAAAAGAAATTCAATTAAAACTTCTACAATACGAGAATTCTCTCATTCCATTTGATGTCCTGTCTTGAATATTTCTTTCAAACTTTTATTGCTTAAATGTTAATCACATCACACATCCACATAATCTATTGAGCTTAGAGTTAGAAACATAAAAAATAAAATTAAAAATGCTTAAACTAGCTTTAGAAATAAAAATAAAAAAGAAATAAGTTTGAGATGATAAAATTAAATTTTACATAAATAAAAAAGAAACTAATATTTATATATTTACAATCTGTAAAATTTTATTAAGAGTTAAAATTATAAATGATATAACTTTTAAAACAAGATATAAAGTGTCAGGTATTTATGAGTCAACTAACACATTAATTCACCGTAGTTTTCACCTTAAGTTAAGTTTATAAAATTTTATATAAAAATAAAATTAATAAGTACTTTCTCATATTATTTTATTTTAACATGTAATATAGTATTAAAATATAAATAAATAATAATAAAATATTAATTATTAAATGATATACCTATAAATATTTATTTATATAAAATTTAATATATATGTATATATAATTATTAATATAATATTATATATTTCAATTGAATCGATAAATTTTATAAAAGTTATTAAATTATATAAATCACTAAATTTGACACGTCTTCTCATAAAATACTTTCATACACTATAATTGTATTAACTCTAAGATAGCTTAAAAGTTAATGCTTGTTAGTTTTCTTTTATAGTGTATACATTTTCAATTATTATGATAGCTTAGAAGGCCGAACAAAAGAAGAAAATAAAGCCTGCTCTTTACTTTAAAATTTCTTTTCGTTTTTTACTTAAAAATATTTATTTTATTATTATTATTTTGCCTTTTGTTCTAACAAATTTTTAAAGTGATGGATCCTAATATTTTTTCAAAATTTATTAAAAAAAAGTATGGTATAATTAAATAAAATTATATTTATTAAAAATAAGGAAATATATCAATCAATCGTCATCTGAAAATATTTTTGGAACCAAATAAACATACATCTGTATACTTGATGGAAATACAAATTTTATTCTAAATACTTCAACAAGTTCTTTGATAAAAAAATTTGGCAAATTTTATGTTAGTTTTATTTCTTTTCAATTAAATATGTATTTATCCTTATTATTATTCTACCAGAGATTAATTTGAGTGAGAAACGGTTTAATATAGTTTAAGTAAAGTCTATGTAAAAAATCTTCAGTGATAGACTCAAATTTTAAAAATTAAAAAGTCTTGTTAAAAAAAGAAACAAAGATACTCTAAATTTACATATCTCAAATTCCTCATCTATTCATACAACTCGAAGTTGTAAGTCACGAAAACTGAAAACTCTTTTTAATTGCAAACGCTGTTACATATATAACCTTAAAAGAATATTCTAAATCTTGCCTACAAAATACAGATTACATAATCAATGAAAAGTGCCAAAATTGAACCCAAATAATGGATCTCCATCACAATGAACTCATAAAAATATCAAAAGCTATTATGAGAATTGATGATTATGAGAATGGAGTTAGAGAGTATGAGCCATCTCATCAGCCACCAAAAACCAGAAAGAAAGCCACATTGTTAGAGTCTTCCAGCATCTGCATGCAAATCGAAGAGCCATCGTTGATCTCATCTCCCAATTCAACTTTTGTTGAAACCAAAAGGGGAAATAAACTCAGCAGATATTAGCAATTGAAAGAGGTTTGATTTTTAGTGTTTGTGTTTTACTTAAATATTACTTATTACTCTGATTTTTGCTGAGGATAATCTTTAATTAAATGTGGTATCTTTATTTATAGAAGTTCCATCTAATTAAGAAAAACAATAATTGTATATCTATGATTTTAATTAAATAAAATTTCACTTAACTAAAATTGTCCTCGCATTTAGCCAATGAAGATTATAGAAAAATAAAAAAGTAACTCACTCACTAATATTTTAAAAGATATGAAACAAATTTAAACTTCTGAACTAATAATTAGAAGTAGGAAGTTATTAAATTTCATATCTATTCTTTTAACGCAATACATCTCATGGATATTTTATTATATTAAATAGGATTAAATTAATGAGATAAAATCTTAAAATTATTAAGAAAATTATAAATATTTAAATTAAGATTACATTTAAGTTTTTTATTTATGAATATCAGAATATGGTATGTCAAACTTAATATACAAAGTAAATAATTATGAATATATATTATATATGATCACTTTCATAGTTAATAATTAATAAAAAAATAGTATTGTGAATTTGTGATACATTTATAATCTTTTATATATCTTTTTTCCCAAAATAGGTATATAGAAAAAATTATAAATTTATTAAAATATATTTCCTTTATTTACTTGTAATTATCACCTTTTTTAAAAAATTGTTTAATTAAAATTATCACTAATTATTATTTTTCCAATTATACTCTTATTATGATAAGGATATAAATTAATTAATGTTTTCAATTAATAAAAAGATATATGTAATTATTAAGAAAATAAAAAATAGATTAAGAATATATTAAAAAGAATCTTACTTATCAGTTTGTTTGGAAAAAAATTGTTAAAAGATTATTAAAAATCATGATGGGTGATTCAAAAATTATAATGGTGCTTTAATAACACTTTTATATATATAAAGGTTTTTTTCACTTTTAATACTTCATCATAGCATTTAACTATATTTATTAATTTTTGTGCAAAAAGCTATAAACGATAATTAAAAACAATGGAGGAATTTTTATTAATTTTCAACTAAACTTAAATTAAATGATATTCATAAATAATTATAAGTGCGTAGACTTCACAAATAAAAATGATGAGATGCGTTTAGATTATAAACAAGATTTTATCACGATAGGGAAAGTTTAATTTTAGAAGGTATTATTCAAATATTTAACTAATAAATTTGAGTAGACATGTTTAAGATCCAGCTATATTTAACTATTTAATTTAATTTTAAAAATTTGATTTGAAAATTTAAAATATGCTAAATAAAATTTATATAGTATAAAAATAAATACATGATAATAGAAATAAAATATATAAAAAATAAATAAATTTAACTTTAATGATTGAAATAGAAGTACAATTATTTATAATTTCATTAGAAAAATATTCGTATAATGTAAAAATATCACATGTAATTTTTTAAATATAACTTAAATGTGGTAGATAAATCTACTATTAAAAATTTTTTTATATGCAAAAACTTGAATACGAAATCTTACTTAAATAATATTAGACCACTTGCCTTGATCTAATCTCCGTTAATAACTCATAATATATATATATATATATATATATATATATATATATATATTTATATCATATTTTGAAAGCAATTATATAGCGTATGGGCTTTCATCTTCCTTAATTAGCAAAAAAAAAAAAGAAGCAATTATATACGTATACATATATTTATCAATTCAATTATTCAATAGATTTTCTTAAATAAATTAAGTATAAAAAATAAAAATTATTTAACAATTCATCAAACAATTTTACTTTAATATTTAATATATGATTTTAGATTATAAATAAATATTATTTATAAAATTATATATTACAAACGTTTGGTTTATTTAAACTTTATAATATGCATAATTAAAATAAACATGTAACTTTAATTAACGGTTTCATTTATAAACTTTGTAGATTTTTTAAATAATTAATTTATTTTATAATTTTTAATTAGAATTAAAAAAAGTCAAGAAATGCAATAATAAATTTATTAATAAACAGTTTAGAAAAAATTCAAATTGTTAAAAAATATTTAATCGTAAATAAATTCTCTAATAATTATACAAAAATTTATAATATATATTTATTATCATATATACCTTTTTAAATAGATAATTTGATATGTATTTCATTGCTTATTATTATATCAACCTTAATTTTTTTTAATTATAATTAAAAAATTGACATTCACTAGTTTATGTAAAATGTTTAAAATTAGTTTATATCTTCACTCAAATTCTCTTCATTGCTAGTGTGACGTATTCAAAAGGTCAAATATATTTTTAGTTCATATAAAATTATTATACTTATTTATAATCTAAAAAAGAAATCTACAAGACCCAGTTTAATTCAACGCCACACTTCAGTCGTAACCCTATATTACTTTGTCATTATCAATGTCATGGTCAGTATTACTAACACTACCCCACTGCAATGTTTCATTTACCATAATGTTCTATCATTACTTTCTTCTTTGTGATGATGTAATCGTTAACCATTTGTTGCCAAAGTCTAATGATCGATGATTGATAGACTCATTAACACAGAGTCACCCCAAATCAGTGGATTTATCTCTAATAGTGTTGCAACTATATTATCAATATTACAACATACTTGGATGCCATCAATTCAACAATGTTAAGAGACAAGTATACATTGGTTGTATTTATCAATGATCACATTCACTATGTGCTTAGGGGTATTGCAGATCCATGCCTTTTACAAGTTCAATTTAGTAACAAAGTTTCTCTTCATCGACTACTTAGACCTTTTCTTGTTCTATTCTTCTTTGACAAAATAGACTCTCCCAAGGTGACAATGACGGAACTTGTGGTTGTTTTAGCTAAGGATGTTCATAAATTGGATTGATCAATTTTTGGACAAGAAATCATTTGATCTTATCTTAAAATTATAGCTTCGTTTGATTTGGATTGATTTAAATAATATTGAATCCAATTTGATCCAATTAAAAGTGCTTTGGATTGGATTGGATTGAATTGAATAATTCATTTTTTATAATTTTATTTTTAATTTAGTTAAAAGGAATTAAAAAAATTATTTTTTCATTTTTACACAAATTTTAAAATAAATTTAATTTTTATATAAAATAATAAATTTATGTAATAAGAATATTATACACAAAAATTTTAAGTGATTCTAAAAAAATACTTATATAATCATGAAAATAATAAAATGTATTCCTAAAAACTAATAATATGCTATAAATTTAAAAATAAAATTAAAAAATATATTTAATTATAATAATTTCATTAATAATTTTAAAAGTATAAGTGAGATATTAATTTTATTAATATATATACATATAAATTTTATTTGGAATGAATTGAATCAATTTTCAAAATGGGATCCAAATCCAATCAAATCCATTAATTTTTTTTTTTGCAGTGTATAGTTTATTCATTTTTTTTGTTAATTTTGTTTAAATTTTTTTATTCAATTGATTACCTACATTATTTCATTATCAATCTTTTTTCTTATTCTTATTCTTATCACTATTATTCATCCCTAAACTCTAAAATATTTTTTTACATGAATTAAAAATAATTTTGATAATTTTATAATATTTTGCTAATCCTTCTTCTTAACTTTGTTATTCATATTAGCAATTAATGAAAATCGAGCAATTGAGACTAATTTTAAATAATTTAAATTAATTAATTATTAAAATAGAATTTTTTTTTATAGAAACTGAAAGTAAATTTCAGTACAAGAATTAAAGACATATTTAATTGTAAAATTAAATATGATTTTAGTTTATATATC
Organism: Abrus pulchellus subsp. cantoniensis; assembly: GCA_024086825.1. NCBI lineage: Eukaryota > Viridiplantae > Streptophyta > Magnoliopsida > Fabales > Fabaceae > Abrus > Abrus pulchellus. The sequence goes on from CM044053.1 coordinate 25,882,951, forward strand.
CTATAGATTTTGAAAAGGTATGATGCCAATCAATTTTATAATAATTATAAATTTTTATATTTTATGCAATATTTGTTTTCATGTTGGAAAATCATTATGAGGACACCTTCTCAAGAGTTCTTCAAATCGCTCACATACATCAAATAAGAATTTTGCTTCATATTTTTGAAAGTAACATATCTCTGTCATAAGCTTAAAAGACTTTGATGGAAGAAAGTATTTTTCCAAGAATTGTCGAGTGAGATCCTCCCAAGTTGTGATGAAATTGGCTGGGAGTGAGGCAAACCATGCATTTGCCATCTCAGATACCAAAAAGGAGAAAAGACAGAGTCAAATGACATTGTTGGAGACTCTGTTGTATTTGATAGTGCCACTCGAAGGAACTTTGTTAGATGAATGTTGGGGTCTTTATTGGACATGCCTCCAAACTGTAAGGAGTTCTAGATTGTGGTTATGAGTGCTGGTTTGAATTCAAAATGGTTGGCTTCCACGTTAGGGGTCGCAATGCTTCCAAGAGTGTCTCTAGTAGTGGGTATCATGTAATTTTGAATTGATCTCCTTTCCTTTGACATTCTTTACTCTCTCATTTCTGTCCTTTATTTACGCATTATTTTCTAAATCTCCAGATCAAATAAACAAGTTGTAGAATACTTAGAATGAGTGAGCATACACTAAAAAAAATTATAAATTAATAAAAAGAATAAAATGAAAGTAATAAATAAATAAAAAAAGAGAATGAAAATAAAAAAAATTAAAATTAAAGAAAAAATACAAATAAATAAAATAAAACAAGGTTGCTCAAATCAATTAAATATGAAATTTTCTTAATTTTGAAAAAAAAATCCTCAGTAACAGTGCCAAAAACTTGTTTGGTGGACAAGTATACCCGTCGAGAAGTAATAAAGGATTCTTAAATTAAGTTATTGAATTATCGTCCTACAAGGATTGTTTTCTAATTACTAAGAATTTTCTAATTTAATTGTTTGAACTTCAAAGATATGAGATTAATTAAAACAAGAATTTATAAAATCAATTATAGAACTAAAAGCAAGGAACACAATACACGTCTTAGTTGAACTTATCAGAGAGGAACTTAAGCCATATGGATTTTCTCATTTAATCCTTTATATTATTTTTTCATTTAATTCTAAGTTTGATTTTCTTGTGATTACCAATCATTAATACAATTATTATTAATACCCAATAGTCATGCAATATTAATATTCTTTTCTCTAAACTAACATCCTCAATGGTCATGTAAGATATTAATTCAAGAAAGCATAAAATACCTATGAACTTGTTAATTTAATAACGATTGGAAGAGAAAGATTGATTTGGTCCACCTAATCTTTTATCTAGTTTTATCCTATAGATCCATTAACTAATCGAGGTAAGGTCACTTGACAATATAATTAATTAGGATTATTCAATTATGCGCAATATAATAAAAGCTAATCACGAATGGAAACCAAATATAAATTCAAACCTCAAAATCTCATAAATTCATGAACAATGGTTCCCATAGCCCTAGTTATGGACTTAATTTCTCATGCTAAAGAAAATAATTAAAATAATCGTAACAAAGTCATAGAGAAAAGAAAACTAGAATGAGATGATTTTCCAATCTTCAAGTATGGTTGCTCGAAGCTCTAAGTTCTGCCAAGAGTATGCCAAAGATCCAATGCAAGAAAGATGAGATGAAAGGTGTATCAAAGAGTAAAGGACAAGATGTAAAACAGTATCCCTAATAGGATGTCTGAGGTTTCTCTTTTATAGAGTTTGAAAATCCTAAAAGCTCTTTATAATTGAGCTTCCCCACAGATGAGCACGGCTGTGTAAGGCCTTAAGCATAATCGTGCATGGGTTCAAAGCACTCTTGTGCTTGTTGAAAGGGTCTGGGCATGCTGACTACTGCAAAACTTTGATCTTTCATCAATTTGGGCCCAAAACGCACCGAAAATTTACTTGTGGGCTCTTCATACTAAACTGCATAATTAACATATAAATCAGTGTAAAATCCAAAAAAATAAAGATCAAATACGAATATATAAGCTATAAAAGAGGGCCTAAATATAGACTTATCAGACCTCAAACATCAAAATGAACTAAACTAAACAGAGATGTGACTTGCTTATTTTCATGACTCGGAAAGGAACTACGGACATATTTTCCTAGTTGACATGACTCATAATAAAGTGTAGAAAATTGAGAGAGACTTGACACCAATAATTCTAGTTCCTGAAAACTCAGATTTCCCAACCTAGTATGCGAAAGAAAAGGGGAGTCCACCGCCAAACTAGCCGTATAAGGTGTTGGAGTTGATAAAGTCCATGTGACTCATAACTGGTGTCAATCATCTGCCTCGTTCTCTGGTCTTGGAGAAAATCATAATTTTTAGTAAGGAGACAACACAATTAAGTGTGTGACTGAGCTGACTTATAGATAAAAGAGCGATTTGTTGCCAGTAATATGATCAGTGGCACTTGAATCAAGTACCTATGGTCCAAGAAATGGGGAATGAGAAATACCAACAAAAGCATTACATGTTTTGTTATGGAACTAGAGGCCTAACGATCTCTATACCAACAAAGAAAATCATTGAAAAGTGATGGTGAGATGTTGCAAGTGGAGCAGACTCAGTAGAACACCAGACTCAATAGAAGTAGGCTTCAGAGCAAGTTCGAGAAGAGTAGGAGTTGCCATGGGTCAACCTAAAAGAGAGAGAAACACAACCAAGCAATGGTAAAACAAGGTAAATAGTAGCAATGGTAGTGAGAAGCCAGTCAAAACATCAATGGCAAAAAGTTGTCGGCAATGTGAACAGTACAGTCGAAAAAAGTCATCGTCAAGGAACACTACTGCCAAAAAGTCGTCAGCGAGTGAACAACATAATCAAAAAAGTCATTGAACAGTGAACAGTGCAGCTGAGAAAGTCATTGGAAGTGAACAATACAGTAAAAAAAGTCACTGGAGAGTGAATAGTGCGATTGGAAATTTGTCAGAGTAAACAATGTGGCCCGAAAAAAAAAAAAAAAGAAACTAGAGACACACATGGTTTCTAAAAAAAAATTACACCTATGAGTAGTGGGCCGACAGGAAAAGAATGAATTAGGATTTCCTCCTTGTTAGGCTCTTGATACTATGTTAAGAAACTTGGGCCTAACTCACTCCCAAAAGTTAGCTTATAATAGGAGGACTTTCGTAGCCCTTATAAGGAGTATTACGACTCTATTCCTAACCAATATGAGACATCTTAACACACCACCCTCACGCCTAGTACTGGACATTTGGTGTGTGAAATTTGCAAGACTGGACATCTACACGGGTAGACCCAACAGGACTAGACATCTGTAGGTAGCCCAACATTTAAACTGAATAGGCTTTGATATCACGTTAAGATGAGAAAACACAAGAAGACATGAGAAGAATTTCGTGTGTCTCAACTACATCACAGGATATATATTTATATTGATAACGAGAATTGTAATCATAGCTACAAAATTAAGGACAAATATACGGTTACCTAATTACCATAATTACATGGATACTATTTCCCTAAATAATTTATTTAAATATATTTAACAGATACTATTTTCCTAAATAATGTATTTTATGTATTTATTATTATGCCTATTGATTAGGGTTGTGTAGACTTGAATTATGTGAATTGTTTATATGTTGGAATATGAAATATAAAGATTGTGTAATTGCCGGATGAGGAAAAGGGCAATTGTTGTATTGTGTAATGATGTTGCTGAATGAAAAGTGCAGTGTAAGTTGAAGAATGATTATTAAGTGTGTTAAGTGTCTGGATAATTTAGAAAGCATGCTTAAGAGTTGGTAGTATTTAACTCGATAGAGAAATTTGAAGTTTGGGTGTAGATTGTCTCGCTCAAGCGATAGCAGATAGGATTACCTCAGCTATAACCTTGCCTAGGGAAGAAGAAATCTTATTCAGGTGAGAGGTGACCTTGCTCAGGTGAGAGGTGATCTCACTCAAGCAAGGAGTCGCAAGAGTTATAGGTAGCTCTTTAGATGCAATCTCGCCCAAGTGAGAATGCTGCTTGTCCAGGTGAGATGTAGCTCGCTTAAGCGACGTGTTGCTCACTCAAGCGAGAATAGCAGAAATCTGATAGGTTCCATTATCTGATTTTCTCGCCCAGATGAGGGTGAGCTTGCCTAAGCGAGAAATGGATCTCGCTTAAAAGAGGATTAGATCGCTTAAGCTAGAGCGCACGGGCAGGAGGGGTATTTAAGGGACCTTAGTGCTTAGAGACTTCATTTTCTCATCTGACAGCTTCTCTCTCTTATTTTCTTTTTGTTGTCTCACTTCTTATCCTTAGAAAAAACCTTCTTGAAGCTGAATTCCTTCCAGATCAGAGCAAGATCTTCTATCTCATCGAGATCTAGGTGAGTTCTCAGAGCTCAGTTTTTTTTATCTTTACTTTGTTTCTTCTCTCTCTTTCTCAAGTGACTTATACCATGTCATTTTGAGTAGATCTGAGTCGTTGAACTGTATTCCATACCCAAACGCTTGATCTATTCCTTCATGACTTACTAGGAGTTAATATGAAGAAAACTCATTCCAGGTAAGAGAAACTTACCTGATTTGATCTAGTTTATTTAATAGAGATTGAGATGTTTATATAAAACGTATCATTCTAGCTGAGAATAGTGAGCTGTATGAGTTAACCTTGGGCTAGGACCCAGAGCCTGTATAGTCAAGTATATTTCTCTGTTATCTGATAAGTGTTTAGAAAGTCGTGATGGAATAAAATGTGCTATAATGTTGTGATATATATAACATGCTGGAATGTTGTGACATATAAGCCGAAAGTACTAATATATGCTAGAATATTTAATTAATATTTTAAGCTGCTTAGTTTCACTGTGTGCTGTGTATTGAAATGCTGGGTTTTGCTGTGAATATATATATATATATATATATATATATATATATATATATAGCTGAATTGTTGAAGCGAAAAATAAAAATTTGTTGTGCTGTAATATGTTAATTTTGTTGTGTTACATCATAATCATTCTAGAGTTGATTAGGATACTGAGCTATGCTATATCTGAATCTAGATACCAAGATGGCTGGGATGGGTCGCTCTTAGACCAGAAAACAATTCTTCTAGATTACTTAGGCTGTGAAACCAGATGGAACTGAATCACTGCAATTGCATTAGTTGGGCCAGGAATGGGCTAAGCATGCTGCATCCATTCATTTAATCTGTTGTACTGAATGCTATAAAATATATTAGCTGTTTAAAACACTTTACATATTCATATTTTATATTATGATTGTAAATTGTATTGGTATGTGTGCTGCAATGATCGTACGATGGTACGTGAGTAGAAATTATAGAAAATGCATCTACTTCTCAACTTGGAAGGTCTGGCTGAGAGACATTAGAGTTAGCATTTTGGGAGATCATGGTGTTAATCATTTTTGTTAGGATAGATTTTGAGCATTAGGTCTAGACTATTGGGTTACTAATTTGAGAAGGAATGTAATTATATATCAAACACTTGTATTTTGAATTCCTTGCTGAACCAATTTGTTGTAAATATATAAATTTATGTAAATTTTGATGTTATATGAAAATATCCGAGGAGCTTCGTTATTTTGTTAATGTGAATGTTAAGGTTTAATTTTGTTGAAAAGTTTATACTTTTGGATTCATGTATATAATATCCAATAAATGGATAAATGAATTAGAAATGGTAGTGCTGAATGTCATCGATTCTTTACAAAAAAGGAGACGTGATAGTAATAAATATAATGTTATTGAATATTCTAAACTAAGTTATAGAGATAAAAATTTTGTCTTTGATACAAAGTTTTTGAAGAGCCACATGAAAAACCACCAAATGGTGGAGGATTGATAGGTAATTCTAATGAATGCAAGGATATTGCATCCTTTTGTTACAAGTTTATGTGTAATCATATGATGCCTTCTCAATATTAACATGGCGACAAAATTTAACAAATATATTATTTAGTGTTAGTAATAAGTTAAATCTTATGGTACATTTAAGTGATAAAATACTACAATAATTGTATAAGTCATAGTTTGTTTGGTTGCATGACAAATTGAAATTGATGGATGACGATCCTTATATGATTAATAATAATTACTTATCAATCTAAACTTATTCTTTTCAATTTGCTTTTCTTTGGCTACTTGTGGAAAAGAAAAAACCTCATATTTGGGTTAAATTTCTAAGCCTTAATCTGACATTTTTTATTCGCCCTTGCTTTTATAATTAGAAGGCTAAAGAATATTAATATTAACACTTTCAATGTTAGTAAAGGTCATTTTGCATGTGTTTATATAGAATTAGATATATCTAAGCCTATGATTGGTATGGTTGGTCTCAATGGCCATTAGTATAATGTATAATATAAAGGTGTACATATTATATATTCCTTTTATGGATGCTAGGTCATGTTGTCTATAATCTTAACTAGCAAATGAACTAGGTGATTGTCACAAGTAATAAAAGATAAAAATGTGAGTTTTAAGTATTGTTTATAGTGACTGATGCATTCAATCATCAATTCACAAGATTTACAAACCATTTGAGCTAATCAAGAGGTTGAAAATTTAAGAACTAATATATAAAATGTAGCAAATAAGATAAGATTCAAATAGTAAAGTGCAAGTTGACGTGAATTCACTAATGAAAGGAAGATAAGATTGATTTCATCTAATCTTCAATTGCAAGCTTGATTATATTCTAAATCCATAGACTCTTTGTTTGATTGATGATCGAATTCTCTAATTTAATCAAAGTTCAATTCCTTGACTCGGTGATTCTAATATCTAATTAATTACCTTAATTCCTTAGGTATGAATCAATCAAATATTGCATGAGGACTAAGAATTTAACAAACCATAAGATTATCAAATCTTATTCCTAAGATCTCAAGAATCTTGACATTAATCTTAAATTAGAGTTATTCACGCAATTTTCATTTATGCAAACACTTTAGAAACAATCCAATTGAGTAGCTAATTCGAGAATTGCATTAAGAAAAGGGATGAATGTTCAATATAATCAAAATCTAAGAACTAAGAATAACAACCATATTACAACATCAGAAAATGATTTATTAATCCCTAACTATGGAAATTAGCAAAACATAATGGAAGAGAGAGAAAGAAAGAGTAAAAGAAAAGGAGATGAAGAACTCTATCAAATCTGAAACTCAAACCTGTTTCCACTTGAAATGAGTCTTTAGAATCGCTCCCAGATCTCTCTCTTTGTCTTTCGAAGAAGGTGATGATGTAAAGTGAGAAAAAAAAACTTCCTAAACTCTGTAGTTTGAGCCATTTATATGTTTCCCGTGCCTTTAGAATGATCACTCTTGTCACCCAGAGTGACTATATGCAGCAACAATTATTTCTCATGCCACTAGAGTCATCACTTTGGTCACCTAGAGTGGGTATGTATAGCAAGTCTCTTATTTTGTGTTTCTCAAGTGATCACTTTTACTACTAAAAATGATTACGCGCAACAAATCCTTTTCTTGATTACTACTCAAACTTATGCAATCTTGCTTTAAAATTCCTACAAAACAACACACACCAAAATTGAATAGAAACTTTTTATTACAAACAATTTGGCTTGCTATAAACAAAGTAAAATTTTATGCAAAATTATCTATTTCATGTGGATTTTATTTCTCTAAGTATTAACTCACACCAAAGTATCCTAAAAATTTAACTATAATTCTATTAAAAGTCTGGATTTATCAGGGCATATGATCAAAAATTGTTCTACCAAACCATTTAAGGCTATTGTACAATCCTCTTCTATTGATAATGAACAAAATCACAAGAATACTACAAAGTTTTTTATGGTTGATCAAGGATCAATGATGGAAAAAAATAAATAATAATGGCAGCAAACTACATTCAACCATCACTAATCATGAAGAGCCAAATGTGAAAGATTCTTATCATTACATAAAGATTAACTCATGATTAAAAGAAGGAATTACAGTGATAAGGAAGAGAAAAAGCAAGATAATGTTGACAATAAGAATGGGAGGATCAAAATAAATAGTTACAAAAAATTAGCTGGTAATAAATGTAACAACTTTCTCTCATTCATCTATTTTCTTTTATAAAAATATGGAAATGTTACAAATTATTTTAATGAAACGGATAAAAGATATATGAATGTAGAAAATGTTTCTAAATACTTAAATTCTAATTTGAAGAAAAGGTGAAAAATTTAAACTTCATATTTACATTTGAAAACTCTCAAATCTCAATTTTAAAACAATCTAAACTATCATATTAATAATTATTCTCAACAAATTTATCAAAATGCTTTAACTCCAAATTAAAACTTTCATCAATATAATTACATATGGTAATTGACTTTGAGTAGGGAATATTTACTAATATCGTTACAAGTCTCCATTATATAAATTAAATTCTTCAGAGCAATCCTCTTCTTATCACTCCTTACGGGTATGACCCTAAAACGACAGACCTTCTTTACCTAAAAAATAGTTGTAAGGGTGAGCATCCCTTGCCCACTAAACCTTAAACAAAAACATAAAGGAACAATGCATATATTATTTTCAAAATCTGCATATAATAAGTCAAATATATACCAATTCTAACCAATTCAATCTTTATTTGACTAATTAACATCTATTTCCCATTGTATAATAATATAACTTAATTATTCAATTCATTCCTCTTTATCATATTAATTTCAATATATTACTAAATTTGTATTATTTTAAGAAATAATTAATTCATCAATTTTCTCTAGACTTAACTTTTCAATTAAACATACAATCATAAGACATAGAAACATATCAATTTACACTTAGTCAAATGTCATCTAATCCATAATTTCATGCCACATCACTTTAATTTTTATCTGAATATTTCATTTAATCAACAATACTCTAGGTACTCTCGGGCCCCTTAATCGCTGCCAACATACTCTTTCTAATTACGAAGGACTTGTGTAGCATAGATAGTTGTTGGTGAGCCAAACCACACACGGATACAATGTGTGTTCATGGCCTTCCAAACAAAGGTATAGTTAGGAGTCAGTCAAGAAATAAGCGTGAGGCCTATAAATGCTTCCTATTTTCACAACGTGTACACATCAGTGAACTGCATTTACCACTTTTATTCCCCCCTAGATTTCCACAATCAACTCCAGATCCTATATCTCCCATGTATCCCTGAACTATCCATACCATATCTCAACTGTAGCACACCACATTATACTATTCTCATACATATGTAACAACTACACTAATCGATGTATTACAACATATAAGTTATAATCTTATCTGTCGATGTACTACAACTCAAATATCATAATCACATCAATCTGTGTATTTGTAACTCATGTACTAGTATTTTAATTTTCCTTCCATCACATATATCCATCACTTTCCATATCACACAGTTTCCAGAAATCAACTTCATACACTTCTATTCATTGTTATCATTTTCATTCCCTTTTCTCATTATTAAATCCCTCAAAACATAGTCAGTAATTCATATCTATATCAACCAAATTCTGATTTATACATTAATACATTTCTTCTTCTTAGTATTTCCTAAACTTCATTATATTCGTATAATCCTCAAATTCCTTTATTTCAGTACATCAACTCAAACCATACCACATTATCATGCAATTCAACACATTTACCATGTTATATTACTTCATTACACATTTATCATATAATAACACATTAATACCAATTTCACACAATCAGCATATTCATAATATTTCAGCAAAATATTAATAAGACAGTAACACCTTATCACAAAATATGTTGGGGGTTAAACACCTTTGAACTCAGCCCAAATCATGTAGGCTCATAATACTTAACTAAATGTCATATTTTCTCAGTTCCAATAGGGTATTCTAACCTAGAGTTCAGTATTCTTTATCTTTCATCACTTAACTCATGTATTTTGCTAATAAACTGATTCCAATAATTTCAAATAAAACTTAGGACCTTTCCTTATACCCAAAATTTACTTTACCTTATGATTTCATATAAATCTCATCAATTTTTACTAAAATAGGTTACTTCGATTCTTATGGAGTTCTTACATATAAAATTAAGATTAAGGCTCGAGAATACTCCACTTACCTGGAAATGAATCAAAACACTAAGTTTTTTTTAGCACTAAGAGAAACTTCACGCTTCAATCAGTTAAACTTTTCAAGAACTAGATTTCTTTTCAGATTCGAGAAGAACAAACGTTAAAGCTTTGATTTAGCAAAGATACAGAAATATTAAGGGTTTTCTCTAGGATAGGAAAGGGAGAGAACAGAGAGATATCAGAGGAAGAGAAGTGATTTTGGTGAGAAGTGAAATTTCTCAATGAAGAAGTCCTTAAATACCCTTTAAATTCGCACAATCTGGCTTAAGCAAGTGAGCTATTGCTTGAGCGAGATCTTTCTCACTTAAGTGAGCTAATCAGACAATGGTTTTTTATTTTTTTTATATCCTCGATTGAGCGAGGACGGGTCCATAGAGTTCTAGATTTCTCTGCAATGCCTCACATAAGCGAGCTTTATCTCGCTTGGGCGAACTTTCCTTCATGCTTGACTGAGAGAACAGTTGAGGCAACCCTATCCCTTCTTGCATGAGCGAGGTAAGCCTCACTCAAGCAAGATTGCTCCAGAATGCCCAATCCTAAATGTTTGTCTCGCTTAAGCGAGAAGTCTTGCACCAAAATTTTTCTAAAAATCCTCTATACTCTCTTCTAAGTACACTATAATACTATTTAATATTGAACAAAACATAATTTACCAAAAAATAAAAAGAGCATGTTACAATAAATAGAAGAATATTGCTATAGGACTCACTTTTAGAATGACCTAATTCTTTGTGCATTGGAATCAATTATTTTATTTTTAATCAAAATATGTTCATTCATAATTCAAATGATGTGCATAATAAGTAAGTTTAATAATTAATTTAAATCATCTATTTGTTTGAACTTGGATATTTGTAAGTATTAGTTTGGATTAGAATGTAGGCCGTAACTCAAAAACCCATAACAAGAGGGAATTAGAGTTAGTACTTTAAACCCATTATATACTTATTAAAGTAACTTATTTGAGGTTTTAACCTTAATTGTGATCTTAGTGTAATTATGTTAACCTCATTATATTAGCTTATATTGGTTGAAACTATGCATTTCTTTTACTATGTATTTTAATTCATTATTATTATTTTTTAAAATTTTGTTAATTTGATTTTGATAGTCTTCTTAAACATTGTTGTGTCAAATTTTTTATTTGATTCTATGTGACAAATTTATGGTTGATATTTAGTTATAATTTAACATTAAAATATTTTAATATATAATTACTATTTAAGTGAAAAACATAATTGAAGAATGACTAGTAAGAATTTTTTTTTATGCATTTGTCTATTGGCTGAGTCATAAGTTAGTCAAGAGAAAATTGATTGATGTATAAAAGTTTTCATAGATTGGTACATGTTGTTTTCTCAAAGATTTTCTTATAATTTGATGAATGCTTTTTTATCCTTTCATGTAATTACTTGCCCAAACAAGGTGATGGTATGTTTTGGTTAAAAGTTAAAAATGTATAGAATTATTGAATAATATGCCATGTTGAGAGATTTGTTTGCTTAAAAAGAACATTTTTTGAGCTTAGTATGCACTCATAGATTAACTTATCAAAGGTTTTGACTTGGATAATGATCTTGGTTTGTGCATTTTGCCTAAAAGAATGCGTTATTTTATTGACTTCACTTTGATAGCTTACTTTCTTTGAGCTATATTTTGTCTTGTGATATATTTTAATGTATTTGTATTTTGTCTTAACAATTATTTTTTTCTATGAACAACTAGTTTGCATGTATTATATCTTGATTGGATTAAACAATGACAAAAGAAAGAAAGATCTAAATTCTCTTTAAAAATTAGTGATCTTGATTTAATTTTTCATGAGAATAATCCTATAATTAATGAGTAGAGTACACATGAACATAATGAACTTTTGTGTTAGTGGAACAGGTTTTGATAATTTGGATCACTATCGAGAGGAGTATCTCCATGTATCTTCTAAGTGGCCTTTTGAAAAAAAAAAAAAAAGGATAACTCTTCTCACTATTTTAGAAAAAAATTATCAAATATCTGATAATGTTGATGTCTAATGAAATAATTAATAGACATGAAAAATTATAGTGTTGGTAAGTAAGAGAATTAATTATGAAAATGGTTTACAACTATACCAATATGAAATTTTACCAAATTGACTTTAATGAATAATCATTATTAAAATGCTTTAATTTGACTTCCTACTATTTCACACTAATCAAAATTACTCATAATATCATTAGTGCAAAATGGAGTTTGAATAACCTTAATACTGTTGGGAACCTAATAAAAACAATAAGGGCAAAGCTGAAAATTTAAAAATAGAATCTTTGAATAACCCTAAAAAAGAGATTCAAGGGCAAATAAAGGGAAAGGCTGAAAGTTGGAGCGTTGGGTTGAAGGTGAACCTTTGTTGGGCGCCCTTAAGGGTATGCGATTGTGAGCAAGTGACCTAGACAACAAATACTCATGGGGTTGATGCTACAAAAGTGTGGAGGCTTAAGGGAATAAATAGGCTTCCATAGCAAGACAAAGGGTAATAAGGCAAAGCCTTAAACCACTGAGTAAAGATTGACGTAGTAAGCATCCCTTGAGTACGAATATTAGGGAGTAGCCCCCTATAAGGATAGGACATGCAAGGGGACCTTCCCTAAAAATAGAGACATGATGCCTCAACTCTTAGCTTTGCAACTGTGATGTCCAAAAATGGGAAGAATGAAACGACTACATAAAGAAACAATAGCTAAAAATGGTTAAAAGTATTAGATATTTTGGTAATTTAGAGGTCTAGGAACTTTCCCTAGATAATACAGAAAGAGAGTGGAGGAACTTTGTAAAGGACCTCTTCCAAAGAAACCTCCCCACGCTTCCTAAGCTCACAGACCTAAGTGTAACATAAAGACAAAGGATGAAACTTCACGATTTATGGATGCTACAGAACACAAGGAAGCATATTTGAAGAGTGTCCCTTAGCATGCCTGAACGAAAGAATGATAGTTAGGCAAAGTTGAGAGAGCATTTTTGCAAAAGAGAACTTAGATGATATTTGTCTTGGAGGGCTTTCAAGTGCACTTTATTCTAGTAAGGACATTCTATGCCTTGAAAAGAATGTAGCGGTTGCCCCTCGGTATAGTTTGCATCTTAGAGCACGAATCAACCTCTTACAAGAAGGGGGCTAATATTTAGAGATGATGGTAAACTCATTTCCTAAGAAAAGCACTCATTATGCTCACCTAGTTCAGCCCTACGAGTCAAGCATCCATGAGCTCTAACTTTTGAGTGCTTTAGAAGTTTACAAGCACCTCCTTTCTCAAAATACTACTTTGAAACAATTACCAAGTGTCTTGCTAAATAAGAGAAACATAAAAAATAATAGTGACATACTATGGCAAACATAACCACTTTTGACAAAGGAAAATTGAAAAAACACAAATACTACATTTAATACTTTTTTTAGATATCAAGTTTCAAAGAAATTAAGTACGAGTTAGCACTACAACATAGTATATCTTAAGTTGGTTATTGTTAAGAAGAAGATTAAATTTGTGTGATTGCATGAGTTTCTTATTTAAAAAATTATAATATTTTTTATTTTTAAATTGAAATATTTTATGTGCAATCATATACATTTCTAGTTTAGACAATTTTTTAATTTTCAAATATACTGTATAACAATGTTGTTTCATTTTTTTGTTATCTATATCATATTTGTTGAAGTATGAAAAGTAGATGTAACTTGTTAAAATTATTATTATATTATTATTGGCATTATTAAAAGTAGTAGTAGATATTCAAATTAGACTAAAGGATATGAGTTCTTTTGTTCTAGTAAGAACAAAATAGTTGAGTTTATAAAAGTTAATGTTTTTAAGGTTGACATAATATATCTTATTATATCATTCAACGAAAATGATGTCTTATGAATTAAGACTTTGTATTCTACTACCTATTCTTACTGTCACTATAACACCCCCATTTTATTATTTAGAAAATTATGTTTTAGTTTGATATTAAATAGCATTAGGATGTGTTAGGAGTAAATTGAGAGGAGTTTTAGAAGAGGTTGATGCAGAGAATCTCGCTTAAGCAAGAAGAATCTCGCTCAAGCTGGACTGAGCACCCAGAAATATATGGTTTTAGAGTGATGAATGGATTTTTCATTTGCAAAAAGATTTGTCGCTAATCTCATCAAAATATGCAGAATTTTATGTAGTCTAGGATGCAAGCCTAGGTTGTCTCCAATGAATTTGGTTGGTAACATACATTGAACATGTTGTAAGCATTTATTATGAAAGCAATTAAAAGAGGGTTTTGTGTGATTCCGATTTTGATGTAAAGGCAAGTGATGAAATTAATGAGTTCAATAAATGAAATGTAGCAATCCTTAGTTTGTTCATATGATTCTATCCCTATTCCTCTCAAGATTCAATACTTTTCTTCTTCCTCTGAATTAAGGTAACTCAACAAGCGAGAATTAACCTTAAAACTCCATACGAATTTAAGCAAATTAGATGGGCTTCAACTCTTTTCTCCAAGATTACGCAATCTTAGAAATTAACTTAGGATTAAGCAAACTAAGTTAAGAATTTCATTAAAACGAATTAGGGTTAATTAAGCAATGTCCCCCTCATTCAACCATTAATTCAATTAAAAGAGTTGGGAAATGTAAATTCATGAAGGAAAGGAAAATATATTGACATTCATACCCAGGAATTCAAGAATTCATGAACTCACTAAGGATTACAAGAAAGTTTAGCCCTCTGTAAGGATGGGTCTTACAAATTCAAGATGAAAACAATGGAAATTGAATATCATCAATGCAAGAATTAAAGGAAAATGAAGAGAAATTGTAAATCAAACCCTAAGATTGGCCTTGGCTGTCACCTAAGGATCTTAAGCTCTGCAAAATGGTCCCAAAGTGGCAAAAGAATCTAAAGTTATGAAAAAGATCCATATCCTAATTTCTCAAATTCTATTTATAGTGCAGAAATTTTCTCCCATAGTAACTACTATGGTTTCATAGTGATAACACGCAGTAATCCATAGTAGTTACTATTGCTCTATAGTAGCCACGCGCAAGCCTTGTGATTTTGGCCTCTCTGGAGTGTTCACTTTGGTATCAAAGTGATTACTTTGGCTGCTCCAGAGTGTCTACTATGGTTCTATAGTAGCTACATGCAAGTCTTGTGCTTTTGGCCTCTCTAGAGTGTTCACTTTGGTATCAGAGTGATTACTTTGACTGCTCTAGAGTGTCTACTATGGTTCCATAGTAAGCACGCATATGTCTTCTTCAAATTGAGTCTCTGTAGTTGTTACTATGGATTTATAGTGATCACTTTCATCTCAAACTTTCTTAAATGCTAAAAATTCATGGAATAAGTCTAGAAACTTCTGCACAATTATTCAAATTATCAAAATTGCAAACTATATCTATATAAATAAATTTAAATTAACCAAAAATTAAGAAACCTATGAAATTAGACCAAAATGATGTTTTTATGTTATTTACACTTTCTAAGTTTACTTTTTCTATTAAGAAACATTAAAATAACAAGTAAACATTCAATAAAATGTGGATTCATCACAACACCAAACTTAAACTTTTACTTGTCCTCAAGCAAATCAAAATTCAATAAAGTTACTCGTAAGAAGGTTGGATTTATCCAAAAATTCTTTCAAAATTTTCATTCCAAGATCAAACTCTAATTAACACTTCCAATGTTTCCAAAATCATGGATTCATTCAACAAAGAAATCATGATCAAATCAATTATTTTCAAGCAAAGTCTCACTAATAGTATATCATACACGACATACTTTGCCCACATTTATTCACATTACATGGCACAAAGGCCCACATTCATTTACAGTACAGGCACACAGGCGCATAATTTATTCTCAATACTCGGCACATATGCCATTATTCCACCACACAACATATCAACAGGTCATCCATATCCATTTACATCATTCAATCATCATTCCTCAACATGCTCACACACATTCTCAATCAAGGGTATGTCAACCCCACAATCAATTCACAATTCACTCTAATACACAATAATTTTCATCAAATCACACATTTCCTACTCTCTATCTCAGTCACATCAAAACATTCAACGAAATAAACGCTAAATTAAACACAATGAGATAGGGTAGAGTCTCCCCTTACCTCAAATGAAGACCCACACACGAAATCAATAAGATAGGCGCTTCCCCATATGAACTTTGACCTAAATACATGAAAGAACCCCATGAGAACCCAGGAAAAATTGAGAAATCAAAAGATAGGGGTGAGAAACCGAAACCCTAACCATTAAAACTCACCTCCAAGTGTTTCCTACACAAATCCAACCTTCAATCTTGCTCCTAAGCAGCTTGGAGGCAATTTAATCGGTGAAATAGGGTTTGGGAGTGAGGGAATCGAAGAAATCACGAAGAGAAAGTGAAAAATGAAACTTTCCCAAACCCTAACCCCCTTTAAATCCTTTTTTGCTCACAATACTCTCGCTATAGCAAAAATCTCAAAGGAAATTGTATTTTGGTTTCTGTAAAATCTCGTTACAACGAGATCCTCTGGCTATAGTAAGACTGCACCCCAAACTGTCGCTTTGTCACTACAGCAAGGGACCTCTCGCTGTAGTAGGCGACAATTTCACGCCTTCCTCCCAGGGCCTTCTCGCTACAGTGAGAACACCCTAGTATTACACACTTGACCTGTTTTATCAGCCCAATCAATCAATTCATATTTATATATAATAATAATCGATATTACAAAATCCTAGAGCGTTACACAAAACACATGGTCATGTTTAATAAGATAAATATAAGATTTTTTTTATAAAGGTATGCTCAGATATCAAGAAAATAGAATTGAACTTTACAGGGTGTGTCAGGCCTGTAATTTATTATTGAGTAATCTTTAATATTTTGTACTTGTTAAATGTTAATTGAAGGATTATTTTGGTATGGAAATAGATTTAGATGGAGATTAAAATTAAAAAAAAAAATGTGAACAGTGTCAGTAAAAATTGCATATGAACAATGTTGGTAAACAATGCAAAACACGTAAATAGTGTCAGTGTGAACAGTAATTCCAACATGAACAGTACCAAGAATTGTTTTCTATAAATAGGCACGAAATTTTCACTTTTTCACACTTCTCAAAGGTTCGAAGGCCATATATCACCATTTTATCTCATACTAAATCTTCATAAACTTATATTTTTCTCTAGATTTGTGATTCTACACCCGTTCTATGGGATTTGAAGTCAGTTTCACTATTCGTTTCTCTTCTCCTTCTCTTTCTCATAGAAGTTCATGGTGTTCTTAGGAGAGACTTCATTCTAAAGCCAAATTTTAGGTAGATCTGGTGTGAATCACCGTTCTAAAATAAGGGGAGCTTACTTTTAGCCTATGAACTATGTTTTGAACGATTTGATATGCTATTAAAGAAAGGTTAAGTTGGTCTTGTTAGATCTCTTTGATAAAATCTGAGATATAAAGGATTTAATACTTAAAAGTTGTTTTTTACTATGTTGTAGCTGCTGATAACTGATTTAATAACACTGAGATTTGGCTGATTTATTGTAAACTTGTCTTAGCTGAGCTGTTGAAATGATTTTAGTTGTGCTGTATCATGCTGAGATACATGTCTTGCATCATTATAGAGCTGAGTTACACGTTTAGGTGGGTAGACGTGTAACGATAGAGTATGTTGAGCTGTACTGTCTAGATCTAGATACCTGAATGGTTCACCCTCGGACTGGCACAATTCTTTCTAGATTACTTAGGCTGTGAAACCAATTTGAAACTGTTTTCATGCTATGCATTAGATGGACTGAGAATGCATGGGGCTATTGCTGTGAGTAATATTTTGCTTTCTCTCTCTTTCTCTCTCTCTCTCTCTCTATATATATATATATATATATATATATAATTTTATTTTATTTTTGTAAGCTCACCCTTGTATTTCTGTCTATGCTATTGTGTGCGTCTGTACTATAATGATCGTACTACGTGAGCAGATGTAGCAGATGTTGTATCAACTTCACAAGTTAAGGGGCTAGTGAAGAAATTTTAGAACCTGGAGTTGACTAATTTTGCATTAAAGTCCTTTTTCCTTATATTTGGAGACCTCATATAGAAGGAGTTATGTAGTACAATTTTGTATATTATAAATATTATGAACTAAATGTAATATTATGTTGTTGTATTGGATATTTGTTGTAAGAAATTTTATTTTATTTTGAATGAGAAGTGAATTTTATACTTATATTCTCCATTATTTATCTCTCTTAAATAGATAAGTGGTGTAGAAATAATGTTCTCGATTCCTTATAAAAAAAAAAAGGGTCGTGACAAGGTGACATATTTCATGCATTGTGTTTAATTAGATATGAGGACTGTTACATGCATCGCAACACTTAAATGATGTAATTTCACTACTAGCAAGTATACTAGGTAGTTATAGCAAGTTATAAAATGTGGAAATAATATTGAGTCCCAAGTATCGTCCTCTAGGATCTTATTTTTAATCACCAATTCACAAGATAATAACCATTTGTACCAAATAATTCATTGAACAGATTTCAATATGTAAGAAAGTAAAATTCAAAACTAAGGAAATGAGAAATTGTTAAAAACAGAATGTTAACTTGTACTATTAGAATGAATAACGAATGAAGGAAGGTTATGAATTTATTTCACTAGAATATCAATAGTAATTCAGTTCTGCCTCTAAACATTCAAGCATTTGATTGACTGACAATCGATTTCTCTTTACAATAACCAAAGATTGATTTCTCAAATCATTGGTCCTAATATTCAACCAAATCCTCCTAATTCCTTAAGCCCAATTAGAACCAAAAGATTACAAAACTAAGACCACTTATCCCTAAGAAAATCAATAGTTTTGGTAATTAATTCAGATTCGAGCAACAAACCTAATTTCCATTAGTGAAGGTTACTCTTTGATTAATTAATTGAATTTCCATTCAAAGATCAAGTAAACATAGAATTAATCCCTCAGTCAAATCAAATACTCAAAGTTCAGAGTCAAAACGAAATGGAGAGAAGCAAGAAGAAAAGAAGATGAAAAGCAAAGAGTCATCTCAATAACTTTGCCTTCCTCCAGATTCCTCTATCAAGGAAGAACAAAAGTCGCTCCTCTCTTCTCCCTTTGACTTCCCTTGGAAGTTAAAATGGTTACAAAATGAATACCAAAAACTAAAAATGACGAAAAGACCCTATTTCTAAGTTCCTAATTCCTATTTATAGTGCTCCTCTAATTCTTCAACTTGACCCTTGGAATTCTGATAGTTAGTTGTTCCCAGGTGTTCTGGAATGTTCTAAAAGTGATACAAAAGCTCCAAACGTTCAGATTGGCATGAAGAAGTTATAATCAACAGAAACATGATCATTGATCAACATGATCATTACACTGTTTTAACCACTTAATCAACAGAAACATGCCATTTGAATTCATGTAATTCAACAAAGTTTCATATGAGCAAAATTGAAAAATATGTTCACAGCTCATAAGTAGTGTTTTCCTCATCACTGAATTAGTGTTTAGGCTCAGTATTTGCTCTCAAAATCATCATTTTTACTACACTCTACCATAGGCTTGTAAATATTCTCAATCTCTTCTGTAAGTATACAGTGATTCACATATCAAGAGGGCTTTTAAGGTGAAATTGAGGTTAAAGGATAGGTAGGTCTTTAAACAAATAAGACACCAATGTAGTTATTTCCAAACAGAAGAGATGCAATTCAAGTAGGTGAAAATTAAAACTAAAATTTGAGATTACATCATCTTTTCCTATTTATTCCAATATGCACAAACTTTTCAGAACTTTTCAACAATGCATCAATTAGGCAGAATTTTTTTTCTTTTTATTTCTTTCTTTCTTTTTCTAACTTTGCTTTTCATTTTTTTTTTCGTTTTCTTTCAAATTTTCTCATATTTTTGTTGCTGCCTCCTACCCCAAACTTTAGAACTTTGCTTGTCTTCAAGAAATGTATTACAAAATGTTACCACCCCAAACTTTGTTTTAACTTTCATCTTCGATTAAACTTAAATTGTCTCTTTTCAGTTTTGGATAGGACATGGTTTTTCCAGCAAGGCTTATTTTGAGGTTTTTCAAAGAAAAGGTCATAAGCTCTAAGGGGGTGAACTAGGGTTTTCACACATAAAAGAGGTTCACTTAGGCTAACTAAGCATGAACAAAGAAGGCCTCCATCATGAATGTGAGATCTGCAAATTACATATTCAACCAAGAAACAATGCAAATTCTAGAGGTGCAGCAAAATATGATATCCATTTCACAGATCAAGAAATGTTATGCATGAGACTCAAGTCTCACCAAGGAATTAAAGTGAAAATATTAAACAATCAGGCTCACAATCTACTTTTTCAAAACTATATGCACAGGATGGCAAGACTACCACATTTTGAAAATGATAAGTGTGACAATAATGTGAGAATAGAAAAAACAACTTAAAAGAATTTGAAATTCAGAATTCACAGAATCTCACTATATTCAATTATTTCAAAAGACGCAGTTCAATGATTCTTTTTCAATTATTTTTGTGTTTTTCAGGAAGTATTTTTAGTGAATAAGGAAGCTTAAAATCATGAAGTAGAAGTACAGAATTTCACCCCCTTCTATGAAAGCTTGTGCAAGTGTGCAATCCAAGTGTGAGTGCTGTGTGTAAATGTGAAGTGTTTTGCATAAACAAAATTCAGATCATCATCAGTTTAAAGGAATTTCATGAAATAAATACTGCAGAAATTTTAAAGTAATTAACAACAAAATGCATTACAACTAAAAATGATTTAAAGTGTTCTCAACATTCAAAAGTGCTAACTAAATTGTACAAAATATAAATTGTCCTAAGCACTACAACTTTACAGTTGTAAAAGCAAAATAGTTCCTAATCTATGCTTCTTCTTCATCCTCTTCCTCTGAACTGGTTTCCTTTTCTTCCTCTTTATTTTCTCTTGGAGGAGTGTGCATACTAGGAGTGAACAGTGAAAGATTGTTAAATGTAGTGGCCCTCAAACATTGCACATTCTGGACTTCAGACTCATATAGTTGCTCCTTTGTCATTTCTAGCTTCTTTCCTATATTCATCATCATAATGTCCATCAAGAGAAGTCCAGCTTTATGACTTTCAAGGAGAGCATCATGTCTTGCAGCCAAGGACTCTTGTCTGTCCAGAATTTTCTGCAACTGAGACTTCATTTTCAGAGGTGATTCCTTCTTGAATTTAGTTAGAAGAGGTAAGTCAGCACTGACAAGGGTGTTGGTATATATTTCCTTGATCATAGTGGCTGTTATAGGAGGAGTGGGCTTGAGTTGTTCTCTAAAATCTGCAAAATCCACTCCAGTATCCTTGCACAGCAAAGCTAACACGCCTGGAAAAGCTAAGGAATCAGACTTTGATTTTAAAATTGCCTTAATGCTGCTGTTAATCACTTTCCCAACATCTACAAAGAAGTCATTCACTATTGCAAAGATCAATTCTACTCTCTTGATGGCAATAGTGGAGCTGTGAATTACAGACATAAAGGAACTCAAGATGAAAATGCTTCACACTTTTGTGAAGGGCAATAGATTTCTGATTGGGATATTCTTGGGTGTGGAGATGTTTTTAGCCTCATCTCTTGCTTTCAGTTCCCAAGTTGTCCCTGGTCTACCTATCCTGTGCAGAATTTTTGTATAATTATTGTCCTTCTCTTTCAGAAATTCAGAGAAGTCTTTCTGCTCCTCTTCCCTCTCAGTTGTGATCTGCAATACTCTGTTGATGTTCTCAGCTGAGAAATTGATCAATTTGCCCCTAACAAAAGTGTAATCAGGGGGTAAGTGTTCTCCCTTAGTCCTTAAGGCATTAGCATAGAATTCCTGTGTCAGCTCTCTGAATCCCTTGCCAGCAGCTGATACAGATAATTCCCATTTTCTCTTCTTGATTTGGTCAGAGAATTCAGGGTGTTCATCCTCCTTTATTTCAAAGTTTCTGTCGTGCACTATTTTTCTTTTCAGAATATTGGCCTTGAAATAATTTTCATATGGAATGCCTCTGAATCTAGGGTCATGCTCAGGTATGCTTCTTGAAGAAGGTCTTTATGAAAATTTGCTTCTTTTTGTCCTAGAAGTTCCCCTTGGTGTGCTTGCCATTTTTCAGTTTCTCTATATATAGAAAACTATTGTAATCCAACTGTGTACAACACTGCAACATTGAAAAAAATTCAGAATTATCTATGATGAATTGAAAGCATTTGCATAACACAATTAGATTAAAATGGTAAGGTTATTGAGACTGGAAATTCTTCATTGATATCCATAGAATTAGAGTTCAAACTGTCTAATGGCAGTCTGGACAGATGGTCAGCTACTCCATTTTCCTTGCCCTTTTTATCTCTAATTTTCAGCTCAAACTCTTGCAGTAGCAGAATCCTTCTCAGCAATCTTGGTTTGGCATTCTGCTTTGACAACAAATATTTTAAGTGTAGAATGGTCAGTGTATACTATTACTTTTGATCCTATCAAACATGATATGAATTTGTCAAAGGCAAACACAATGGCAAGGAGTTCCTTTTCAGTAGTTGTATAATTCACTTGTGCAGAATTTAAAACTTCGTTGGAATAATAAATCACATGCAATTTCTTGTCTTTTATTTGTCCTAGAACAGCTCCTTTCTCTATCCTAGAACAGCTCTTACTGCATTATTACTAGCATCACACATTAATTGAAATGGTAAATTCCAATCAGGTTTGACTAGAATAGGTGCAGAAATGAGTTTCTCTTTTAAAACATAAAATGCATGCAAACATGGTTCATCAAACACAAATGCAGTTTCCTTGACAAGTAAATCACTAAGAGGTTTTGCTGTTTTTGAAAAGTCTTTTACAAACCTCCTATAAAAACCTGCATGGCCTAAGAAACTCCTAATTCCCTTAACATTAATTGGTGTGGGTAGTTTACTAATAACTTCAATTTTGGCTTGGTCCACCTCAATTCCCTTTTCAGAAATTCTATGGCCAAGGACTATTCCCTCTTGGACTATAAAATGACACTTCTCCTAATTCAGCACAAGGTTTGTATCTTGATATCTCTGCAAAACAATGGACAAATTAGATAGATAATCATCAAAAGAATGGCCAAAGATAGAAAAACCATCCATGAAGACCTCAATGGTCTTTTCTACTAAGTCTGAAAAAATGGACAGCATGCGCCTTTGGAATGTGGCTAGAGCATTGCATAATCCAAATGGCATCCTTCTAAATAAAAAAACTCCAAATGGACATGTGAAGGCAGTCTTCTCTTGATCCATAGGGTCCACTGCTATTTGATTATAGCCTGAACTTATGTTGGATATGATTAGTGCTCTGTTTTTGTGTTCTTCATGTTAGTGTGTTTGTTTCTTTTTGAGTTTTTGTGTTGTGTTGAAAGTTATACGAATTTTGTGATCTGTTTCTGCATTGTTGTTGCAAGATTTTCTACATCATTTTCTTCATTCAAGTACTGCAATTTTTCAATTATTCACTTTAAATTTTCGGCACTCATTTTGCTGCATATTACTCTGTTTTTCTGCATTTTTGCTGCATAATTCTGCAAAGAGATTTCAAATTGTTCTTGTTATTTCATCTACTCAATTTGCTTTCAATTTAGTTAGTTGATATTTAGTGCATGACCCGATCAAACCCTGGGGATTTATATCCATTAGACCAGGAGATTGATAGGACTTTTCATAGGAACATTAGGACACATAGGGATCACTCTGAACACTCTGAATCATCATCAGCACCTACTGTATCTTTGCAATATGTGACACCAAATTCTGTTTACTCTTCTCCATTTTCACTTAACTCTAGTATTGGAGCAATGGCAGGTGATGAGAGGACTCTTAAGGAGCTAGCTGCACCGGATGTTACATACCAAACATTATGCATCCAATATCCAAATGTGGACGCACCTTTTGTTTTGAAGTTCGGACTAATTCACCTTCTACCTAAATTCCATGGTTTTGCAGGTGAAGACCCTCACAAACACTTGAAGGAGTTTCACATTGTATGTTCCACCATGCGACCTCAAGGTGTCCCAGAGGAGCATGTCAACTTGAAGGCCTTCCCTTTCTCATTAATGGACACTGCAAAGGACTGGTTGTACTACCTTTCTCCCAGATCTTTTACAAGTTGAGACAACCTCAAAAGACTCTTTCTAGAGAAGTTCTTTCCAGCCTCCCGAGCTGCATCCATAAGAAAGGAAATTTGTGGAATTAGGCAGCTAGAAAGAGAAACTCTCTATGAATACTGGGAGAGGTTTAAAAGACTATGTGCCAGCTGCCCACACCACCAAATCAGCGATCAATTGCTAATCCAGTACTTCTATGAGGGATTACACCCAATGGATAGGAGTATGATCAATGCAGCGAGTGTAGGAGCCTTGGTAGACAAGACCCCTGTGGCAGCCAGGAACTTGATAGAAAACATGGCTGCCAACTCCCAGCAATTTGCAACTAGACAGAATTCTTGTGTTACTATAGGTGTGCATGAAGTTCAAGCTGCAGAACCAAACAAATTGGAGCACAAGATTGATGAGCTTGCCTCCATGGTAAAGCAATTAGCTGCAATGCAAAAGAGTGCTGTCTCTGCAACACCTCCACCACCAGTTCCAGCTACACTTTGCGGAATATGCTCAGCTGCGGATCATTATACAGACAGCTGCCCCACATTGCAGGAGTCAGACACTTCTGAAGGTAACCCCCAAGCCTATGCTGCAAATATTTACACTAACAAATTTCCTTTTCAGCAGCCGCAGCAACAACCAAACTGGGACCTTTCTTCAAACTGGTATAACCCAGGCTGGAGAAATCATCCAAACTTGAGGTGGGGAGGAAATTCCAACCAGTAAAATCAGCAAAGCAACAACTATCAAGCTGCTCAAGGTAGGCCATATCAGCCACACAAATGGAATGATCAACAACATGGGCAACAACCTCACCAACAACAGTAAGCGTCCTCATCCCAAGCCTTTTCCTGTTAGAAGAATGAGCCGTCATTGGAGGAGCTTGTGAAGCAGATGGCCATGAGTAATATTAATTTTTAACAGCCAACAGAGGCCAGTATCAGAACAATTGAGAACCAGATGTGACAGTTGGCTTCCTCTATAAATCAAATTCAGTCCCAAGGTTCAGGCAACCTCCTAGCACAAACAGTTACAAACCCAAAGAATGTTAGTGCAATTACTCTGCGGTCTGGGAAGGTAATGCAAGAGCCTAAAATGCCTAGGGAGAAGGAGATCTCACGCCCCTTGGTTGATGAAAAGGAGGAAGAAAATCTACCCACCACTCAAGAAGTGGTAGAGGAAGCTGAAAGGGCAATTCCACCACCTTTTCCTCAAAGGGTTATGGTCACCAAACCAAGTAAGAAAGCTGAGGAGAGTGACAAAGAAATCTTGGACACCTTCAGAAAGGTTGAGGTAAACATACCCTTGCTGGAGGCAATTAAACAAATACCCAAGTACGCCAAGTTCTTGAAAGATTTGTGTACATATAGAAGGCGTCTGAAGGGTAATGAGAGGGTTAACATGGGTAGAAATGTATCAGCTCTTTTTGAGAGGCAGAAAACTTCCATGCCTGAGAAATGCAAAGATCCAGGGGCGTTTACTATTCCCTGCATTATAGGCAACAATAGGATAGATAATGCCATGCTTGATTTAGGTGCATCTGTTAATGTTATGCCTTTATCTATCTTTACATCTTTGTCTCTTGGACCATTGCAGCCCACAGGTGTCATCATCCAACTAGTAAATAGGAGCACAGCACATCCAGCTGGACTTGTGGAGGATGTGTTAGTGAGGGTGAATGACCTCATTTTTCCAGCTGATTTTTACATCTTTGACATGAAAGAGTCAATGGATAGTGTTGCACCAATCATTTTGGGAAGACCGTTCTTAAAGACTGCGAGAACGAAGATTGATGTGCATGCCGGATCACTTACTATGGAGTTTGGAGACAGTGTTGTCCGCTTTAACATACTGGATGCTATGAAGCACCCAAATGAAGAACACTCTGTTTTCTATATTAACCATCTTGATGAATTAATAGATGATAGTTTGTTTGAATTTTTAGGAGGAGACTCTCTCATTAATTTTTCTGATTGTGTAGATACTTACAATTGTGAATCGTGTAATAATTCTTCTCTGTGTGACATTTGTTCTGAGATTTCTGATTATTTGAATGCAAATTCTACTACTTTCAACATTGATGAACCTGAAAATTCCATAGGGTTAGAATGTGATTTATTGAGTACAACAAATACAGTTGAATCTTACGCCTTTGGTTTGAATATTGCAGAGACTTTGTCAAATGAAAGTGCCAAATCACTTCCTTCTGTGGAGCAACCTCCCACATTGGAGTTGAAGCCCCTACCAGAACATTATGAGAAGCTCCCGGTCATTATTTCCACCTAGCTTGTGTGAATCTGAAGTTTGAATTTCATTGACACTCCTGGACATGAGAGAATTTTGCCTTGTAGCAAACTGTTGAGAGTTAGCTGCCATATTTTCAATGAGGTTTTTAGCGGCAGCGGGAGTCTTGTCAACTAAGGCCCCCCCACAAGCTGCGTCGATCATGCTCCTATCCATTGGGTGTAAGCCCTCATAGAAGTATTGGATTAGGAGCTGGTCACTTATCTGATGATGGGGGCAGCTAGCACAAAGTCTCTTGAAACGCTCCCAATATTCATACAAACTTTCCCTTTCTAGCTGCCTAATACCACATATTTCCTTTCTTATTGAGGCAGCTCTTGAGGTAGGGAAAAATTTTTCCAGGAACAATCTCTTGAGGGTGTCCCAACTTGTAATAGATCCGAAAGGAAGGTAGTAGAGCCAATCCTTCACGGTGTCTATTAATAAGAAAGGAAAAGCCTTCAATTTGACATGCTCCTCCAGAACACCTTGAGGTCTCATGGTGGAACATACAATATGAAACTCCTTCAAGTGTTTGTGAGGGTCTTCACCTGCAAAACCATGGAATTTAGGTAGAAGGTGAATTAATCCAGTTTTCAAAACAAAAGGGGCATCCACATCTGGATATTGGATGCACAATGTTTGGTATGTGTCATCCAGTGCAGCTAGCTCCTTAAGAGTCCTCTCATCACCTGCCATTGCTCCAAAACTAGAGTCAAGTGAAAATGTAGAAGAGTAAACAAAAATTGGTGTCACATAGTGCAAAGATGCAGTGGGAGATGATGATCGTTCAGATGGTTCAGAGTGATCCCTATGTGTCCTAATGTTCCTATGAAAAGTCCTATCAATCTCCTGGTCTAATGGATACAAATTCCCAGGGTTTGATCAGGTCATGCACTAAATATCACTAACTAAATTGAAAGAAAATTGAGTAAATGAAATAACAAGAACAATTTAAAATCTCTCTGCAGAATTATGCAGCAAAAATGCAGAAAAACAGAGTAATATGCAGCAAAATGAGTAATTGAAATTGAGTAATTGAAAAATTGCGGCACTTGAATGAAGAAAATGATGTAGAAAATATTGTGACAACAATGCAGAAACAGATCACAAAATTCGTATGACTTTCAACACAACACAAAAACTCAAAATGAAATAAACACACTAACATGAAGAACATAAAAACAAAGCACTAATCATATCCAACATAAGTTCAGCACCAATAATTCCCCGGCAACAGCGCCAATTTGATGAAACGGATTTTAGCTACTCGTCATGCAAAAGATTGTCGTTAATCCTCATCAAATATGCAAAGAAATGAATGCAGTACTAGGGTGTTATCCTACGTCTTCTCCAACGAATTTTTGGTTGGGAACATACATCGAACAAGTGTAAACATATATTTTAAAGTAAGTAAATTGGGGGAGGTTTGTCAATTTCCAGATTTTAATCAAGAACGAAATGTGAATTAATAAAATTCAATCAATTAAAATGAGTAATCCCTAGTCAAGCAATGAGTTCCATCATTATTCTTTCAAATGATTCAATAATCCCCTTTCTTTCCCTTGAATTAAGTTATTTTAACAAGCGAAAACTAACTTTAACATCCCAATTAAAATTAAGCATCTTAATGAGCTCCAATCTCTATCCCTAAGATTAAGCAACCTTAAGGATTAATCAAAATTAAGCAATTTTGTATTAGAATTTTGTTAGGTAAATTAGGGTTCATTAAGCAATGTTCCTTTCATGCAAATTCCATTTTATTCAGAGATTGGGGTTAATAAATTCAAGGAAAGAAAGATTTGTATTGCAATTAATCCCAAGAATTCAAGATTCATGTGCATTGACTAGGAATTACAAGAAAGTTTAGCCGTCCATGTGGATGGGCTTCACAAACGAAAGAAAGAAATGCAAGAACGAAAATAACATTAATGTAAATTCAACAAAAATCAAAAGGAAAATTAGAAATTAAAACCTATATAGGACCCTTGGCTGTCACCCAAGACTCCAATGTCGTAAGAAATTATCTCAATTTGGCAAAGGAAAAATGTGTAAAGTGTTAAAAGTCCTGTACCCTAATTCCTAAAATCTATTTATAGTGGATGACATGTCATCAAAGTGTCCACTTTTGCCTTTGAAAGTGTCCACTTTGGGCCTTGAAAGCATCCACGCGCATTTTTCGTAAGTTTTCCAATTCTCTAGAGTTGCCACTATTGGACTTGAAAGTGGCAACTTTGGATGCGCGTAGCCACTTTGAAAGGCAATAGTGGCCACACGCATAACGCTTCCAAAATGGCGTTCCTGGAGCTTCTGAAGTTGCTACTTTTGGACTTCAAAGTGTCCACTTTGGATACACATAGCCACTTTGAAAGGCAATAGTAGCCACGTGCAACATGCTTCAGAATTAGCGTCCCTGAAGCTTCTGGAGTTGCCACTTTTGGGCTTGAAAGTAGCTACTTTGGAACCTTTAATGCCTAGACTTGCTGTAGTTGCCACTTTTATTCCTAAAAGTGGCTACTTTGGGGGCAACTTTCATCCAAGGGCCAAGATTTCTCAAAATTAACTTGGGGATTCTGCAAAATTATTAAGATAATTAAAATTGCAATCTATATCTATGTAATTAAATGCAAATTAACTAAAAATTAATAAACCTATGATATTTACTCAAAATGTGATTTCTATATTATTTGCACTATCTAAGTCCATTTTTTCTATCAAGAAGCACCAAAAAGGTAAGTAAAAATATAATAAAAAATGGATTCATCAAATATCCATCAAGGAAGCAATAAAATGCATGTCCAGCCAATCTTTCCAACATTTGATCAGCAAATGGTAAGGGAAAATGATCCTTCCTTATTGCATCATTAAGCTTTCTATAATCAATGCATATGCGCCAGCCCGTGACAGTTCTAGTGGGTATTAATTCATTCTTTTCGTTTACTACTACAGTCATTCCTCCTTTCTTAGGAACAACTTGAGCTGCGCTGACCCATTGACTATATGAAATTGGGCAGATTATCCCTGCATCTAACAGCTTCATCACCTTTTTTCTAACCATTTCCTTCATAGCTGGATTCAACCTTCTTTGTGGCTGTACTACTGGCTTGTAGTTGTCCTCAAACAGAATTCTATGTCTACAAAAGGATGGATTAATACCATTCAAATATGATATGTGTCATCCAATTGCAGATTTGTGATTCCTTAACATTCTCAGCAGCTTTTCTTCTTCATCTCCCTTGGGATTATTACTTATAATCACTGGATATTGATGTATTTGATCCAGAAAAGAGTACCTCAAGTGAGATGGCAATTGTTTCAGCTCAAGTTTCTTCACTTTCTCTTCTTCCTCTTCCTTTTTCAGCTCCTCTCTTGCTGAATTTTTGGATAAAGGGATGATAGGTAGTGTTTCAAGTTGTTGCACACATTCCATGAATTTTTCTTCTCTTTTTATAGCAGCTTGTGAATTTCATGCAACTATAATTTCCCTTAACATAGAAAATTCATCAGCATTATCAATTAATTGAGGAAATGAAATAGATTCTAAAATATCAACTCTCATGCAAGTGCTATCATCACTAGGATGTTTGAGTTCGAAAACATTAAAAGTAACATTTTCATCCTGCACTCTAAGCATTAATTCCCCTTTTTGCATATCAATCAAAGCTCTCCCTATAGTTAAGAAGGGTCTGCCCAATATTAAAGGAATATCGACATCTACTTCCATGTCTAAAATCACAAAATTTGCAGAAAAAATAAACTTGTCAATTTTAATCAATAAATCCTCTACAATACCATATGGATAAGTATATGATCTGTCCACAAGTTGTAGAGTGATGCTTGTTGGCTTGACTTCCTCTATTCCAAGTCTTTTCATGATGGCAAGAGGCATAAGGTTAATGCTTGCCCCAAGATCACACAAAGCTTTTCCTATTATGCAATTTCTAATAGAGCATGGAATGCTGAATGAGCCTGGGTCTTTTAATTTTTGAGGCAGCTTTCTCTGCAAAATAGCACTCTATTCTTCAGTCAAAGGGAATATCTTGTCATTCTCTAACTTTCTCTTCTTGGACACCATCTTCTTCATGAATTTTGCATATGAAGGCATTTATTCCAATGCTTCAGCAAATGGTATATTAATTTAGAGCTTCTTGAAGACGTCTAGAAATCTCTCAAACTGCCTTTCTTGCTTAGGATTGGTGCCTCTTTGTGGATAGGGCAGTTTCTTGTATCTCTCTTCATCTAGAAGCTTGTTTGAATCTTCTAAAATCTACCTCTTTGTTCTTCTTATAGTTTTAGGGAGGGTATCTACTTCTAAATTTTCTCTTTTCAATAGGGTGAAGTTCCCTTCCTCTAAATTAGATTTGATCTTCTCCTCTTCCTTGGGATTCTCTCTCTTTTTATCTGGTTTTGGACTGCCCACAATAGCTCCACTCCCAGTCATCATAGCTTGGCATTGTTCTTTTGGGTTTATAACTGTGTTACTAGGGAATCTCCTATATTCTCTGCTGGATAGTTGCTCAACTAGCTGTCCAATCTGTGTTTCCAGCTTCTTCATGAAAGATTCTTGATTCTTGAAGCTTGTTTGTGTTACTTTCATGAATTACAGCATGGTTTCTTCCATTTCTTTCAGCCTTTCATTCAATGGTTTAGAAAACCTCTAATTTTTTTTAAAGTTGGTTGGCTGGATTCCCTTGGAAATAAGGTTGTTATGCTGCTGGACCTGCATTTGAAAATGGGACAGCAGAGTTAGAATTTTTCCAATTAGAATTTTGGTTATTCCAGCTATGTTGCTACTGGTTTCTATTGTTAGAGAACTGATAACCAGGGGGAAATGAAAATTGTTGTCTCTGAAAATTTCCCATATAGTTGACTTGCTCTTGAGATTCAAAATTATTCACATCATAAGCTTCATTTACATTATTCCCTCCACAAAAGTCACACACAAGTGGAGTGTTTTGTGTTAGTGCAGCTTGTAAGTTGCTGATTTGTTGGGTGAGTGCAGCTATTTGTTCAGAAAATAATTGGTTTTGCAGGTGATTTTGAGTCAAAAAAGTCTCAAGAAGTTTTGCCTCATAGCCACTACTCCTTGTTAATTGTCTCAAACTACAGCTTTGATACATGGAGGAGGCCATCATATATATAATTCCTTGAGCTTCCTCTAGTGATTTGGTGTTCAAAGAACCTCCTGCAGCTGCATCTATCATGGTTTTAGTTCTGGATTCATCCCATTATAGAAGGTTTCAAGTTGCATCTATTCCGATATGCAATGGTGTGGGCATCTTCTCAAGAGTTCCTTGTATCTCTCCCATGCCTCATATAAAGTTTCTCCTTCTTGTTGCATGAAGGATGTGATCTTTTCTCTTAGCTTTGCAACCTTAGAAGGTGGAAAATATTTAGTGAGAAACTTGTTGACCAGATCTGTCCAAGTAGTTATGCTCTCTTGTGGTTGGGCTTGGAGCCAACATTTTGCCTTTTCCCTCAAGGAAAATGGAAACAATCTTAATCTAATTGCATCCTCGCTGACTCCATTGATCCTTATGGTATCACATAACTGTAGAAAATTAGAAATATACAAGTTAGGATCATTTGAAATTAAACCAGAAAATTGATCTTGTTGAACTAGGTGAAGTAAGGCAGGTTTAATCTCAAAATGGTTGGCTTGAATGGTTGGTCTGACAATAGAAGAACTGTATCCATGCATATTAAGTACTCCATAGTCTCCTAAAGTCCTTTGTCTATGTGGTTCAACCATCTTTGCTTGTGAATTTACAGGTGAAGTTGGAGAATTGACTTGTTTTCTGCTAAGTTTGGTGAAGAAGGTGTAAACTGCGAATTCTGCTTCCTTTTAGCTAAGCTATCTGCCTTTAGTTCATTCCTTATCCTTCTTAAAGTTCTGTCTATGCCCGGATCAAATATAAGAACAGATTTGTCTTTATTCTTCCCACCCATATAACACAAGGAAAATTAAACACAAACACTAATACTTGAAATTTGATTAGAGCACAAAGCAGTGGAGTGCAGAGAAATTACAATCAAAATATTCTTCAAGAGCTAAAAAAGATAACCTCTATTTATTTAAAAACAGAACAACAATGCAGTATTACAAAAATTAAAATAATAACAACTAATAGATGTAAAATAACTACCAAAACTTAATACGAAATTGAACTATCAAACATAACTGAATTAAAATAGAAAGTAAGTGGTACAATCTAGCTATCCTCTAGTTACTAATGATGTTAAAAATTAAGATCCTCAACAACGGCGCCAAAAACTTGTTACACGCTATTTATCGCAGCACTTAAATTGTGTAATTTTACTACTAGCAAGTGTACTAAGCAGTTGTAATAAGTTATAAAATGTGGAAATCAGATTGAGTCTCAAGTATCGTCCTCTAGGATCTTATTTTTTATCACAAATTCATAAGATAACAACCATTTGCACCAAATAATTCATTGAACAGATTTCAATATGCAAGAAAGTAAAATTCAAAATTAAGGAAATGAGAAATTGTTAAAAACAGAATGTTAACTTGTACTATTAGAATGAATAACAAATGAAGGAAAGTTAAAAATTTATTTCACTAGAATATCAATACTAATTCAGTTCTGCCTCTAAACATTCAAGCATTTGATTGATTGACAATCGATTTCTCTTTACAATAACCAAAAATTAATTCCTCAACTCATTGGTCCTAATATTCAACCAAATCCCCCTAATTCCTTAAGCCAAATTCAATTCAATATTGCATTATGAATTAGAACCAAAAGATTGCAAAACTAAGACCACTTATCCCTAAGAAAATCAATAGTTTTGGTAATTAATTCAGATCCGAGCAACAAACCCAATTTCCATTAGTGAAGGTTACTCTTTGATTAATCAATTGAATTTCCATTCAAAGATCAAGTAAACACAAAATTAATCCCTCAATCAAATCAAATACTCAAAGTTTAGAGTCAAAACGAAATCAATATATCAATTCTAGATCCGTAAATCCCTAACAAAAGAGTTAGAAACACATTACAATGAAATGGAGAAAAGCAAGAAGAAAAGAAGATGAAAAGCAGAGAGTCATCTCAATAACTTTGCTTCCCTCCAGATTCCTCTAGCAAGGAAGAACAAAAGTCGCTCCTCCCTTATCCCTCTGACTTCCCTTGAAAGTTAAAATGGTTACAAAATGAATACCAAAAGTTAAAAATGACCAAAAGACCCTATTTCTAAGTTCCTAATTCCTATTTATAGAGCTCCTCTAATTCTTTGACTTGACCCTTGAAATTCTGATAGTTAGTTGTTCCCAGGTGTTCTGGAATCTTCTAAAAGTGATACAAAAGCTCCAAACATTTAGAATTAGCAAGAAGAAGAAGTTATAAAGTTGCAGAAATCTGCGTCAAAACGCGCAGTGACTGGAGTAAAAGTGCGCGGATGCACGCCTTGGCTGCATGTGATTTACGTTTCCACGCCCTGCACTATGAGTAGCATTTGCTATGCGTTTTCACGCTCTGTTGCGTGGCAAAACGCCAAGTTATGTGCGTTTCAATGCAATGGCAGTTATCCAGGTTCAGTTGCTGGAGTGTTAGCGCGCATCACTCAGAGTAGCCACGCAGACCCAGTGCTGTATTTTGTTCTTTGCACGTTCAAACATCAATCACTTAGAATTGTAACGCCCAGCACTTAGGATTTCTTCAAGCTTGATTCTTTGATTATTCTTCTTCAAAATCAGTTTCTAATCCTTCCTTTAAGCACTTTCAACAACTTTTCATCTTTTTGCATGAACTCCTATAAAAATTTAAACAATTTTTAATATTTCAACAAAACAAAAAATTTATACTAATTATATTATTTTTGTGATCTTTTCAAATTTATTTTAGAACTATTTTCCTAATTATTAATTAAAAACTATGCTAAAAACATGGTAAAATGTGAATTTATCAAGGACAAATGAACTAATTGTGTAATTTGTATATTATCACATAAATATGTTATATAGATTTAATGATATTTTTTGTAATTAAAAATAGTGATATATTGTTGAATGTCACTCATTATTCACCATATTAGATATAAATATATTATATTTAAATATTTTAAATCAAATATTAAAAGAATCTATAAAGTCATACACAATAATAAACTTATTAAAAAAGTCAAATAGATTCTTGTTAAACAAAAATTATTATCTAATTTGATTAAACTCATAATTAATAAGCTTAGAAATAACCATATTAATTAAGGTTTTCCTTGTATAAGAAAGCAATGGATATGTACCTTTACATGTCTAGTTACACTTATACCTATGCAACTATTATCATAGAATAATAGAGAGCTTTGACAATTTTATTTGTGTGGATACTAAGAGAGATGCAGTTGTGACTATATCATTTGTCAAAAGTACATAATCCTAAACTAAATTTGTGTTTATATAGTTGCTTTGAAATTGTGGTAATCACATAGACATTTGAGAATCCTTGTATTTCACTACTATTAACATGCATATGATTTTCAAGACTTTTCTCTTAGTATGATAGATATTTATCCATAAATGGTTACTCTAGAAATTTGTATAGCTATAAAAAAAAGGTTTAGGTTTTGAATATGGTAGTGTCATTTTTCTATTAAGTAAATAACTTTGGAATCATATGTGATCTTAGTTGGACACTTTAATAAAACCTTTCACTCTTGTGTAGTAAAACTTATCTCTTTTCCAAAATGATAGATAAATATAATTTTATTAATGTTAATTCCATGGGTTGTACTTTTACATAATGTCAGATAAAAAGGTTTTAAATTGCTCTTTATATGACAGATGTGTAAAACTAGCTAATTATGCTTTTTTCTATGGCTACTTTATCCTAACATTGTATATGTGTTATTTATGGCTTTTTTTATTTTTTAATATTTTTTAAAAAACAATTTCTTAAAATAATATTTTTTAAAACATATTTCCTGTTTATCGTTTTTTGCCACATCAGCACTTGTTTCGTCTATCGTACAGATGACATTAATTTTTTTGAATTCTTTTAATTAAGTTTCGTCTTTAGCATAGACGAAATTACGCAACTATATCATGTGTCATCATCTAGTAAGTTTCGTATGTTACATGGGCAAAACTCACAGAATTGCGTCACGTGTCATGCTAATCCAACGGTTAAAACTTAATTTAGAGGAGAGAGAATGAGTGCATATGGAAAACATAACTACTGTTAATTAATAACAATCGTTTTCACATTTAATATTATTAAAGTAATTTATTTGTTAAAAAATATTTAATGCTTTTTACCTATTTTCCATATGCACCCATTTTGCTTTGTTTGACATGTTTTCAAGTTTAAATAGTCAAAAGTTAAATCCAATCATACAAGTTACAAGAGGAGCAATAATGACAAAAATGAATGCTATTGGTGGTAGAAAGAGAGAGAAGAAAAAAATTAATCGTAGTTATGTTTTTCAGATGCATTTATTCTCTCTCCTCTGAATTCAGTTGTGGAAGTTGGATCAACATGACACGTGACACAATCCTAGGAGTTTCGTCCATGTAGCAAACGAAACTTATGACACATGACACAATCGCGTAATTTCGTCTCTGCTAAAGATGAAACTGAATAAAAAAATTAATTTTGTTTGTATGGTAGATGAAACAGTATTGACGTGGCAAAAAAAAAAAAACTTAGAAAAAGAATATGTTTTAAAGAAATATTATTTTAAGAATTTATTTTTTAAAAAATATTAAAAAATATAAAAGCTGTTATTTATTCTTATTGTAAAGATTGATAATCTTAGAAATTTTAACGATTTTAGACTTATAAGTCTATGTAACGTGGTTTTTAAACTAATAATAAATATTATTGTTCTTCCAAAGGTGTTGGACTCTTCTTTGCCTTTTCTTTTGAATTTGTTTTAGGTCATGTTGTTTCTTGAACTTTCCTTTTTCCTTTCCCAATTGAACCTTTAAGATGGTTTTACTTTTTCCTTTATTAATATTTTGCTCAATAGTTCTTAACATGCTTAGCAACTCTAGCAATGGTTTGTAAATTTCATTCATATTATAATTCATGACGAATTGATTATGGTTATCTGACTGACAATAGTTGTAGGACAAGATTGATGACTGACTCTTTAACAAATGGATTTCTAGCCTTTTTAGATTCTTAACATACTCAATCATCTTAAGTAGACAAAGGCTAATACGGCTTTCTTCAACCATCTCACATTAATAAAAGGCCTTAAAGACCTCATACCTTTCATCTTAATTTGATCTTGATAGAGTATCTTCAAATGTACAATCATATTGTATGCCTTCATGTTCTCATGTTGCTTTTAAAACAGAGTTCGTAGTAGTTAACACCTACAACATCATTGTATTGCTTCTTATAAGCATCATTCTCAGTTTTAATGGTATTTAAGATGAGTGGTTTAAATATTAGTTGTTCCAAGGCCAACAACTTTTTCTTTTGCTTGAGGACAATCCTCAAATTTTTTATCAGTGTAGAAAATTTATTCCAAACAACTTGTCCTTCTTAAGGACTAATCATAATGATAAATTACTATTTATGTTTATTGCTATGATTATATATCAATAGAAATAAACATGTATATAAGTATCATAAAATACTAAAATAATATCTTTTTAATTAAAAATATTTAATTATTTTGATTCAAAACAATGATCCTCAGTATATGAAGAAAGAAAAAAAATCTCAATGCTAGATTTTATAATGACCAAGATCCATATTTCATGTAGTCTTAAGTTAGTTTTAGTTGATCACTTAATATCAGGTTATTTAGGTAAAAAGAAATTTTAAAATGCATCACATATGACTCGTGGATAGTAAGGTGAACAACATTTATTTTAATTCATATTATAATATTATCTAATTTGTTGTCTCTAGGTTTTTGATCCTATTAAAGATGACTTAGTTAAGTCAAAATCTACCGTTAATATTTAGATATTATTTTTATCTCATCTTGACTCTCTAGTATAAATAAATATACTCTGCTTTGACATATCTACACTTAATCAATACTAGCTTTGAAGAATTTTTATTCTAAAATTACAACATAAAATATTATTCTTTTTCATTCTTTTCATCTATGAATCTTCTTAATAGTCAAAATGCATGCATGTGTCATAGATTTACAAGATGTAATAAGAAATCATTTTTAGATTTGAGTGGAGAAAGATGAAAAGAGAAATATAATCAAAATGTAATAGGCAAGACATAACATGCACATTTGAAACCAAAATAAGTTACAACACACAAGTTGTATTTAAATAAAAAAATCTATGACTATAACTATTTACTGTGCAAATGAAACACTCATATTTTTTATGAAAATTAAATGTGATTAATGAATAGTTTAATTATTCAATTATGAATTAACACACTATGCAAAGTAAGCATAAAGCTTTCGTTGTTCATCACATCTAATCTTTGTAACTACAGGTTTGTCTTACTCTGTCACGACTAGGATTCCAAATCCAAATTTACACTACAAATGTAACAACCAAAATTTTTGTCAGTCTTGATTCTAGTTTGTAAACATTTCACATTAAATAGTAATTATTAAGATAAACATTTAAACCCTTTCGACGTCCAGACCATAAACATTTCATTCATGCTTTATAGAACTTTGGCAAATGTGACAACCACAGTTGTGTCTCACTAGGTATCTACACAAACAATCTACTAAAGTCCTCTATAATCATTATATTATTAGTTATGTATAAGTGAGAATCACCACAAATATTATGGTTACGCATCTAATGCTATCTTATATGAGCATTTTTTAATCACTAGACTCATCAATTACGAGTTTGACCCATTTTGGTAATAATTTTAGTCTAACTAGAATCTAACTTCTTTAGTGATCTTGTTCTTGTACACACCTACAAGTTCTTTTAGTATTTGGTTTAGATTATTTAAATATAAACTATTTATATTTAAGATCATGAATAGTGAGTAACACCTAGTAATATATTATTTCTAAATATTAACAATGTCATTAAATTGACACAATTTACTTTTGTGTCCTCAAATCTAATGAGCAAAAGGCATGAAATGTGTCACATTGTAAAGTTTATTTTCATTTTTTTTTGGTACTCGAGCAAACCTTTCTAAATAAATATCTCATATTTATTTTATTGATTACCGTCATACATTTTATAATTTAACTATATTTGAAGGCCTCGTAGATATTACTCCCATTACATAAAAAGAAACAAATCTTATCTAAAATCACTCACTTTTCTTCATATGATTTATTTTATATTCAACCTCTAAATTTTTCATTACCTTGTTACAAGTGACGTTTGAGGGGTTAAAACATAGAACTTGTCAAAAAGAATCATAGTGACTTTAGGTCAAAGGACTTGGTATACCACTATCACAATAGAAATTATTTATGACAATAATGTAATGATCAATGCAACGTTCTCAATCTAATATATCATTACTCCTCATGTGTAAATGTTGATGACTTAATATCTTATATTCATGATGTGTGAAACTTGATAATCAATCCACTCACATTCTAGTCTCAATGTATTGTCTTAATAATAATACTTGACTATAGATATTTTAAGAATACTATTAAGTAAAGTCTCGAATCATTTATTTGATATCATACAAAATTTTATTTACTAGTCTAAAGACATGTTCTTATATAAAGAATTTAATTTGATATTTAACGACATGCAACAAATTGACAAGATAAGATAAAGAAATATAAAAATAATAAAAAGA
The DNA here is from genome assembly GCA_024086825.1 of Abrus pulchellus subsp. cantoniensis. Classification (NCBI taxonomy): domain Eukaryota; kingdom Viridiplantae; phylum Streptophyta; class Magnoliopsida; order Fabales; family Fabaceae; genus Abrus; species Abrus pulchellus. The sequence continues at coordinate 25,922,308 of CM044053.1, forward strand.
GATAATTAAAGAACTTGACTACTTTAAAAAGAAATTAATTGAAATTGTAACAAACTTTTAAAAATTAATTTTACCATAAAATGCACAAGTAGTGACCATAAATAATTCATGAACTCTTATTAATATCCTTATCATGGTTCTTCAACCATAAAATATTTGTTAATAATATTTATAAGTTCAAAATTGTCTGTAAATCACTAAGTTTTACATAGTTTTTCTATCATAAGCATAATGTCCAAGGTTTTCTCCATCACATTCACAACGAGTCTCCATGGTTATCCTTTGTTATCATAAATCTTATAATCAATATAAAATATTGGTAGTATGCATTTTTTTTCCTTTTATTTAACGCACATAAGACTCTAACTTATTAGATTTTATCCCTTATCTTTAAATGTCATCATTGGCATTGGATCATTGCCATCTCTAATCGAAAGTTTTGGTAGATATGTGTGCCTCTCCAATGAAACCCTTATTCACCACCATTTTTTCTTTTGTTAAATTAAATGTCAATGACAATTTCTTTTCCACCTATGATTGCATTGAAGCTAGTGAGGGTTTTAGAGATTCAATACAAATAATATTTTTATCATATTGTTGGGCATCAATGATGCTCTTTTAGCAAAATTTATAACACATGAAAGATGACTATATTCATTCAATGCTTATTCAAGATATTGTTAACTAATTACATACAGAAACATCTTCTATTTTTCAAGAGATTTAAACTTGATGATAGATGATTTAGATCAAGATTAGAGTTCAAAATAATACTTCTATGCATATTTGATCTTATCCTTCCCTTAGTAGAATACACTCCTTTACCTTTTATGATATATCTTCTTTGTAATTTTTTTAGTGTAATTTTTTTCTAATTACACAAAAATTAAAAATATATTATTATTCATATTGTTACCTCAATTTTTTTCTCATTCAAACAAAATATAAAATATAAGTTGCTAATTTCTATAAAAAAATATATTTTAAAAATATATAATTTAAGTACTGGTTTTAGAAAATAACATACTAAAAAATAAATACAATGTGAATCTTAATTTTATTTTTCTAAAGACATAATTCAGGTATTTTATAAGAAATATTTCTAATTAAATTTAAAATTTAAATTTATTAATATATATCAAATTTTAATATTAATCTTTACTTCATAAATCATTTAAATAAAACTATAACTTTAACTTTTTACCAAGGGGCAATAGTAAACGACCCACAGCTATGAACTTGGGTAAAACGCTTGGTGCGACTGGGAAACTCGCAGACGTTGTTTGGCGCGTAGCAAAGAGCACTAGGTAGTTACTAACAAACCACTCGCAAGACAAAACAACCAACGCCCACTGCAACGACGTCGTTTTTCATGGTTTTTTTGGCCCTTGGTAAAACTGACAATTTTAATCTGTTGGCCTTCCCGTAGGAATGCACCCTTTTTCGACTTTCTATTTTTGTTTTTTGGTCTTTGGTCACAGCTCAATCCATAATTCCGTACAGTGTTAATCCAGAACCCCCTCGGATCCCATGCCCTAGTTCCTTTCGATTCTCTCCCGTTCCTTTCAACAATGCCCACCGAGAATTCCTTCGCCGACCACAAACTCTGCGGTTTTCTCTGTGCGGTTCTCACAGTTACTTCTCCGCAACGCGACAACGATCCAGGCTTCACCGAACTCTGCGAACCCTTCAGCGACGGGGGCGAGGTCGCGTTCCGGACCCAAAGCGGCATCGTTTTGGGTGCGGTGGATAAGGATTCGTCAGAATGCGGAACCTCGAAAACTAAGAGGGTGAAGAAGATTGGGATGGTGAATGGGAGCGTCAGCGTGGTTCACCAGCTTCGTGCGTTGGTTACACGCAAGTGCGTGAAGGTCGATGCGCGCGTGGTGTGCGTTGAGGTGCCTAGGGTTGTTGTTTTGTTCGACGTCTACCTCCCTATTCAGGTGTGGAGTGGCTGGCAGTTCCCGCAATCCGGACCCGTTGCCGCCGCTGTTTTTCGCCATTTGAGGTTCGCTTCTAACGTCGCCGTTTTGCTTTAGGTTTTGATACTCACCTTGGAATTCTGTGTTGTGTTGCTTGCTGATAGCATTGCAATGTGTCTCTTTGCGAGAGATGAAGACAGTTAAATTAATTGAATGAACTCTCTGCGTGAATAATGCTCTCTTTTGTCTAACGCTATATCTGTCAATTTAGAAAGTTAATAAAGTATTAATTATTATTTTTTTCAATAATATTCACACTTATTGGTGTCTCACAACTACATTCTAACTTTTCAATGAGGGTATTTTGGTCAAAGAAAGTAATTCTATCACAGTAACTTGATAACTTAATAACAGCTTGGGAACTTGAGAGGGGGTATTCTCCTTTTTTAAATTTAAATTAAAGGATGTGATTCTTCTAATATGTTAGAAATTAGAGAATATTTAACTCCTACGATTTATTAAATATTTATTATACATAGTTAATATAAAATTAATGGTGATAATTGTTTCACGTGAGAGTGATTTCCAAGGCACTATAGAAATTGCCTTGATAATTTTCGTTAGAAGTTTGCATTACCTTAAAAGGCAAGTAGTATGGGACACAGGAGCAGTTTGTGATCTTAGGCAGTGGTTAAGGAATAGAAGTCGAAATATTTTGTTGACAAACATAAAAATTACCTGATTGAATGTTTTTTTTATTGTATTTCAACATAATTTTCACTAAAAAATTACTATTTATCAAACTCAACCAGTGTCCTAGGGTGATTTAGGGCGTTGTTTAGCAAGCCCTTATAGTTTTAAACTGCATTTTTGTGGCATTTGTTTGCAATCACTGTCTGATGCGGTTTTGTGGCATGATCAAATTTTTGCTACCTACTTGTTTGACAGTTACCATTCTAAATTTGATATTATTTTTTTCTTGTTTTTATTTTAAAAAAATAAAATTGAGAAAAAAAATAACCATTCATGTCAGAAGTCATGATTTTAACGAGTACAAAATCTTGAAGGACTGAAAATATTTGGTTTTGAGATGTTGCGGCTGTATCACATGATGTGGTTTGCGTTTTGAATATTTGGTTATCATACGTCATAGCATTGATTAATGAATAAGTGCCATGTCACCTTGGGATGCAAATCCTCTGTCTCCTTCCTGTGTCTCATCACCTATCCCCCAAATCAAATATGGCCATGTCATCTGAAAATACTGGTAGGATTTTGGTCTACTAAACATCATTAACAGATTATTCTCCTTGATTCCCTAGAGTACTCATTTAAAAACCTCTACAGGGAGCCCCCAGTCGAATTCTTTCATCACACTGTCTCACATCCAATAACTATGGCAGTGATGCAATTAGGAAAAGCTAGGAATTAAATAAACACAAAAAGATGTGAATCGAAAACTAACTATGAGTTAGAGACAAGATGAGTGCAACATAGCTATCCTCGATGACAGATTCACTCAAATCATTAAAAAATGCTATGCTAGTAAGCTAAAAATCTCATATGAGGAATTGCAGAACACAACCAAAACATTTAGTGTTGCCAATTTCAAGATTATGCAGCAATTTATTGAATTTGTCAACAACATTAATCCAGAGCCTTAGCTCCACCAGCGATGAATTCCCCTACACCAATTTGATATCTAAAAGTTTCCAAAATTATTCCCCGCAATTCATTACACCTCTTTATATACTCTCGCATTCTCTAATTGAAAAATTGTTTTTCTTTTTTTGTTTTCTGGTATAAACCCGCCAAACGTTGGGCCTTGTTGGGTCCACATCCAACAATTGCTCCCTTTCTAGATTTGGGGCTAACATGGAGATTCTTATTTAATTTTGGTGAGGTGTGACCCTTAAAAGTTTAGTTCAGAGGTTAAGCTATTGCGAAAGAATTGGATTGCAACTGCCATTGTGATTTTTGAATGAGGGCCGAACTCCAGGGAATCAAAGAGATCCATTACTGACGTTTGATAAACCAAAATGCTACCTGTATTTTTGAATGACGTGGTTATATGTGACTGTGGGGGACAGACAACTTGCATTTGTCACCTTGGCTATCATTGTCTTCCAGTTCAATAATTAGTGATGTTGATATAACAGAAAGACAGTTGTCATCTACATAGCCTGCATCGTATATTCATGAGCATAGCTATCGGGTTCTCTTAGCTACACTTCATACCAGATACTACTGCTCTTGCAAATGTGGCAACAATATATGGCTTATGCTAAGTGGTGCAGCATGTGTTATATCTGGTGTACCTAAAACTGTTTATGGCTTAATTCTTTGTATGTTGGTTTAATAGTAGCTTTGGCCATATGGGTAGAGCAATATGTCTGTTTCATTGCTGATTACTTTATCAGGTTAGATGAATAGTTTGGCGGTATGTTGATTTATAAGTCAATTAGCTTGATTTATAGATATATTTTATTGTTTGCATTTACTGTTGGGAGATATCAATATTTTAATGACAGGGAGAATTAGGAAATGCTTTTCCATGTCTGCAATTAAGGTTTTATGTGTTAATGTGTCAGTGAGAGTGAATAGTCTTCAATCCTTCATGGCATCTTACATATGTGAAATTCAGAAAGCTGTATTAATTAGTTGGCAACAATCCACAAGTAGTATGTCCAAACTAACATTAGTGTGAAAGTTATTTTCATATGATATCTAATGTTGATTTTGATCTTAAATTAATCATTAGCGGTAGTTTGGATGATAAGTTTTTGTACTTCATTTTGTGTTTTGTAAGCTTTTTGTGATTTCTTTATTGTCTTGAGACTTACATTTTGATAAGACCCATGAGCCTACTAACTCAAGAAATAGGGTTGAGTTACTGTTTCAGCAGTTAAATTTAGAGGACACATCTTGGAAGGTATATTTCGGGAGAGGTAACAAGGTGACACGTGGTTATGCTGTGTGGGTAAGACATTGGGCGCCCATTAGGGTTATGTGGAATGAGAAGGTGGTTATAAGAGAGAGAAGGAAACATGAAAAGGGGAGAGAATTATAAGAATTTGGCCGGAGGCATGGGCAAGAGAGTGGGATATTCTCTTATGTTGTTTCTCTGTTTTACCTTCACCGTTTGTTTGTATATTTAGATCCCTTTCCACTTCCATTCAAGTGAGACAAATTGCAGATACTCTTTGTTATTTGTTCCTTTTTTGGGTGATTAACTCTATCACAGGTGAGATACATCATCTGCTTTTAACAGTCATGGCTTGTAACCTCAAACATAATCAATCTCAAACTAATTGAGCTAAAAGGTCATATGTTGAGCTGGGGTTAACTGCAGCTGGGCATTGATATTACCATGTTATTGTAATATGAAGCATAAAAATTTTTGCTAAAGCTTAAAGATTATACATTGACAAATTTACAGTGTGTGTACACTGTACAGTGCACGCTAATTTTCATCATGGCAATTTTGTAGTCAATGCTGTGGCAGTAGTTTAAAAATACGTATGATGCATCAGAAAAAAATTGTATTCTTAGCAAGTTTCATATCAGAAAATTGACCATTTTATCCAACATAATACAATTTCTAGCTTGGTCAGTGAACTCACTGAACTCACCAGTTATATTCTCAGAATTGGCTAGTAATAGTTTTAAATTGACTAATCTGTTGCCCTTGTTTTCCTGCTTGATTATTCTTAATATATCCTTGGCTGTCTTAATTTGCTAACAGTAAATGCCTATGCAGCTGTGACTGGGATGAGAGAAGTTCAATGCTTTCTTATCCAGACTATTGTAGGAAGACTCGTGGAGTAAATGAGAGCATTTGGAACCTTTCTGATTGTCATGTACTTGGTTGCAATCTTCATTCCCATGCAAGCAATTCTTCAAGGAAAAGGCTATTCGAACTTCATGAAATTTTTAAGACAGTACCTGGTGTAATAAAACAAGAGAAGTTTAATAGGTCCAAGATAATACCTATCGATAACACTTGCAGATCAGGGATTTGGGAGATATCTGATGATATTTTAACTAGAATTTTAGCTTCCCTGGGCCCAATGGACCTCACTAAGGTTTCTGCAACATGCCGTCATCTAAAATCCTTGGCTGCTTCAGTAATGCCTTGTACAAGGTTAAATTTGTTTCCTCATCAGCAGGCAGCAGTTGAGTGGATGTTGTATCGCGAGCGAGATGCTGAAGTTTTGCCACATCCTTTATATGTAACTCTCTCAACTGACGATAGCTTTAGTTTCCATGTAAATTCTGTATCTGGTAAAATTGTCACTGGGGAAGCACCCGTCATCAGAGATTTTCGTGGTGGAATGTTTTGTGATGAGCCTGGCTTGGGTAAGACTGTAACAGCTCTCTCTCTTATTGTGAAGACCCAAGGTACATTGGCAGATCCACCTGATGGGGCACAAGTAGTCTGGTGTCAACATAATGGTAATCAGAAATGTGGCTATTATGAGATCAGTGGTAACAACATCACTGGATGTACTACCTTGGGTAAGAGGGATGTGTGCCAAGATACCAGTAGAAATAATGAGAACCATGATTACTCCTCCAAAAGAGCCAGATTGGCAGGTCATCAGCAAATCAGTAAACTTCATGATTCATGTTCCAGGGAAGAGAGCAAATCACCTGTAGATGCATGCTTTGAGGAATCTATGCATGCAGGTCGGTTCACTAGGAGTTTGAGCCATATAAAGAAAAATCTAAATTTCTCAAATGAAGAGGAATCTATGATTTTCAAGGAACAAGACATAGGCAAAGGATTAATTAAAGCAAAGCAGGCATCGGGTGTTGCATCTCATGCATCACAAAACAAGCCAATTGATACCTCCTGTGGACAGAATTACAAGTGGCCTGGGAAGCATAAAGGCAACTGTTTGGAGCACAATGATACATGGATTCAGTGTGATGCTTGTTACAAGTGGCGAAAGCTTGCAGACAATAGTATGGCTAATTCTAGTGCAGCATGGTTTTGTAGTATGAACACTGACCCTTTGTATCAGAGTTGTAGTGTTCCTGAACAATATTTTCAGAATACCTGTAAGATAACACATTTGCCTGGATTTCACTTGAAAGGAACTCCTGGTGGTGAGAAACAAAATGTTTCATTTTTCACTAGTGTACTAAAGGAGCACTACACATTGATAAATTCTCAGACAAAGAAGGCCTTGACTTGGTTGGCTGAAATTTCAGCAGACAAGTTAGCTGGAATGGAAACAAATGGCATAAGAGGTCCTATTTTAAACACTTGTACTACATCTAATGGATATTTTAATGCATTTCATAAAATATTTCAAGCATTTGGCCTCTTAAAGAAAGTAGAGAAAGGTATATGCAAGTGGTACTATCCACAAAATCTTAACAATTTGACTTTTGATGTGGCTGCGCTTGGCATGGCTCTCCATGAGCCATTAGATTTGGTTAGGTTATACTTGTCAAGAGCAACCCTGGTAGTTGTTCCTGCAAACTTGGTTGATCATTGGAAAACACAAATAGAAAAGCATGTGAGGCCTGGCCAATTGCGGGTTTATGTTTGGACTGATCATCGTAAGCCATCTGCTCATTGTCTCGCTTGGGATTATGATGTTGTCATCACTACTTTTAGTCGTTTGAGTGCAGAGTGGGGACCACGTAAGAAGAGTGCTTTGATGCAAGTGCATTGGTTTAGGATAATTTTAGATGAAGGGCACACTCTTGGTTCAAGCCTGAACTTAACAAACAAGTTGCAAATGGCTATTTCATTGTTTGCCTCTAATCGATGGATACTAACAGGGACTCCAACACCTAACACACCTAACAGCCAACTTCCACATCTACAACCATTGCTAAGGTTCCTTCATGAAGAAGCTTATGGATTGGATCAAAAGTCATGGGAAGCTGGTGTGCTTAGGCCATTTGAGGCAGAGATGGAGGAAGGAAGGTCTCGTCTGTTACATTTACTTCAAAAATGCATGATTAGTGCAAGAAAGATAGATTTACAAAGCATTCCACCATGCATCAAGAATGTTGTTTTTCTAGATTTTAATGAGGAGCATGCTAGAAGTTACAATGAATTGGTGCTCACAGTTCGGCGTAATATATTGATGGCTGATTGGAATGATGCTTCACATGTTGAGAGTCTACTGAATCCAAAACAGTGGAAATTTAGAAGTGCAACTATAAAAAATGTCAGGCTTTCATGTTGTGTTGCTGGACATATTAAAGTTACACATGCTGGAGAAGATATTCAAGAAACAATGGATTTATTAGTACAAAGTGGTCTAGATTCTACTTCAGGAGAGTATGCCTCCATAAGATATAATCTCTTGTATGGTGGTCACTGTGTCAGGTAGTGCTTGGATTTTGTTCTTTCTTGTGGCTTTAATTTTCTTCAGTTTGTTGATGCTTATTATTCTCTTTTCCTTTTAACTAAATTGTGAAGGTGCAAGGAATGGTGCCGCCTCCCTCTGATTACACCATGTCGGCATCTGTTGTGCCTTGATTGTGTTTCTATAGACAATACAAAGTGCACTTATCCTGGCTGTAGTAAATTATATGAGATGCAGAACAGACTTCCTCGACCTGAAAATCCTAAACCAAAGTGGCCTGTACCCAAAGATCTTATTGAACTACAACCTTCATATAAGCAGGCATGGTTTTTATTGAAGAACTCAATTAGCATTCACATTCATTTTTTTTTCTTTTTATCTTCTGGTTACAATCCTGAACATGATATGTTGATTGTTGAATGCACAGGATAATTGGGATCCTGATTGGCAATCAACATCTAGTAGTAAAGTCTCCTATCTCATCCAAAGGTTGAAAGCTTTGCAAGGAACCAATAAAGAGACAAGCTTCAATATGGACAATAGCAATGATGAGATGCATATGGAGAATAGTTTCTATATGCATAGAAGAGATGACAAATCACCGTTCAAGGAATGTTCTATAAGTAGCTCTAAGATCAATTTGAATCCTGAGAAAGTTCTGATATTTTCTCAATTTCTTGAGCATATACATGTCATTGAACAGCAGGTGCTTTTTCTGTACAACAAGTGGGGTGTGATCTGTTTTGATCTTGAATTATTTCTATTTTACTTTTTGGCATCTGTGGATCCTTTTGCAATAAATCAAACTATTAAATTGGATTTCTCCTTTGCAGTTGACTATTGCCGGTATCAAATTTACTGGAATGTATAGCCCAATGCATTCCAGCAACAAGGTATAGTGTTGGAATTCCCATTTACTTTTTCTTAAAATTTAAATTTACTTTTAGTTTCTGATCTTTTGTTAATTTACTTTTACCTTTTCCAGAAGAAGTCATTAGCCATGTTCCAGCATGATTCTAGTTGTATGGCCCTTCTAATGGATGGAAGTGCGGCATTGGGTCTTGACTTGAGTTTTGTTACACGTGTGTTTTTAATGGAGCCAATTTGGGACAGAAGGTTAGTGCATCAAACCTATCTATGGACATATGAGGATGTAAAATTGGAATGCCTTGAAGGGGTAAATTGATTTTGAAAAAAATAAATAAATTTACTTCTTCGAATTTTCTTCAAAAGATGTGTGTTTGGTAAAATTTTCTGCAAACTCAGCCATAAGCGTTTTTGGCATTTAGAATTTTGTGGCCAGGGGGAGGGAGGGGTGGGTAATGTGCATCATCTGTCAATACTGAATTTTATTTTTTTTGGAATTCAATGTGTAAACTTGAACTATGTTATTACATGAATTGTTTGGCATTGGATCTTTAGTTTGCTCACTTTGATAGATTCTTTTATTTTGGCTCGAGTTGTCACTTTTGTCCAATTTAATTATCTTCTCACTAGAATAAAATTTTACTAGTATGGAGGAGCAAGTAATTAGTCGTGCTCATCGCATGGGTGCTTCTCGTCCTATTCACGTGGAAACATTAGCAATGCGCGGTACAATTGAAGAGCAGATGGTAGAATTTTTACAGGTGAAACTCTATAACTTGAATTATGTTTCACCATCATAAACGAGCTTTACACTTCAACATGCAATAATAGGTCTCTTTGAATGCCTTGTTTGTTAATTTTGTCATTCACCAATTTAACATGCTATAACATTTAAGATTTTCTCCTGTTTCAATTTTTTGATGCTTAATCAGGATGCTGATAAATTTCGAAGATTGCCAATTAAAGATGTTGCAAAATCTGAAGATGATAGTGGGGGACGAGGATATCGATCATTACATGATTTTGCTGAAAGCAGTTATCTACTGAAACTTAGATTTGTTTATACTAATTCAGAAACTCTACAAGGTTTGTGTATGTTAGCTTTTTCCTAACTGTTTTTGTTGGGAAACAGTTTCGGCAGAAAGATGAAAGTTATTTTGACTTTTACCTTAACACATATTTGAATTTTGGCTGAAATTATAGAGGAAAAAGTTGTGTTAGGAAGAGATAAAGAATAAAGATGAAGAAATTGTACTGTGATTTTTCTTTAGAGTGAGAATCAAATGGCACTTGCAGTGCTTCTAAGTTATTGTCGATTCACTTGGTGAACTTCGGTCAAATGAAGGGTTGTATGTCCGAGCTCTGTAAGCTCTCATCGAAGCTTATGGCATGCCCTGACCTTGAGGAGGACACCCTGTCCTCTCTCTAAACTTCTCAAATACCAAATTGTATTTTTGAAACTAGATTTAAGATAGGTATTGAAATGCTTTTGCCCTTTACATTTTTCTAATAATTTTTCATCTTGTCAGTTTTATGGTAATGGTTTTTCTTCTCTTCAGATATTTGATGGAGATCAACATCAACTACAGACTGATTTACTTGGAGCAAGTCCTGGGGACATCCTGCAAATTTCTCTAGCAAGTGCTCATCTAATGACGATAGATGGTTCAATATGCTCTCGAGTGTGAAAACTATTCTTTTTGCATATTATTGTAGCATCACTTAAGTCTTCCGGTGCTTGATCAGATAGTGGTTATATGGTAGAAAGTTTGGAGACAAGATTTTGATAGGAATCGATTGTTTTAACAATTGGGGATGTTGAAAAGTAAGGGCAACCCCCTCTGCCACGATTGATGATAATTATTTATGGTTTCCCCAATGGGACACTATTAATTTCATTCCATGCAGCAAACACAATTATCAGCACGAGCACAGTGCTTATTAGACAGTCAATAATAATTTCAAGATACATTAGAATAATATTTGAAAAAGGCAATATGGACCCTGTTAAATTTTGGATGTTACCTCGAGTTTTTAATTGGCTCTATCATATAGGTGTATTTGTGAATTATTTTAAAAATTAAGGGATTATTTAATAACAATTAAATACAAAATTAATCAGCTTTAATTTATTAAGTGAATTTGATTGCATAGATTATACAATTTTCTTGACTTTGATAAAGAAATTATATTCTTTAAGGTATTATTTATCACTAGATTTTTTTAATAACTGATTTAATTATTATTAGAACAATTAAATTAGTTAGAAAATATCAATAGAAAAGTTGTAGATAAATATTAGAACAAGAATATTTTTAAATTATTTGTTTGTGAATTATTTGAGTTTGTTTTATTAAATGTTCATTTTAGGTTGAAGTTAAGTTTGATTATTTAAATTAATAAAATTTAAATTTTACAAGTTTAACATTAATAGCTTGTGAATAACTAATGTGTATACATAATATTAACTTTTTTTTTTAAAGAAAATTTATTTTCATCATCAAAGATTTTCTTTACAATCTTAAGTCATTTTATGTAGATAAAATTGTATTTTAATACTATTTTACTTTATTTTTAGTAAAAATATATTTATTAAATATTAAACTAATAAATAAAATGCCAAAAAAAGTAAATCAAGTTGAAGTTTTAAAATTTTAAATCAACTCAAGTTCAATGTATATATATAAGTCTCATAATAAAAGGGTTAAAATTTTGGTACTTAAAAGTGTATTTGACATAGATTATTTTTCTTTACTGATGGTATAGAAACAATTATTAAATCTTTTTTGGTTATTGTTAGAAAATAGTATATAATTAGCCTGATTAAATACTAAAAAATAAAATAAAATTAGTATATAAATTTTTATTTTATTTTTTATAAAATAAACACTTTATTTAAGATACGAAAATCTAGTGATAAATAATACCTTAAAAAATTTAATTTTTGTCGTATTTTATGTTATCTTTCATTTTATCTACAATAATTAATTATTTTATATACAAAATTTAATTTTCAAAATAATTTCATAATTTTTTTATTCTAGAAAAATATTCCTTTATGCAATTAAAAAATTGTTTGTTTTGGTCTTTCTCATGGTTGTAACTTCATAAAATGTGACATGTAGCAACATTTGAATTAGCCTTATAATTTACCAGTGATTAAGAACCAAAATCAATAATTCAAGAAAAATATAAGAACTAAAAACATAATAATTCCATAGGTACTAAAATTAAAATTTGGTACATAAAAAACATATTTAATCTTATCAGTTATCATTAGTCCATGTATATATAGTGAGTTTTGTTTTCAGTTTCTTAGTTTGTTTTTTCCCTTTTATCGTCTTTGACCTTTCCAAACTCTTACTTTTGTACCGTATTGTTAACTTGCCACTAGATAGTTGTTTACTTTGTTAATAGATGTATAACTAAGCTCTACCAACTATACCAATTCATTTTATACACTATAAAGTAGGTTTTCATCGTTGAGTCATATATAACATATCAGAATTTAACAGTACATTTGTTAATTATATTAGCAAATTATATCTAACAAGTTAACAAGAATAAAAAATAAATGTTCAGAAATTTATGAGATGAAAATAAAAGATATTATAAAAAGTTTTTAAAAATTGCTATACTTATAGATATTGAATACGTATTTAAGTTTAACTTATATTCATGTCATATTTATTAAATCTGTGCCATGCACAAATATTACATTTAGTAATATATAAAATAAAAAATGGAAGGTATATGCTTAATATTGCAGCGACATTATTAACTCATTTCTACCCATATTTTCTTAGAATTAAAGAGTTTTACGATTTTATCATATTTATATATTTTACTATTTGGTTCATCAACTATGGAGTGAACAACTCAGTCAAATTCACGTATTTATTATATAAAAAAGATGCAACTTATATAAAAATCTTATCTACAATTTAATAAAAAAAATATTATTTTAAATATTTGCTACACATTTAAATTATATTTAATTTAATTAATTTTAAAATTTAAGATATTATAACTAAGTGTTCTTAACTTTAATCATTAAAAAGATTATATATATATATATATATATAAGCTAGAATTTATTAACACAGCTAAATTATCTTATATTATTTTTAATTATATATATTAAATTTCATATAATTTAAATATTTATACATAAGTTATTTAAAATTTGATTTTTTTATATTTTAAAAATATAATACCTATTAAAATAAATAATGTGATAAAATATTATTAATTATATTTTTTAATGAAATTTTATAAAACTAATATACTTGATAAAAATATTTAATCCAATAGTTAGATTAATCAGTCTCATATTTTATAAAATGTTATTAATTGATGTAAATGTCTAAGTTTGACTCCTACTGTCAATAGATTTTAACTATCTTTTTTTTCACATACATACAAATAAACAAACATATATATACATGTAATTAAACAAGATTTAAATATAATTTTAGTCTTTATACATCGATACTAAGTTTTGATTTTGTTCCTATTTGAAAAAAATTTGTAAATCTAATTATATACAAAATAGTTATTTTAGTCTTTGTTATGAAGATGTGTCATAATATCATGAATCATACTTTTATGTGACAAAATGAAATCTAACATGACACTTAACTCTAGTAAGTAAATAATAATAGAACAAGTAAAAATAGAAAAATTCTAAATTGTTGCGAAATTAACTTTTAATTTGACCCCTAAATCCTACACATTTTTTTTTAAATTGGTGTCATGTATAGACAAAAATGTTTAAAAATTAGTGTTTATTTTAAGATTTAATTACATATAATGACATCTAGTTAGATGTTATTATAATTGTACCATATTGTATGTTTTCTAAATTTTCACATGTATATATATACAAGTGTGAATAATATACTTACAACCATGTTAAAATTGTCAAATTAGAAAGTAATGACAATGTATGTAAATAAAATAATGTCTAGCAGCCTAAACAAGTGATCTGAGATTAATTATATATAAAAGTTTTCATTAAATAAACTAAAAAATAAACTAAAAGACATTAGTAAGTAAACTTAAAACTAAGATTGTCATTTTTATAAAATTTGTTACTTTCTTATATACTATTATTTTTTATTTATTTATTTTTATAAAATAATATTAGAAACATCATATGTTCAATAAATATTTTTAAAGTTACACTAAAGACATGAAAATGACAATGAAAAGTAACATTAACTAAATTTGTTAAGTTATATGTTATTAAAATATTAAAAATAATTTATTTAAATAAATTTTAACATATTAAAAAAATAAATACAACACCGTTATCATAAAAATTGTGGACATCTGATACTTAATATTGTAAAATTTATGTGATACTTGAAAACTTAGCAAAAATTGATGAATACCTGTAAATTAAAATTTTTACTTATCTTAATTTGATAGAATATATTTTTAAAGTGAAATAACTTTATTTGATTTTAACTTGATAGAATTTTTTTTTAAAATACATTTTTTATATATAAATATGTTATACATTTTTTGTAGTAAGCTATGTGAAGTGGGTTATGGGTTTGAAGCTTTATTGACAACTCTAATCTTTATACATAAATATTTATAACCTCTTTGTTTATGTTATTTGGTCCTTCATCGTTAGGTGTCTCATTAATGTACTCTTGGAAACAACCATCATCTTTAACATCCTTATTACTACTAAATTGAATCCATTCATCACCATTTTCTTCAAAATTTGCCTCATTCACATTGTCACACTTTTCCCTTGCATGTGTTACCCAAACCCCTTTCATCTTATATATTATATGCACAACATACACATCTACCTCCTCCATACCTATACTCAATGCAATCTTAGCTATTTTTATTACACTTTTATTATTGTATATTATATGCATAACATATACATTCACCTTTTGATAAAAAAAAATTGAACACATTCTTTGTAGCTTAACTTCCCCAAAATTTCAATAATTTCTTGAAGCGATAGTTAGTGTAAGTCACAGTCATTCATGGCATATTTCAAACCTCCAACATACTTCTATCCTATACAATGCTATGGTTAACTTTGCCAAAAACTTGACTACATAATTTTTCGCACTAGAGAAGATAGTTAAAGTCACAATTCAAGACATCAAAATCACATTATTTAAGTAGTGTTATGAGAAAGAGGTTCATTATTTTGTAAACAATTCATTGGAATCTAGCGTCAATTTTTTCAAGTCCTTGTAGAGCCATAAAATGAATTTCAGATGTCCTCACCCTCATTAACTAGCTAAAATCAATCATAAATAACATTATTATTACGGCAAGCAACACAAATAAGTGCCCTAAGAATTATCTACACCAATTAGCAATATTACTCCTTGTGCCTAATGAGTAATTTTTGTGTGAGTATGATAAGGACATGACCATGAGCAAAGGCAAGGATCCTCTTGAAGGACTTGGAGGACCTATGACAAGGGTTAGAGCAAGGAGAGCAAAGGAAGCTCTTCAACAAGTGTTGTCCATATTAATTGAATACAAGCCCAAGTTTCAAAGAGAAAAGACCAAAGTTATGAATTGCATCATGGCCCAAATGGAGGAGAACTAAGGCGCCACTTTGCTTCAGTTTTTAAGTTTTTAATTTGTTTTAAATAATGGCCCAATCCTTTGTAAAGTTGGCTGACCAAATTATGTTTTGTAGTTAATCAACTAATGGGCTTTGGTTTGGTTTTATTTCAAGTTGTAATAAGGGCCCAATTGGCAACTTAGGCATCAGCCTTTGGGAGATTAAGAGGCGCATAGCTAGTGGCTGTTGGGTGACTTTTTGGTTGCCACAATTTTAGTTACAATCAGCCATCAAATAGTTTTATTTCCTAGCTTAGTGGATCATTATCTAAGTGGAATGAATTTTCCGTTATGGAACCTTTGTAATTCTGATGGTAAAGCTTCTATATAAGCTGAACCATTCTTATCAATAAGACAAGTTAAGTTTGATTCAGAAATATTAGAGTTTATCTCTTTTATCTTAGTGAGAGTGATTCTCCTAAGTTCTTGAGTGATTCAAGAACAACTTGGCTGTATCACAAGGCTTTCACATCCCTTTGTGTGTTGCCTTCCTTGGAAAGAGTGATTCTTTCCTTCCCCCATTCAATTCTTCACCAAAATTTCAAAAAAACTCAAATCTGCCCAGAATTATCTCGTTATCATAACTCTAGTTCTACTCAGCCAAATTGAGTGATTCTTGAGCCTAAATTGAATTTCAGAACGAGAACTTTCACCTCGTTTTGGAATCACCTCAATTGGAGTTCTATAACTCGAGATACCGTCATTTCTAAAATTATGTCCAAGCACCACCAAACCAGTGTTTTTGCTTCCTTTTTCACTCATTTTAACACCATGGACCAACACCTAATTTGCCCAGAAATTCATCACTAAATTTTCAAATTTTTCTACAAGGTTCTAACCCTAAAGATCCTAAGACAGCCCTTGTGCAAATGGGGTTCATATCATTTGGTTATCAGAGCTCCGGTTTAAGAGTTTGAACGTCAAATTGGTAACATCCTTCCTTCATTCTCTTTTTGCCAATTGATTACCTTATTGTTCATATTATTTGTGATTGTACTGAATCATTGCAAAAGTTAGGCCCTTGTGAAAATTCAAAAGAAAATCGTATAAAAAAACAAAAAAAAAAGAAGAAAATTTTAGGCTAAATGATTCATGCTTTTCAACAATTTGTTATAAGGTAATATATTGGTGTTCTTAAAGGATTGTTGCTAATTCTCTTGTTTACCAATTTTCCTTTACTCCTTTGTTTTTGTGATTTGTTAGCCTTTTCTTTGTCTACCTAGCCTTACCTTGCACATATTGGTGGATTGTTCTTTGTTGTGGCCATAATATCTTGAATTGCCTAAGAACCCAAGGAGAATTTGAGTGGTAAAAGGCAAGAGTGTTTTCATTAGAGAAAAAGCCATAATTGTGTGATACACTTGAGTGTGGTGAGGTTTCAAATTCTACTTTCTATTTGCTTGTTACGTTTGAATTTGTTTGTTTGTGATTGTTGAAGGAAATCCTAATCAAGGAGGAGGACTTTCTCCTTTCCAAATGCAAGCCTTGACACAACATTTGGAGAGATTGATGAGGCAACAAAATGATGAGCTCCATGAAAGATTGGACCAATTAGAGAATAGAGGTCATGATGAAGAAGAAAGGAGGAGAAGAGGTAATGACGGTGCTCCTAGACAAAACCGAATTGATGGAATCAAAATTTCTATTCCTCCATTCAAAGGAATAAGTGACCCGGAAGCTTATTTGGAGTGGGAGATCAAAATAGAGCATATTTTCACTTGTAATACCTATGAAGAGGCCCAAAAGGTAAAGCTTACAGCTATGGAGTTTTCCGATTACGCTCTTGTGTGGTGGAACAAATTGCAAAAAGAGAGAGCTAGGAATGAGGAGCCATTGGTGGATACATGGGTTGAAATGAAAAGGATCATGAGGAAGAGATATGTGCCGGCAAGCTATTCTAGGGACTTAAAATTCAAACTTCAAAAATTATCCCAAGGTAGCAAAGGCGTTGAGGAGTACTACAAGGAAATGGAGGTGCTCATGATTCAAGCCAAGATATAGAAGAGGATGAGGAGGTAACTATGGCTAGATTTCTTAGTGGTTTGAATAATGATATTCGTGATATTGTTGAACTGCAGAAATTTGTTGAAACGGAGGACTTGCTTCACAAAGCAATCTAAGTGGAGCAACAATTGAAAAGGAAAGGTGTGCCCAAAAGGAGCTCCACTAATTTTGGTTTTTCTAGTTGGAAGGATAAGGGAAAAGGGGCTTCCACTTCTAGTGCAGCGCCTACACCAACAAAAACTCCTCTAAAAACTCAAGAGCAACCCTCTAAAAGGAGTCGGGATGTGAAGTGCTTTAAGTGCCAAGGTTTAGGACACTATGCATATGAGTGCCCTAACAAAAAAACCATGATTCTTAGAGATGGAGAGTATATAAGTGAGTCCGAAATTGAAGAGGGAGAGGAGAATGAGGATGTGGAGGAGGAGGTGGAGAAAACACCAGAGGGAGACTTGTTGATGATAAGGCGGTTATTTGGTAGCCAATGGAAGCCTTTGGAGGAAAGCCAAAGAGAAAACATCTTCCATACTAGATGTTTGATCAATGGTAAACTTTGCATGGTGATCATTGATGGAGGGAGTTGCACCAATGTGGCGAGTGCAAGACTTGTGTCTAAATTGAATTTAGTTACAAAGCCACATCCTAGGCCATATAGGCTTCAATGGCTTAGTGAGGATGGAGAGGTGCAAGTAAGGAAGCAAGTAGAGTTGGATATTTCCATTGGAAGATACAATGATAAGGTATTTTGTGATGTTGTTCCTATGGAGGCCAGCCACTTACTCTTGGGGAGACCATGGCAATTTGATAAAAGAGCCAATCATGATGGTTTCACCAACAAAATCTCATTCATGCACCAGGACAAGAAGATAGTGCTCAAACCTTTGAGTCCGCAAGAGGTGTGTGAGGATCAAAGTAAAATGAGAGAAAAGATTGTCCAAGAAAAGAAAGAAAAAGAAAGCCAAACACTTGAGAGCTCAAAAAGTGAGGACAAAAAGAGAGAAACACATGAGAGGAAAAAGAAGAGTGAAACTCTTGAGGTGAAGGAGAGCTTTTTAGCTACAAAAAGTTAGGTCAAGAGGTTGTTTCTATCTAAACAGCCCTTATTTTTGTTAATTTGCAAAAACTATGTTTTGACCACTAACACTTTTGATAATCTTGATTTGCCTTCTAGAGTGAAGTCTCTTTTGCAGGAATTTGGAGATGTGTTTCCAACAAGTGTACCAAGTGGGTTGCCACCATTAAGAGGTATTGAGCATCAAATTGATCTCATTCTAGGAGCTTCTTTGCCTAATAGGCCAGCCTATAGAAGCAACCCTCAAGAGACCAAGGAGATCCAAAGACAAGTGGATGAACTCATTGGTAAGGGATGGGTGAGAGATAGCATGAGTCCTTGTGCTGTCCCAGTAATTTTGGTTCCTAAAAAGGATGGGACATGGCGCATGTGTTCTGATTGTAGAGCCCTTAATAACATCACCATTAAATATAGGCATCCTATACCTAGGCTTGATGATTTGCTTGATGAATTGCATGGTGCATGTTACTTCTCTAAAATTGATTTAAAAAGTGGATACAATCAAATTAGGGTTAGAGAAGGGGATGAATGGAAAACTGCTTTCAAAACAAAATATGGTTTGTATGAATGGTTGGTTATGCCTTTTGGCTTAACTAATGCTCCTAGCACTTTCATGAGATTAATGAACCATGTTTTGAGAAAATTCATAGGAAAATTTGTTGTGGTGTACTTTGATGATATTCTTATCTATAGCACTTCACTTGAATTGCATGTTGATCATTTAAAATCTGTCTTATGTGTGCTTAGAGAAGAACAATTGTACGCCAATTTTGAAAAATGCATCTTTTGTACTAACCATGTTGTGTTTCTTGGTTTTGTTGTAAGTTCAAAAGGAGTACAAGTGGATGAGGAAAAGGTTAGGGCTATTCAAGAATGGCCTACACCTAAGTCCGTGACCGAAGTGAGAAGTTTCCATGGTTTAGCAAGTTTCTATAGGAGATTTGTGAAGGATTTTAGCACATTGGCAGCACCTCTCAATGAAGTGGTTAAGAAAAATGTTGGTTTCAAATGGGGAGAGAAACAAGAAGAAGCTTTCAATGCTCTTAAGCAAAAGCTAACTAATGCCCCCATACTTGCTTTGCCAAACTTTCAAAAATCTTTTGAAATTGAGTGTGATGCTTCAAATGTTGGGATTGGGGCTGTGTTGTTGCAAGAAGGCCATCCAATTGCTTATTTTAGTGAAAAGCTAAGTGGTCCTACCCTTAACTATTCAACTTATGATAAAGAGTTATATGCCTTAGTGAGAGCTTTGAAAACATGGCAACACTACCTTTATCCCAAGGAATTTGTCATTCATAGTGACCATGAGTCCCTCAAATATATCAAGGGACAAGGCAAGCTTAACAAAAGGCATGCCAAGTGGGTGGAATTTCTAGAGCAATTCCCTTATGTTATCAAACATAAAAGAGGAAAAGGTAACATTGTAGCTGATGCTCTTTCTCGGTGTCATGCTTTGCTTTCTATGCTTGAAACAAAATTGATTAGTCTTGAATGTTTGAAAAACATGTATGAAAGTGATGAAACTTTTGGTGAAATTTTTAAAAATTGTGAAAAATTTTCAGAAAATGGTTTCTTTAGACATGAAGGCTTTCTTTTCAAAAAAAAAACAAATTGTGTGTGCCTAAATGTTCTACAAGAAACTTGCTTGTTGGTGAAGCGCATGAAGGAGGTTTAATGGGGCATTTTGGGGTCCAAAAGACTCTAAAAACATTACAAGAACATTTTTATTGGCCTCATTTGAAAAAGGATGTGCAGAAATTTTGTGAACATTGCATTGTTTGTAAAAAGGCAAAGTCAAAGGTAAAGCCTCATGGATTGTATACTCCATTGCCAATTCCGGAGTATCCTTGGATTGATTTATCCATGGATTTTGTTTTGGGGCTGCCAAACACAAGTAGTGGCAAAGATTCAATTTTTGTGGTTGTTGATAGGTTTTTTAAAATGGCTCATTTTATTCCATGTAAAAAGGTGAATGATGCTTCTCATGTGGCTGATTTGTTTTTCAAGGAGATTGTGATACTCCATGGTTTGCCAAGGAGCATTGTCAGTGATAGGGACTCTAAGTTCCTAAGCCATTTTTGAAGGACCTTGTGGGGCAAGTTAGGCACTAAATTGTTATTTTCAACCACTTGTCACCCACAAACCGATGGGCAAACGGAAGTTATTAATAGGACGTTGGGAACATTGTTTAGGACAGTTTTAAGAAAGAACTTAAAGACTTGGGAAGTTTGTTTACCCCATGTTGAGTTTGCTTACAATAGAGCTGTTCATAGCACTACTAATTGTTCTCCTTTTGAGGTTGTTTGTAGTTTTAACCCACTAACTCCTCTTGATCTTTTGCCTATGTCTAATGTTTTAGTTTTTAAGCATAAAGAAGGTCAAGCAAAGGTGAACTATGTGAAGAAGCTTCATGAGAGAGTCAAAAATCAAATTGAGAGGAGAAATGAAAGCTATGCTAAACAAGCCAACAAAGGGAGAAAGAAGGTTATCTTCGAACCCGGAGATTGGGTTTGGGTGCACATGAGAAAGGAAAGGTTTCCGGAACAAAGGAAGTCAAAGCTTCAACCAAGGGGAGATGGTCCATTCCAAGTGCTTGAAAGAATCAATGACAATGCTTACAAAATTGAGCTGCCGGGTGAGTAAAATGTTAGTTCCACCTTCAATGTGTCTGACTTATCTCTTTTTGATGTAGATGGAGAATCCGATTTGAGGACAAATCCTTCTCAAGAGGGAGAGAATGATGAGGACATGACCATGAGCAAAGGCAAGGATCCTCTTGAAGGACTTGGAGGACCTATGACAAGGGTTAGAGCAAGGAGAGCAAAGGGAGCTCTTCAACAAGTGTTGTCCATATTAATTGAATACAAGCCCAAGTTTCAAGGAGAAAAGACCAAGGTTGTGAATTGCATCATGGCCCAAATGGAGAAGAACTAAGGCGCCACTTTGCTTCAGTTTTTAAGTTTTTAATTTGTTTTAAATAATGGCCCAATCCTTTGTAAAGTTGGCTGACCAAATTATGTTTTGCAGTTAATCAACTAATGGGCTTTGGTTTGGTTTTATTTCAAGTTGTAATAAGGGCCCAATTGGCAACTTAGGCATCAACCTTTGGGAGATCAAGAGGCGCATAGCTAGTGGCTGTTGGGTGACTTTTTGGTTGCCACAATTTCAGTTACAATCAGCCATCAAGTAGTTTTATTTCCTAGCTTAGTGGATCATTATCTAAGTGGAATGAATTTTCCATTACAGAACCTTTGTAATTCTGATGGTAAAGCTTCTATATAAGCTGAACCATTCTTATCAATAAGACAAGTTAAGTTTGATTCAGAAATATTAGAGTTTATCTCTTTTATCTTAGTGAGAGTGATTCTCCTAAGTTCTTGAGTGATTCAAGAACAACTTGGCTGTATCAAAAGGCTTTCACATCCCTTTGTGTGTTGCCTTCCTTGGAAAGAGTGATTCTTTCCTTCCCCCATTCAATTTTTCACCAACATTCCAAAAAAACTCAAATCTGCCCAGAATTATCTCGTTATCATAACTCTCGTTCTACTCAGCCAAATTGAGTGATTCTTGAGCCTAAATTGAATTTCAGAACGAGAACTTTCACCTCGTTTTGGAATCACCTCAATTGGAGTTCTATAACTCGAGATACCGTCATTTCTAAAATTCTGTCCAGCCACCACCAAACCAGTGTTTTTGCTTCCTTTTTCACTCATTTTAACACCATGGACCAACACCTAATTTGCCCAGAAATTCATCACTAAATTTTCAAATTTTTCTACAAGGTTCTAACCCTAAAGATCCTAAGACAGCCCTTGTGCAAATGGGGTTCATATCAGAGTATACTTTTATAAACATAACTATTCAACCAATTAAGATAATAATAAAATAACTTTAGCACAAACCAGAACTACAAATGCAACAATAGAACACAACCATTTAACTAAATTCTCTCACAATCCTATATAGCGATAATCACAGAACAATTCTAAGCAATGTTACAACGTCTTTTCCCTCGGTGAAGACTTTCTATCTCCTCGAAAAACATTTTAAAACATAACTTTCACGGGCTCCCAAGTAACAAACAAGCATAATAATCAAGACTCACAATGATTTGGCCTTCAATCCTCAAATCCTTTTGCTCGAAGAGTCAAATATGAATGCGTGCTTTCTGTGCAAGTTACAATTAGAGTAAGAAAAGCAAGTTACAATTAGAGTAGGATGAGCAGTGAAAAGAAGCAGAGCGCAGAGAAGTAGGATAAGGCACAAGCTTGGAGAGCCAATGGAAAGTTAGAGTTACTATGATTTAGGTAAATTTTAAAATTTTGGATAAAATTTCTGGGTCAGGGCTAACCCATAGATAACTCTATCTTAACCTATATATTATGGACTAAATAACTTAGGGTCAAATTATTATTTTTAATTAATATAATATTTAGAGCTAGATGAGTTCTTTTAGAGTTGGATAAGGCGGCCTAGGACCTTGACCTTTTTTGACAAGTCTATGTGTGTGTGTTTTCGTGTGTTAGTGTTTTTAAAGATTTTTACTTATTTTCGCGCAACCTTGACTTTTTAGCTCCTTTTTTTTAAAATGAATTTGTTGTTTTATTATTACCTAGGGCTTACTTCACTTTTTTTTTATAATTACAATAATGTCTGATGAACAAAAGGTTTGTCACAAATCCTCATCAAAATATAAACAAAAATTAATATAATACTGGAATACTAACCTAGGTCATCTCCCATGAATCGTTGGATAAGTAACCAAATATCAAACATATAGTGTGCAATGTATTAAAAAAAGTAAGTAAAAAGGAAGGTTTGTGATTTCAAGTTCAATCAACTTAAGCATAAAATTAAATTGCAAAGTTCAATCAATAAAATGTAATAACCCTAGTTCATTCATGTAGACTCTATCCCTATTTTTCTCAAGATTTAATACTCTTTCTCTCCTCCCAGAATTAGATTAATTTAACAAGTAAAAATCAATCTTATGTTTTCATATGAATTAAACAATTCAATGGACTCCAATCTCTCATTCCAAAATTACGTAACCTTAAAAATAAACCTAGAATTAAGCAATTCAAGTTTAGAATCTCATTAAAACAAATTAAGGTTAATTAAACAATGTCTCCCACATTCAATCATTAATTCAATTCAAGAAATTAGAAAGAAGAATTTCATGAAAGAAAATGAATTATATTAAAATTCAAAAGCCAAAGAATTCAAGAATTCATATGAACTCACTAAAGATTACAAGAAAGTTTAGTCTTCCATGAGAATGAGTCTCACAATTACAAAATGAAAGTAAAGAAAAATTAATAACATCAAGATAAAAATTAAAGAAAAATAAAGAAGAAATGAAATTAAAACCCTAGGTTGGACCCTTGGCTGTCACCCAAGGCCACCCTAGGCTCTCCCAAAAGTATCCTAAAATCCCTAAAATATCTAAAAGAAAATGTTCTGCAAAAGTTCCCAAACCTAAATGGTAAAAATC
The DNA here is from genome assembly GCA_024086825.1 of Abrus pulchellus subsp. cantoniensis. Lineage (NCBI taxonomy): Eukaryota > Viridiplantae > Streptophyta > Magnoliopsida > Fabales > Fabaceae > Abrus > Abrus pulchellus. The sequence continues at coordinate 25,946,608 of CM044053.1, forward strand.
TATTTACAATGAAATGATCGTCGTCCATAGGAGCTACACCTAGCCTCCTATCCTGTCATCCCTCTTTAGAGTGTTCGCTATGGAATTCAAAGTGGCTACGCACGGCGCACGTAGCTACTATGGTTTGAAAGTGGCTACGTGTAGGTCTTTTTACAATCTGGGATCTCTATAATGTCCACTATCACTTTGAAAGTGATCACTTTGGTCTTCCCCCTGGATCTAGCTTGCTGTAGTGTCCACTATCACTTCTGAAAGTGGTCACATTCAACTCAAATTTTCTAAAAGGCTAAAAATCAATGGAATAAGTCAAAAAATTCTTACACAATTATTCAAATGATCAAAATTGCAAATTATATCTATGTAAATCAATATAAATTAACCAAAAATTAAGAAACCTATGATATTTGACCAAAATGATGTCTCTATGTTATTTACACTTCCTAAGTCTACTTTTTCAATTAAAGAACACTAAAAAGACAAGTAAAAATCTAATAAAATATGAATTCATCACAACCCCAAATTTAAGCTTTTATTTGTCCTCAAACAAATCAAAACTTAAGAGAGTTGCATGTGAAAGAGTTGAATTTATTCAAAAAAATTTCTCAAAAATTTTATTCCAATATTAGACTTTAATTGGCACTTCCAACATTTCTAAAATCATGGATTTATTCAACAAAGAAATCACACTCATATCAAATGTTTTATGCAAAGTCCCACTAAACTAAAACAAAAATCCAGTAAAGTTTCATGCAATCCACACAGTGCAAAGAAATTATCTAGCTCACAAGATGATGTTTCACTCTTCACTCATCGGTGTTTCAGGCTAAGTGTTTTCTCTCAATTCATGCATTTTTCCTCACCCTACCATATGCTTGCCCATATTCTCAATCTCCTTTACTTAGATACAATGAACCACCTATCATGAGGGCTTTATTAGTCACAAATGGGGTTAGGTTAGGTTCAATTTTGATCAAGAAGGGACAAAAGTTCAAGTGGATTCTTAAGAGGAGGAAATTTCTTTGAGTGAATGAGTACAATAACTAGAATAGAATGCATTAAATGATGTAATACAATCCCTGATTGATTAGTAGACATGTTGGACCTGTATACACGACAATGAATCAAATTGATTAACCACAATGCAACAACAGTAGAATACAAGACAATTGCATCAAAACAGCAGATCCCAGACATTAAGATCTAGTGGTGTTCTCATTGACGTGTACTGATGTACTCATTTCAATTGGTTGATTCCCTATCTTCTTCCCATGCTTCTGTTCTAATTCTCACCTGTTGACCATTAAAGTGAATGTACTTCCATTTAAGCCCCCATCTTTTTATAACCAAATTCTGTTCCTCTTCTTGGCCTAGTTTTCTGAAGGCACTTGCCACTCTCCTGACTGTATCTTCATCTGGTTTTACCCGCAACTCCTCCATATCTGCAAATATCTGAATTTACATATAAGGAAGCAATATGTTAAGGCATAAAAGAGTTAAATTCAGAATTGCATAATAAAATTCAGGTAAAGGTGTATCACTGTAGAGAGATAATGATAGGAACAAAGATACCTCTACAATCTTATCTAGCAAATTATGATGATCATACAATGCGATCATCCTAGAAAACAATCTTTTCGAGACAAAACGCATGTGGGCATGGATGATTATATTCCACAAGGATTCTGCCTCATCTAGCCTCTGATCCATATCAAATGCTAGAAGAAGGGTGTCATATGTTCCCATTGTTGCTCCTTGACCTTTGCTTAACATCCACTTTGCTACCTGAGTATTAACCAAGGATTGATAATGAGATTCTTTTCCATTCCTCATAAGTACCCAAACATGAGATCATCAGCTCAATCAGGAAAAAGTTTACCATTCATAAGTTCATTTAACTCATACATATAAGTGCATAATTTTCCAATCTTGATATGTCAGATAAATGCAGAAAAAATTATGCATATTTATACGACCTAAACAACCTGGATGACAATACAAGATATAAACAATGTCAATATTGTGGGATGAAACATTATTATGAAGAAAAGAGAATTAAATGAAAGCATAAGGAAATAAGAAATGTATTCAAGATTCATATCTACTTGTAACTTGAATACATTCTGCTACATCAAAAGTTGAGGAAACACTTTAATGAGCTAAAGAAAGGATATGCTCAATTTAAAAGCACAATTGAGCAATTTCAGCATTGGCTAACACTCAAATTCAGTTGTTGAAATTTTAACAAATAGCCATCATTCATTTCATGAGGATATGATGATTTTAAAACCTAGGGAACTTTAAACAAAAGCATATCAGCTCTAGGGCATGTTAAGAAAATAAAATTTATCAATCATCAACAAACTGAAGGTTACTAGATGTCAAATATTCTTTAAAAAATTCATAAAGGCAAACCAAAGCATTTGGCAAGATACATAACAAGAATTCTTTAAATAAAAGACTAGTGATCATACTTGAATTACACAAACCCACTGACCCTTTTTCCTTAAGATTTTTAAGGCCTTTGCCACAACAATCGTTGGGAACTCTATTTCCCAAGCTGTCCATTTGTCTAATGCCCCATAAACTGCATCTTTCTCATTAGGGAGTTTAAAAACCTGTCATTTAAAAATCCAGAATGCACAGAACCAAAATCAACACAATACAATAAGATTAAAAAGATATCCCCTTGTTTGTTAAATTATTTTCTTGTAACTTTTTTTTATCTTTAGTATTTAAAAAATGTTTCATTCCATACCCTGTAAAACCAGATTCTCCACAATCATCAACACCTCCATGATCTGATACCACGTAAGAAATTGAGAATCAATACAGGAACTGAGGGAAATCTCGAGAACTCCAGAAACCGAAAGTAAAATATTGGAAAGGAGAGAAATCACTCTGTGTATCAGAGTGAAAGTTGATGTACTCAATCTGTTAACTGACAATAACATAATGCTATTTATAAAGACGTAAGTTACAGTTAAAGAAAGTAACAAATAACTTATTCTAACTAATTCTAACTAATCAATCTGACTTTTTTTCAAACTATATTTCATTTTAAATACAGTTGGTGATAAAATATTATTTCATGGAAAAAATTTTTAGTACTCCTCAATTATGTACTTCCTTCCCTTGAAAGAAAGACACCTAATGTGTATGGTTTATTTTTGTCATATTTAATTATTTAAAAAACAAATAAGAAAAAACAGCTACATTAAGAAAGATCACTGCAAAGGAGTTGATATTGCAGGAGTACCAAAAATTTACTCCAAATCATAGATGCGCTAATGAATGTGAAGAATCCAATAATACCCCCAAATCTAAGATTCTGAATCAGAAGATTAATGGGTAGGTAAACATACAGTTCTCACTAGGTTGAGTGCCTTTTGGCCAGACTGAGCTGAATCTCTTCTTTTCCACAAGTGGTGCTCTATCTTTCCTGGTCTCTTTTTCCCTTTTCTGCATTCCATGTAAAACAGATTATTCACCAGACCAAGTGTGCATTACAAGATGAAGAAAATGGAATCAACAACCTACTTCTCCTTGCCTTCAGGACTACCATCTTTTGGGCTAAATTTTGATTGAACAATCATACAACAAATACATGTAGTCTTCAACGAAAAGCAGAATATTTGAAAATTTCAAAGTCATATACAAGAAATGCAATTGTTATGTTATTTTCCGAACCAATTGTTACCTTTGGTAACACGGTTATAGTGGTTGTTGAGAATTTATTCCCCGAGAGAAGAGCTCTTGTATTGTCTGTCTTAGGCTGAGCCAGAAGATAAGAATACGATTATAACAATGCAATGGTTTCTTTCTCTAATAATTACTAAAAGAACACAGCATTACCTGACATATCCGTGACAGCAGAAGAGGAGAAGCAATTGAGCTATCATGTGTCAAGGGCATCATGCCTCTAAAAGTTGGAGATGTGTTAGCTGTTTGCTTGATACAGTGGAAGGGATACGGATCCTCTAGAATTATCAAATTACAACATTGCTAGTAGTAAGTCTCCAGAACTAATTTTCTCATATTTCATATTTTATTTCTCTGCAGTAGCATCGTTTTTTTTTTTTTCAACAAAGTGCGTGAATCATAGAGTTTTTAGTTTGAACTACAATGTGCTGGTTTCCTCTGTATAGAACCTAATTATACATATAACAAGTGTTTTATACATATCATGTTCAAAACTAAAATGTCACTCTGGAAATTAAATGGTATAAATGTACAGAATTGATTCTAGAAGGAGTACAAAAGGTCAGCATTCAGAAAGACTAATAAAAGAAGATCACTCTTCTGATGCATTGCTTCGAACACTAGATATGCACGAGAAAATCAGCACTCGTTCTTCCAAAACAAATCATTTTGACAGTCTCTAAAACCCTGTGCAACTGCTAGTAAACCAAAAATGGGTATTGTATATCAAAATTGATATTATATAGGCAAGCAACATAACAAAAGGGACGCAATTGATTGCATAATGATAATGCGGCAGAAAGTCCTTACTCCTTAACTCTTATCCTCTCCATCGAATTTTCCCTTTCCTACTCGTCACGCACAAGGGAAAATTCACATGTGCTCTTAACTGAAGCAAGTAGAGTTTAGTCAGAGATTTACCACAGTTTTTTGTTTTTTTTGGGTCAATGATTTCCAAAAGATTATGTGAATACTTTCAACTGTTTAATTTCGTGCTGCAAGTCTGGGTTTGGGGTTTTGGGCTCAGTTTGTTCTGGCTATATTGCGTAGTTGCCCAAATAAAATCAAAAGAGGAGTTAATCTGAAAGTTATACAATTGACCCAAAACAAAAAGAACAATTAATCTTCCCATTTATTTGTTCCAAAACTTACTTTACTTTATTGTAGTTTAAGTCTTTCATTCTGTTTAGAATTCAATAATAGAAATTTCTCTTCATGCTTTCTCTGAGTTTTCAATCTCAGTCTCAAACCTTCAATTTCAATTTATAATATGGTATCATCGAAGCCAGGAAGGCCTGTGCGTCTGATTTTCTAGTTTTGTTCTCTGAGTTCTTGAATCAGCATCCTGCTGCTGCTGTTTGGATTGCGACTCTGCTTGATTCCTATCCAATTCTCTTCTGCGATCTCAGTCTCAGTATTTTTCATCAGAGGTGGTTGTCTTTTCATGGTTGTTTGGCTCACTTCCGCGCTAATTTTCATGTTCGCCTGTGAACTCGTCCTGTTCTTGAAATTTTTTGAGAATTCTTGTTGATTCTTGATTGATTCTACCTGAATTCTGCATCGCCCTGCTCATCTTGGTTGTGTGAGCTTCAATTTGTTGTTTCTCCTAAAAATGATGAATCTCCTTGCTGTTTGGCTCACTTTTCAAGATCTGTTCTGATCATCGCTATTCATCCTCTGTTTTCTTGACATTTGTGGGAAATTCTTGCTGTTTGGTGTGTTGTTCTCTGAAACCTACCTTATTATACTCGTTTCATTTCTCCTTGCTCAAGTTTGTGTATCAATGGCTGCCTCTGCTCCAGCTATGGTCTCTCTGCTACTACATCAAATACTTTTTCTCAAACTGTCAGCTGTAAACTCAGTGATAACAACTTTCTTTCATGGCAGCAACAAGTAAACGCTGTCTTGCGTGATCACCAGCTTCACCACTTTGTCAATAACCCTAGAATTCCACTCAAGATATGTCTTTGACGAAGATCGTGATGTTGACAATGTTAATCCTGAGTATACTGCTTGGGATCCCCAGGATTCATTGACTCTGTCGTGGTTACTATCCACACTTTCAGATTCTATTCTTGTACATGTTGTCACTTGTAGACACTCTTATCAAGTGTGGGATTCAATACACTCATATTTTCACTCTCTCACCAGCGTAAAATCCACTCAACTTAGGCTTAGAAAGGAGCAAGAACCACTTCTGAATATCTCCAAAGGTTTACAACAATTGTAGATGTGCTTGCATCTATTGGAGATCCAGTGTCCAATAGAGAGCATTTAGATGCAATTCTTGGAGGCTTGCCTCCTAAATTTGATCCTATTATATGCACTGTTACTGCCTTTCTCAGCCGTGGAGAATCCATCGCTCATTCGCAATTGGAGACTATGGTGCTTGCTCCAGAAGCTCGTAATGAAGCAGCCAAGGCTGCTGTTCAAGAATCTCGAGTCTTAATCTAGCAACAGGAGCTGAAATTTCAGAAAATGCTCCCAGAGCAAATTTTGCTTTTGCTCAGCAGAATGTTAATCCACCTGCTATTTTTCGTCCTTCTTCACAGCGAAATTCCACTCAACAAGTCTTATCTGATCAAAATGAGAATGTTAACAGAATTTCAGGAGGTGGAAGAGGGGGCAGAGGAAGAGGAGGACATCTTCAATGTCAGATATGCAACAAAAGGGGACATGATGCTACTGTGTGTTTTCAGCACAATGTAGCTCAACCTATGTCCTCTTATAACTTTTCTGTGCCTACATTTTTTCCAGGAGCACCTAATTGCCCTTATCAGTCAAGTATTCCACCACACTACCCTTGTTATTCTCTCAAAATTCATTCTCTGCTATCAGTCCATATCAGCCTCAGTTTTCATCATATCAGCATCCTAATACTGCTATGAATCCTAATCAAATGCAGTTCCCAAGTTTTCAGCAGCCTAATTGGAATAATATGACTACACCTCCTCTTTATTTTGGAGGAAACATGTATTCGCCTCAGCCTGCTCCTGTCAACACTAATACTTCAAATTCTGAACAGAATCAGCAGTCTCTTGGGTCAATGAATCTTGCTCAAGCATGGTTTGCAGATTCAGGAGCCTCCCATCATGCAACAGCTGATCCTCAGAATTTAATTCAAAGCCACCAAGTTCAAGGAAATGAACAAGTGCTGACGGCTAATGGTAAAGGTATTTCTGTAACCCATATTGGCTCAAACATGTTTCGGTCCCCCACTAATCCTAATTCTGTTCTGTCTTTGATTAATTTGCTGCTTATTCCTTCTTTGTCTAAAAATTTACTTAGTGTCAGTAAATTTGCGAAAGATAACTCATGTTTCTTTGAATTTCATCCACAACAGGATTCTAATGAAGTCTTGCTGTATGACACTGTGGGAAGAGATGGTCTCTACAGATTCCTCCCTAAGCTAGCCACAAGATGCTTCTCACATGAAAATCATCAAAAATCTCAAAACCTTTCTAATTCTTGTAATAAAAAGGCTAGTAAACATAGCAATATGTCTTGTAATTCAAATACTAGTACTTCTTGTAATATGGGTAATCCTTGTAATATGGTTGATACTAGTAGCTTTATGCTTTGGCATAATAGGCTAGGACCACCTCATTACAAAGCTCTTGTACAAGTTCTAAATCATTGTAAAATACCCATATCAAAATCAATAAAAGCAGATTTTTGTAATTCCTTTGTTATTGCAAAATCTCATAAGCTTCCTTCTACTACTTCCCTTTCTACTTACTCTAATCCTTTAGAACTTGTTTTCTTTGATTTGTGGGGCCCTAGTTCTGTTGAGTCCAGCTGTGGTTATAGGTATTTCCTAACCTTTGTGGATGCTTGTACTAGATATACATGGATTTATATGTTGCAGACAAAATTTGATGCATTTGTCAGATTTAAAGAGTTCAAACTGATGGCAGAAAAGCAGTTTGCTTTTCCACTCAAATCTGTTCAAACAGATTGGGGAGGAGAATTTTGAGTTTTCACTTCTTATTTGAAGGAACATGGTGTTATGCACAGGGTAACCTGTCCCTATACTCACCATCAAAATGGAAGTGTTGAAAGAAAACATAGAACTGTTATTGAGCTTGGGTTAGCTATGCTACACAAAGCCTCTCTACCACAGAAATTTTGGGATCATTCATTCCTAGCAGCAGTCTATCTCTTAAACAGACTTCCTACTTCAGTGTTGCAGTTTCAGATTCCTTATAACGTGCTGTATAAATCAGATCCTGACTATAAGTTCCTTAGAGTTTTTGCGTGTTCATGTTTTCCACTCTTACGGCCCTACAATCAACATAAACTTCAGCCTAGGTCTGAAGAATGTGTTTTCCTTGGCTATTCATCTAATCACAAGGGTTACAAGTGTCTTAACAAAGATGGGGGCATCTTTATCTCTAAAGATGTTATTTTCAATGAGTATTTCTTTCCCTATACCAAGCTCTTTTCTCAGGAAAATTCAGACTCCAGTTTATCCCTCTCATCTCATATTCCTTTGGTGAAGTTACAATCAAGTGTGGTTCAGCCTAACTCTACAAATGCTGCATCAAATTATGAACCTCCAGGATTTGTCACCAATCCTCATCCTAATACTACTACTATATCTCACTCAAATTCTTCTTCAAATTCTAATTCCAATACTGTAGTCTCTTATCCTCAAAGCCAATTACATTTTGATCAAGCTGCTAGTATACCTGCAGCAGTATCTGGTTCTCAAAGTCCATTAAATTCTGATCCGATTCCTCAAGATTTGAAGCTTGGTGTTCATCCCCAATCTCTCTCTCTCAGACTCTCTCAACACCAGAAAACAAGTGAAAAATGAAAATAAACAAAAGATTTTAAGATATCTGAGCTAATTCATATTTATAGAATTCCCGCCTTTCTGGCGTGATCACTATTCTTCTTAAAAGTATTTACGCAGAGGCCTTTCTGATGTTCTTCATGACTGGAATGATCACTTTTCTTTACAAAAGTAGCCACGCTGAGTTTCGAGATCTGAGCCTGTTCACTTTTGTTGGCAAAAGGAGACACGCGCAACTTTGCAATGATGGAAGGTTCTCTGGAACAATCACTTTTATGAACAAAAGTGATAACGCGCAGCTTACTTTCCTAGAGGCTTCTTTGGAATGATCACTTTTCCTAGGAAAAGTGATCATGCGCACTTTGCTATGCTGGAGCTCTTTTCTGGAACGATCTCTTTTGCCAAGAAAAATGATCATGCGCGCTTTGCTATGATATTGTACCTGCTGGCGATTCTCATGGTGGTTCTAATCCAACTTCTAACACAAATCACACTAGTTCTGGTTTTATTCAAGAATCAGCTACTGAGCATCAGATTCAATACCCTACTGCTTCTATCCATCCACAAAATATTCATCCCATGACCACTCGTGCTAAAGCAGGTATTGTCAAGCCTAGACTAAATCCTACTTTACTTTTAACTCATGTTCAAGTCTACCTAAAACAGCAAAAACAGCACTTAAAGATCCTAAATGGGCAGCAGCTATGAAGGATGAGATGAGAGCTCTTTCCAAAAATCAAACTTGGGAGTCTCACAACCTTGCCCACTAACAGAACAGCTATTGGCTGTAGATGGGTTTTCAGGATAAAAGAAAATCTTGATGGGACCATAAACAAGTATAAAGCAAGGTTAGTTGCTAAAGGTTTCCATCAACGACCCAGGTTTGATTTCTGAGACATTTTCTCCAGTCATTAAACCTGTGACAATCCGGATTATTCTCACCTTAGCCTTGTCTCATAAGTGGGATATCAAGCAACTAGATGTAAATAATGCATTTGTGATCTTGAAGAGGATGTCTACATGCAACAACCTCCAGGTTTTGAAAATGATAACAAGGTAACTGAAATGAAAGACACCCACCACACCACCGACACTGTTATTTTGGCATTACATGCAATAAAATTGATATATATCTCCCCATCACTTTGATAGATTATTGCCTTGTAACAGGATAACAAAAACAATGATAAAAATGTTGTGTAATCCAAATCGAAACTACAAGAGCTAACCATTGTCGTTTCTGAGTAAATACTAGAGTTTAACTGTCATCTCCAACTCCCAATTTTAAAAGAAAAGAAGAGAATGATCTAAAACCAAACAATAAGACAGTATGTAGGACACACAAGTCTAATCTTTTCCTTGCTAAAATGGACTCAAAAAATTATATATGTCCTTCAAAATTGAAAGTCAACCGCAAGTGTCTGCAAAGCTCCCGCATATTAACAAGAGGTACAATTCTGTGTTTTAATAGCTTCAAAGCTTCTTACATAATAAAAACAAAACAAAAACATCGCTTTTATACATTAAAGGTTGAAATATAGTATCTTTTAAAAAATTATATAAATTAAAGGTTGAAAAATCTTCATTAATATAAATGCATAAATTCAAAAATAGAAACAATAAAAAGTATTAAATTTTTTTTAAAAAAAATTAAAAATCAAAATTCGCTAACAAAAATATTTTAAAAATAAAAAATTATTGATAATTATTTTTTAAAAATAATAAAAAATTTAAAAGTATAAAAAATAGTACTGGAAATTTTTAAATTTTTTTATAGTTATATATATATATATATATATATATATATATATATTTAAAACACTATATTACTTTTCCATACTAGAAAAAAAAAAAAAGAGCCTTCATATTCCTTCCACTCTATCAAAGACACTGGCAAACACTTCTCCAAGATGCCCTTTACACATGAAAGCTCTACTGCGTAATGCTATGTTTTTTCAATTTTTATTAAAGAAAACAGCCATTACATTGTCATGATCGCATTTTTATCCTCTGACTCGGGTTAAGACAGACACAAATACTATATATATATATATAAATTAAGTTTTAATAAATACTCTATTATAACGTATGAAAAAAAAATTTTATTATCCTTTTATAAATTTATCTATAAACAATCAAATATTATTTTATTATTATATATGAGTATGAATTTATAACAGGTAATGTAAATTAATGGCTAATAATGTTGACTAAATATTATTCTTTTTAATGTGATATATGTATATTAGAATAAAATTGTCTTCAATCTTATACTTTTAATCTCCAATGATGAGTTTTAAAAAAATAATATATTTCTTTTTTATAGAAGGAGATATTAATTTTTATACAAAAAAATATTTTAAAAATTTTATAATTTATGATAAAAATATATATCAGTTGTAATAAAGGTTAATTGAATTAGTTTATAGGATAATTAATTTCTTTTATAAATGAAATTTATAAATTATCTATTAATAGTAAAATTCTTTTTTTATTTGATTTTTAAATTTTTTATTTTAAATATTTAATAATCTTTTACATTATATCATTGTTTTCTGATTTAAAATATTCATTTTAATGATTTAATTTTATGAAAATTTATAAACAACATAAAATAAAGTGAAAAATTTACTGTAATAATATAAACCATTCAAATTTAAAAAATAAGTCATGTAATAATCTATCACAATGTGGCATACTTAAATTTTGTTCTTAGAAAAGCATATGTAAAATGCACGATGTATTATATCATAATAAAAATACAATATAAATTATTTATTAAGTTTTTTTTTTTGTATAAGAGAAAGGTAATTATTTAGCCACTTTAAATATATTTTTACAGTATAAAAATAATCTTACGATAATTTTAAAGAATTATGTACCATAATTTATTAGTTTTAATACGTCTTTAATATAAATTAAATTTTTTATATTGATTTATCATTTATTATTATAAAAAATAAAATTATGAAAGAAAAAATTAGTTATTCCTTTTCCCAAAGTAAAAAACAAAAAAGGCCTCTCAATATCTTAGTCATACAATCTTAACCAAACCAGAAGCCCAAAACTTAGAATCCTTTGGAGGCGCAACCTACACTCCTCTACACGCTAGAGCCGTGCGTCCAGGTTTCAGCTTTCGTGCTTTTTGCTTCGTTTCTTCGACTCAATATCTTATTGTGCTCTCTACTTGCGTGGTCTGTTTGTTTTCCCATTTCTCCAATCTCTCTACACGCTACAACAAAATCATCGTTTAGTGATTAAAAATTTTTGGTCTTTAGAAACCGAATATATTAATTATTATTATTATTATTATTATTCTATTTAATAAAAATTGTTTTTCTTAAAAATTTAGCAATTAATTTAAAAACTAATTTAAAATAAATATTAAAAATATTTATTAATTAATTTAATGACTAAATTAGTCACAATTTGTTTAAAAAATTACAAATTAAAATACTCGGTCATTATTAATAATCAATTTAAAAACTAATTTTTTAAATAGTAAAATAAAAAAATAATGATAGTAACAAATTTAGAAACTGAAAAATGATTTATTAAAGTAAAAATTAAAATTAAAATTAAAATTATTAATTATCATAGTGAATAAATTAATAGCTAATTGATATATTAAATTTTTTATTTCATTGTTTATTTAATATTATTTTATTTACTAACAAATATAATTTATATTTTATACTTCACAATTTATATTATTTAAAATAGTTATACAATTTTTTAATTAATAAAATACACTAATCTTTTTTTCTTAAAGAGTCTTAATTTTTCTATTTTATTTTATCAAAACATCAATTTTAATTTTTAATAAAAAAATTTAATCTGTGAATTATTTCACTTAATAAAAATTTATATATTAACTTTTTTATTGATAAAAAATGTTAACAAAAATTAAAATATTTCTTTTAAAAACTCATTATTTTTATAAAAATATTAATTAATTTATTATTGTGTATAATAAATTATTATAATAAAACAAATGATTTAATATATACAATTTTCATCTAAAGTAACACAACTAATTCACTAAAAATAATTAAATAAACGTGTAATTAATATAGTACAATGTATCAATCAAATATTTTAATACAATTACTCAATAAAATATTGAAATAATTTTTTTTACTTTTTAAATTTGATAAATGATTTTTTTATTATTATTTTAATTTTATTTTTACAATTTTATTATTTGAATATCCAATAAAATAAAATAAAATTATAATTAAAGTTAAATAAGTAATATTTTTTTATAAAATGAAATCAAAATAAATAAATTCATATTTAATTTTTTTATTAAAAATAATTATTAAATTAAATATTGATGATTTTTATTTATATTTTTAGTATTTATATATTTTTTAATATTTTTATTTCATTTCTCTCTAAATATCTATTTAATAAGCTTAGATAATCAGAGAAAAAATGATTAAATAATCAGTTTGTTTAATAAACTTGCTTATATATATATAATTTTAAAATTTATAATAACAACTAAATTTTACTAAAATAAATTTTAAATTATATATATTATAAAATATTTTAATTTTAAAACACAATTACAGTTTTTAAATTATATTTTTATTTTAAATATAAAATTAAAATGGTATACTTATATATCCAAATTAAAATTTTAAATTAAGATGTGTATCATAATATTAAAAAAAATGAGTGAAATAAATCAGTTTTATTATTATTTTTAGATAAAAATTATAAATAATTTTAGTTTTTATTCAAATTATTTTAATGTTATCTTAAAATTTTTATTTGTTCATATATCTAATAATATAGAACAAAAATATACATTTATAAAGTAAAACTTTCAAATTTAACTTTACTATATTTATAAAATATAAAAATTATTCAAACAATAACAAAATTTAAAAAATTAGTAATTTATAATTAAAAATATTAAATTAATTAAAAAATAGGGTGAAAAAATATTGAAAAAGTAAAATTTATAATTTTAAATAAATTATTATAAAAATAATTATAATAAAATAAAATTGTAATAATTATATAGAATAATAATTTTTTTTTTACTTACCTGCCCTAACCCTAAGTCTCAAAACATTGAGTCGTATAATCCATTAGCAGCTTTCCAGGCAGTAATCGAGCTTCCTTATTTTTCTCTAAGCTTATATCCCTACTACCCACTGCCGGCACTCTATCTTCATTCTCAACACCAGTTCGCGAGTGAGAAGTGCGTTTCATTTCACAATGTCAGGTAACAAGATTCTACTATCGCTCATCTATCTCAGTGTTCTCCTTATTATTCACTCACGTCCTTTACTCTATCACTCTGTTATTCTCTCGTGTCCCCCACCACCACCAGGTACATACATTATTAACGAACTACTTCATTATTTTTTATTTTATTTGTTTGTTATTTTGGATTGAATGATTCTCGTAGCTTGTGTTCTTCCATAACATTGTTTATTTGACTATGATGGTCATCATAAATGAAGTTAAGATTAAAAAAATGTACATCGTGTCGATAAAAACAATTGTTTAGTATAATAATATCATACAAGTTAAATTAATAATATATTATTATGAAATTTTACATTGATCTTGATTAAAGGATGTCTTTAATATATGTATTTTTAATTAATTTTTTATTACTATATTAAAATTTGAAAAACTTAGTAATAGATTAATTTTATAAAAAAATAACTATATTATCAATAAATAAAATTACAATTGAATAAAACAAAAGCTCCACTTAATAATTACACTTAAATAAAAAAAAACATATACATTGAGCTTTTAAAAAATAAAAAAATTAGTCAATATGGTCGTGGAGATGCTGGGTTTCAATATCATAGTTTTCCAAAGCTGCAATCTTGTTGTGCTACCGTTCCTTAATTCAGAAAGCAATTTAAGCTATCACATTTTTTTTGATGACGATGAAAGTTTAAATTAAAATCTATAAAAATAAAAATTAATAATATAAATAATAATAAAATTATTATGTTATAATATTTTAAAAACTAAAAAACAAACATAAATATAAAAAAAAATAGTAATAATTAATTTAAAAATATTTGTTATATTTTAATATCTTTAATATAATAATTATATTTTAAAAGTATTATTTTAAATATTTAATTTTATTATAAAAATTAATAGTAATAAAAAATAGTAGCGATAAAATATAGTTATGATAAAATTTTGTAAACTTATAAAACATGAAGATTTAATAAGTAAAAATATAAGATAGTACTTTCATATATATGGATTTGGATAAAAAAAATTTTGATTTTAGAAAGTAAATTTAGACATTAAATTGGGTACATAAATATAGTTAATCAAAAACTTAGTTTAATATAGATATAGATTTTTTAAACTAATTTAATATAGGCTTAATTATGTTTTTGATCCCTATAAATACAAGTCTTTTTGTTATTAGTCCTTACAAATATTTTTATTAGGAAACGATCCTTCTAAAATAAGTAATTTAGAAATTAGTTCTTGTCATTAACTTTTCATCCGTTATGTCACGACCATTTTTTATAAAGAATCAATGACATTTCGCATCACCATTCTTAATTAATTTATTCATTTATTAAATATAAAATATCAGAGTTCAAGAGTATCAACTTTTCATAATTTATAATTTGACGTTCATTTCGATAAATTAACGTGTATAACTGGTTTGATATAATATTAAAATTTACATAAATCTATATAATTACAACAAAATGATTCAGTTAGGAATTCAAAATATAAGGCTTCAACATATAATTATGTTCATTAACAAATTAGTAACCCAACAGACTAGACCTAATACTCAAATCTCTTAAACTAACAAAGTGATTAACTCCATGCTCTTCCCAAAATGTCAATTCTAATGTCTCTCAACCAGACCTTCCAGCTTGAAAAGTGGATGCATCCCCTATACCTTCTGCTCATGTACCATATTATGATTATCGCAACACACACACATACAAACACAACAAAATGTAAGGGTGAGCTTATATAATTTAACAACCTTATTAATAAAAATATGAATGACTGTGGATAAAATTATTTAAACAACTTATAATAGTCAATATACAGCATTACACAGCTTCAATAGAACAATGCAGCATGAGCAGCCCATTCTCCAGCCCATCTAATGCAAATGCAGCAATTCAGTTTCCATATGGTTTAACAGCTTAAGTAATCCAAAGGAACTGTTTCGATTTGGAAGTGACCTATCCCAGTATCTGGATCCAGACACAGCAAAGCTCAACATCCTAATCAGCTCTAGGCTGATGATGATAATGAATAGGATGCAACACAGCTAAATCAGCATATTACAGCACTACAAAATATTTATTTTTCAGCCTCAGCAATACAACAATAAATATATTTTTATCCAGCATTAATAGCACAACAAATTGTTATATTTTCAATTTCAGCAATTTCAGCTAGACATATTATCTCACCCAGCTTCAACAACTCAGCCATATACAAATTCTAACAGCAATACCAAGCATTTCAGTACATAATATCCAATAAAACTAAGCAGCTCAAAATATTAACTAGATATCTCAGCACACACTCTCGACTCATAAATCACTACATTCCAGTATATCATATTCGAGCACAGTTTTCTAAACAAACATCAAATAGCAAGGGAATCTCCTTAACTACCCAAACTCCAGATTTACTCCTACAGCCCATTGTTCTCAGTTGAAATGAAATCTTCTATATAAATATATTGGCCTCTGCTAAATGAACTAGATCAAATTATGTAAGCTCCCCTTACCTAGAATGAGTTCCAAGATAGTGCTCCTACTGAGTTATGTAGAGAGAGATCGACCATTTGGGTGTGGAATATAGCTTGATCAGTTCAGATATACTCAAAACAACCCGATTTAAGTCCCTCAAGAAAGAGAAAGAAGAAACAAGGTAAAAAGTGAGCTTTGAGAACTTACCTAGATCTCGATGAGATAGAATATCTCGCTTTGATCGGGAAGAATTTTGGCTTCAATAAGGTTTTCTTTAAAGATAATAAGAGAGAGAACAGAGAGAAACGTGAGAGAGAGAAACTATCTGGTGAAAAAAAATAAAATTTCTTGGCACTGAGACCCCTTAAATACCCCTCCAGCGCGTGCAATCTCGCTTAAACAAGCTACTTCTCACTTGAGCAAGCTTTGCTCTTGCTTGGGCGAGAAAACCAGACAACAAAACCTCTCAAATTTATGATATTCTCGCTTGAGTGAGATACATCTCGCCTGGGCAAGCAGCAATCTCGCCTGGGCGAGATGGGTCTAGAGAGTTACCAAATCTTCCTGCGACACCTAGCGAGAACCTCTCGCTTGAGGGAGATCACCCCCTGCCTAGGTGAAATCCCCTTTCGCCTGGGTGAGGTTATAGCTAAAGCAACCCTATCTGCTCTCGCTTGAGTGAAACTAATTTTGCTTGAGCGAGATACCCTGCACCAAAACTCTAAAATTTCTCTCCGAGTGAAATACCACCAATTCTTAATCATTCTTTAACAATCAACACCTTTAACAATCATTCTTCCATTCACACGGCACTTCACATAATTTAATATCATCATACGGCATAACAACTGCTCTGCTTCTTATCCGGCAATCACACAACCTTTATATTTCAACATAAAACTAATTTACATAGTTCAAGTCTACACCATCCTAATCAATTTGCATAATAATAAATATATATAATCACACCAATCTGACACGTTAAGTGTTGAGCTAGCTAACAAAGAGTCATCTCAGCACTTCACATGGTGCCACGTGGTCATTTTGAGGCTCAGTCACAACCTATATGGCATGCCACATCATTTATTATTTATTATTTAAAATTAAAATTTATACCTTAAATCCATTTTATATAATTACATAAAAACTCTTCTAACTTTCTTTCTCTCCCTCTTTTCCCCTCTCCCTCCTTCGCAACCTCCTCGTTCTTCCCTTTCCTTTCCCCCTCCCTGCTTTGGTCCATAGGATACAGTCCCTCATAAAAGTATTGTATCAATAATTGGTCACTAATTTGATGATGGGGGCAGCTAGCACACAACCTCTTGAATCTTTCCCAATATTCATAGAGGGTCTCTCTTTCTAGCTATCTTATCCCACAAATTTCCTTCCTTATACATGCAGCTCTTGATGCTGGGAAAATTTCTCCAAGAAAAGCCTTTTCAAGTTGTCCCAACTGGTAATAGATCCAAGAGGAAGATAGTAGAGCCAATCATTGGCTGCATCCATCAGACACCTTGTGGCCTCATGGTCGAACAAACTATATAAAATTCCTTGAGGTGCTTGTGTGGATCTTCACCTACAAGACCGTGAAATCTAGGCAATAAGTGTATCAATCCAGTCTTAAGAACAAAAGGCGCACCAATGTCAGGATACTATATGCATAAAGTTTGATAAGTTACATCAAGTGCAGCCAATTCCTTTAATGTTCTTTTATTATCAACCATTTGGTCCAATTCAGAATTTAAAGAATGTGGTGATGAGTAGATAGATAAAGGAGATGAAGGTTCCTCAAAATGTTCAGAATTATGTCTATGTAATCTAATGTTACTATGAAATGTCCTATCAATTTCTGAATCAAGTGGATACAAGTCTTCAGGATTTGATCTGCTCATGCACTAGAAACTAACTACAAGGAATGGAAAGAAGTAAGCTAAATGAAACAACAAAAATGCAGAAAAATGATGTCTAAGTGTAGTAAAATAAAGCAAAGAAGTTAAGCAAAAAAGAAAAAAGAAAAGAACTACGAATTATTGTAAGAAAAATGCAACACACAATCACAAGTTCTGCAGAATTATGCAGCAAAAATAGAGCAAAGTGCAGAAAAATTAAAAAGAAAACACTAAAATAAAATGATTAACAAGTTCAATACAAAATTAACACCAAAGTCCCTGGTATTGGCGCCAATTTGATGATACGTTTTTTGTTTTCATAAAGATTTGTCGCCAATCCTCATCAAAATATGATGAATTTTATGTAGTCTAGGATACAAGCCTAGGTTGTCTCCAATGACTTTAGTTGGTAACATACATTGAACATGTTGTTATAAACATTTACTATGAAAGCAATTAGAAAGGGAATTTTGTCTAATTTCAATTTTAATGTAAAGGCAAGTAATGAAATTAATGAGTTCAATCAATGAAATGTAGCAATCCTTAGTTCATTCATGTGATTCTATCCCTATTCCTCTTAAGATTCAATACTTTTTCTCTTCCTCTGAATTATATTAACTCAACAAGCGAGAATTAACCTTAAAGCCTCATACGAATTTAAGCAAATTTAATGGGCTCCAACTTTTTTTTCCAAGATTATGCAACCTTAGAAATTAACTTAGGATTAAGCAAACCAAGTTAAAAATTTCATTAAAATGAATTAGGGTTAATTAAGCAATGTCCCCCTCATTCAACCATTAATTCAATTCAAAGAGTTGGAAAATATAAATTCATGAAGGAAAGGAAATTATATTAACATTCATACCAAGAAATTCAAGAATCCATGAATTCACTAAGGATTACAAGAAAATTTAGTCATCCATGAGGATGAGTCTTACAAATTTAAGGTGAAAACAAAGGGAAATCAATGACATCAATGTAAAAATTAAAGGAAAGTGAAAAGTAATTGTGAATCAAACCCTAGGATTAGTCTTTGACTGTCACCCAAGGATGACCTAAGCTCTGCAAGTGCCCAAAATGGAAAAAGAAGCTAAAAGTGTGTAAAAACTCTGTACCCTAATTTCTAAAGTTCTATTTATAGTGTAGAGATTTTCACCCATAGTAACTACTATAGTTTCATAGTGATGACGTGCAATTCTCCCATAGTAGCTACTATGGTTTCATAGTGGTTACGCCCAGGTCACCATGCTGTTGACCCTCTCTGGAGTATCTCTACTATGGGTTCATAGTAGCTACGCGTAAGACTAGGTGACTTTGACCTTCTCTGGAATGTTCACTTTAGAATTAGAGTGATCACTTTGGTCTGCCCTGAAGTGTCTACTATGGAACCAAAGTAGCTACACGCATCACCTCTTCAATCTCTAGATCTAGTTTGCTGTATTGTCCACTATGGAATCCAAAGTGGTCACTTTCAACTCAAACTTTCTCAAATGCTAAAAATCCATGGAATAAGGCTAGAAATTCCTGCACAATTATTCAAATGATTAAAATTACAAATTATATATATATATATATATATATATGTAAATCAATGTAAATTAACCAAAAATTAAGAAACCTATGATATTTGACCAAAATGGTGTTTCTATGTTATTTACTGGCACGGGGTCATACACATGTAAAAAATAAACCTATTTACTATAGCATGAGGCAAGCAACTAGGATCGTTTCCCAAAGGATCACAGAGACGGATTAATCTATTTGAAGAGTATGTAGCAGGGGAGGGTGATATAGAATCAATAAAACAGAGTCAAAGTTGAGAGGATTGATTAAATCAATTAGAAAAACACCTAATTCAAGAATCAATAAGGAATAACCAAACATTCAATCACAGAATTCCAAAATACATATTATTCAAATTCGGTGGTTAAACTAGATTCAACTGAGACCTCAAATTAAATCAAGCGATCACACTGATGTTCCATCAATTTATTGAAATTTTTAGAGTATAAAGACATCCAAAACCCTTTGAAAAGTTATTGAGTAGTCTTTTTCTTTGTCTTCATTAGTTATTTATGTTATTGCATTTTCTAAATGTTTTGCTGGAATTATGAGCGCTCAGGCGCTAATCTCCACCGCCCAGGCAAAATTTACTGGTTTTATTTTGCTCTCAGGTAACCTGCAGCCTAGGCGCCCAAATCGCAACGCCTAAGCGCCCATGGCGTGCTGTGCTCTCTGGTGACCTGTAGCCCAAGCTCCCAAATCGCAACGCCTAGGCGCCCACGGATGCTGTCAAGTAAATTTTCATATAAATAGAAGGAAAGAAAAGGATTTGGTGGGGATTCAAGCAAGGGCGAATTCAAGAGAAAACAAAGGAAAAGAGCTTGGAGCTACGAGACAACTTGGGAACAAGAGGAAGAGGAGAGATTGAAGATTCATCTTTCCAATTCTTGGTTCTTTATGGAATTTCCTACAATTTTCTTCTTTGTTCTTCATAGAATGAGTTGCTAAACTCCATAGCTAGGGGAAAGGATTAGGTCTGAGATGGGTGTATTGAGATTGGATTTCTAAGGTTTTGATATTGGATTTCTTGGATTAATTGTTCGTCTTTCGATTATATATGCAAGAATCATGAGTTTTGTGCATGAGTGGATTAGAGTTCTTATATGATTTGGAAAAATTGTGTATGAATTGGCTCAAAAGATGAACTACATGAATTTCAAGGTTTAGGAATATTTCTTGAATTTTGTGTGATATGTGGATTGATTTAGTGCTTCATCTATATTTGTGTTGAGATATAGTCAAGGAATTGTCATATTCTTTTCATAAGTAAAGAATGGATTAACCAAGGAATTGGGGTTCATTCACTTGAAATCCTTTCATTAATTTAAGATTTTTAATTCAAGTGTTTAGAAATTCAACACAGATTAAGAAAAACTCAGACCATCCTAACCTCTAGTATTTTAAATCTTGAGATCACTCTTTACTTGTTGAAGGCAATATTTATTCTATTATAAATCTCTATTTTGTTTTAATTTCAATTGTAGAGTTTTCTTCGATCCAAATAGTTGATATTGTCTAACTAGAAATTTGATTAGTGAAGTACTGTTTGATAAGTCAATCCTTGTGGGACGATACCCACTTACCGTGGTATTTGGTGCACTTGCCGAGTAGTTATCACACACAAAAAACTTCATGCGTTTGATTAACACAAATTCAATTAATGCTTAGAAACCTCTAAAAATCAAATCGAACGTGTTAACTTTCTGAACCACTTAATTAACCTTAATTTTTGAAAATCAATTCATGCACTTCAACCGAAACAAAACAATGAATTGAAATTCCTCTCAAAAATAAATTGAATGAAAACCTTCAGTTCATGATATTAATCAGAATAGAGAGAAACAAGAAACTAGAAAATCTGAATTCAAATATAAAATCTACAAACTAATTATCATGAATGTTGCATTTCGTTGATCCTTGAACTAGATAAATAAAACTACTCCTCCATGGATGAAAGCTCACGAAAAGAAAATCTCTTTAAAAAAAATGAGTCCCAAAAAACAAACCTTTTAAAAAGAAAACTCTCCCTCTTTTATTCAAATATGACTTTTCAAATCTCCAGCAACAAATCATAATTTCCTTCTTCAAATTCGCTTAGGAAGTGCATTTGTTAAGATTTTTTTATTGATTTTCAATTCAATCCACGGATGTTAGCTTTCAAATGCCACTGGAATGAGTCAAATCGGACATCTGTGGGCTGAGATATGACCCAAACACTGCACTAAGGTCTAGAATCCATGAATTGCGTCTTCCAGCCTAGTTTTGGTCCAATTCTGTTTTTGGATGCTATGATTCAGCCTTTAAATCTCCATGAGTGTTGTAGACCCATCTCTTAACTTTCAAATGCAATTGGAATCACTCAAATCCGATAATTATAGCTTGAGATATTGCCTACATAGTAAGCAAAGGTCAAAAGGCTCTAAAATCCAAACTTTAACAAAGTTTAACAATTAAGCCTAATAATATAAAACTTAGCCAAAATAATACAATTAAGCACAATTTACAACTAATTAGTCCTATTACAAAGCTATCACAAGTGTATAAAAATTCATTGATCAAAATCTCCCACACTTAAGCTTTTGCACTCTTGGGCAAATACACAACAATTCACTAAGTATGCAACAAAGATGAATGCATGAAAATTTTTTTTTACATACTTTACAATGAATCCTAGGCATGAAATGAGGTGAGCATGATACAGTAAAGGAACATTCCAAGTGTCACGAAGTCAACAACCTTATCATTCCAAGCAAACAAGGATCAAATTGAACTAAATGGTGAACCAGAAGTGATAGGATCCTCTCTTTGCACGTTCTCTATCTCTTAAGTGTTCAAGTTTGTGTTTACACTCAAGGTACTCATGAAAGCAAGCACTACCATAGGCTTGACAAGCCTCTATTTTCTACCACTTGAAACATATGCACATAAAGATCAAAAGGACTTTATTAGGGTTGTAACGGGGCTAAGGTAAAGATGGATAAGAAAAGTCATTTAAGCTATAACCCTAAGGAAATAAAGGAGCAGTGGGGAACAAATTATACATAAGGGTCAACCCCCCTAGAAAATAGATCAATGACAATGAACAGACAAAATACTCCTCTTATGCTTCCTTTGCAATTTTTTCTTTCTGTACTATAACCTCTTATTGATTGATGGATTTTATTTATTTTATTTTATTTTGAATGTATTCTTTTGAAGCACAAAACATGCTAAATTGCCCACTTGTCAACAAAAGCATACAAATTCGACAAAACCCCCACACTTAAAGAGGGACCCATTCTCAAAACAATTCCAAAGCCCCTTCATCCTTAAGGCTAAGGTAAATCATGGTCTTTCACCTCAAGAGCTTGTAATGAGCTACAAAACAAAGGATGGGTTAGATAGGCTCAAAGAGGCAAACAAGGGATAATGCAGGGTAGGCTAATATGGCCAAGTGGCTAAAGACAGAGAAGGCCTAGATCATTTCAACACATGTATGTGAACAAGTGAATCAAAAAGAGTTAAGTCAAGTTCTAGAGTACCTAACAATCATGAGCAAATCACACAAGAAAGAAAGAATGGCAAGATGTAATCCATTCAATACAAGGCCCAAATTCTCACAAAAGGCAATAACTATCACAATTGATTCACAATTTGATTCTCTTGGTTAACTTGGTATACTTGAAATGCAAGAAAAGCATCCATTCATGCCTTGAAACCACAAATTAAGAATGATCAAAGCTCACAATTTATATAAAAACCTAGAAATCCATTACAAAGTATGCAAAACTTCCTTTTTTTTATATATGCAACAAAATGTATGCAACAAAATGCAGAAACAGAATGCAGAAATAGCAAACAACATGCAGAAAACAGAAAGCAGCAAACATACACCTTTTTTTTTTTATAAACCCTCCCCCACACTTAAATCACACACTGTCCTCAATGTAAGCACAACAAAATAACATGGAAAATAGATAAGTGTAATGAAAGAGTAGAAAAAAGAAGGGCAAACTCCCTCATTAAGTGTATGTGGCCACCAATAGGCAAACCTCCTTTATTTCCAATGGTATGTCCTTATGAAATGGCTTTAAGCAGTGGTCGTTCACTGTGAAAGCTTTGTCTGTAGTGGGCTCTAAAATCTGTACTGCACCATAAGGAAAAATCTTTGTCACAATATAAGGACCTAGTCACTTGGAATGAAGCTTACTAGAAAAAAGTTTAAGGTGAGAATTGTAGAGAAGCACTTTCTGGCCAATAGAGAACTCCTTCCGTAACAACATCTTATCATGGATGAATTTAGTCTTTTCTTTGTATAGGTGGGAGTTTGCATAAGCTTCCATTCAAATCTCTTCCAACTCTTGAAGCTGGAGCTTCCTGTTTGTTCCAACCTGGCTCAAATCAAGGTTACAATTCTTCACTGCCCAGTAGGCTCTATGCTCAATCTCCACAGGTAGGTGGCATGCTTTCTATTGAGCTTGACTGTTTTCTCCAAGATCTGTTTCAACTCCCTATTTGACACCTCTGCTTGTCCATTAGTCTGTGATGGCATGAAGTTGAGACCTTGTGAGTGACACCATATTTCTTCAATAAGGCTTCCATGTTCCTATTACAAAAGTGGCTACCCTTATCACTAATTATAGCCTTGGGCACTCCAAACTTGCAAAAAAATGTGTGATCTAACAAAATCTACAACAACATGAGAATCATCAGTCTGAGTGGCCTTAGCCTCCACCCACTTGGAGACATAATCAACAGTTAATAAAATGTAAATAAAACCAAAAGAAATAGGAAATAGACCCATAAAGTCAATGCCTCAAACATCAAATATCTCACAAAACAATAAGGGTTGTTGAGGCATATCCTTCCTACGGTTGTGCACAACTGTTTTTTGACATTGTGCACAACTTTTACAAAATATGTAAGCATTACGAAACAATGTGGGCCAGTAAAAACTAGAATCTAAGACCTTTCTAATAGTGCGTTGTGGCCCAAAGTGACCCCACATGCAAGAGTATAACAAAACTGCAAAATAAATGGTATCTTTAGCTCATGCACACAATGCCTAATGACCTGGTCACACTACACATGCGCCATAAATAAGGATCATCCCAAACATAATACTTAGCCTTACTCTTAAGTTTCTCTATTTGGTGCTTTTTAAAATAAGCAGGCAACTCAAAAGCAACCAAATAATTTACTAAGTCAACATACCATGGATCCTTACCTTGCAGCTCTAATAGCTACTTATCTGGAAAAGTCTCACAGATGGGGAAAGGCTCTAAAGTCTGTGGGATCCGACTCAGGTGGTCTGCTACCAAGTTCTCGGCTCCACTCTTATCTTTGATCTCAATATCAAATTCTTGCATAAGCAACATTCATTTGATGAGTCTAGGCTTTGCATCTGGTTTCTTTAATAGGAACTTTAGTGCAGCATGATCAGAAAAGATTGTCACTTTAGTTCCTAATAGATAAGCACAAAATTTATCTAAAGCAAAAATGATAGCCAGAAGCTCCTTCTCAGTGCCGTTATAATGTGTCGTGAATGGTTCAGCGATATACTAAGGATGTGGAAGATGAGGACGGTAGAAATACCTAGGAGAGGAAAGAGTGGTGGTGACACCAACTATGAAACGGGTACACCACAGGCCATACACTCTCTTCCTGACTAAACCTCTGACCACTTGAGCGACTCGTGACTGCCCACGTGGTATTTGTGAGGCAGGGGTAACCAGTGACTATTCATGGTGTAAATCTGTGATCACAGTGCCACAGTGAGCGTGGCTGGCATGCGTGTGCACGGGATTGTTATCAATTGTAATTTTGAATGTGAAGTGTTGTTAGTGAGTGCATTGATGTTCAATTGAAATGTGCTGGATAATGATGTTGTTTGTGTTATATCTATATAAATGTATTGGAAATGAATTAGAGGTGAGGCTCTATGTTTGATTGTGTTTTGGTAGTGTAGAATACTCACCCTTACATTTATTTTTCAGGTAATCAAGACGATCAGCACCGAACTCAGTGAAGGAGTGGATGGAACTGCTATATAACTTAGGATATTATTTTGAAAACTGTTGTATTTAAATAAGTAGTGTAGCAACTGTTTGATGTAATTTGTAACCCCTTTCTTTATTTGAAATGTTAGATGAAACTTGGATTAAAAATGAAAGTTTTATTATTTCAAAAATTTGTGAAATTTCTTATTTATTAAAATTAAATTTAAGGTATTACAATATAGATACACATGCCATTTGGTAGCATGACTTGCTAAAGAAGTAGGTGTGCAACATTATCACAAGATCAAGACAAAAGCTTATGCAATAAATTTATATAATTCTTATAAAACAAAGTAAGAAATAGTAAATTATTATTTGCATATTCATTTTCATTTTCAATTCTTTTCTATTTTAGTAGGAAAGCCTTCCTTTTATGCAATTTGGTGTTGATCAAGTTTAAAAGGAAAATGTTTCCTGCATATATAATGGGGTGTGCACCTAAAGAAAGATAAGAAGAGAAAAAGGAAGCAATAAGCATGATAATGACGTAAATTTCAAATAAATCATGAAACTAAAAACCATGAAAGAATTAAGTTTTTTCGATCCCATGCAGTACTTACTTTTAACCATTGTCACTCTTAATTTAATAAGTTTGTCTCCATGTTATGTAAAATGTTAAAAGTAAAAAGTGTAGTTATTATTTATTTAAAAAAGTTAATTTTATGAAAAGTTTTAGTTAAAATTATTTTTATTTTACATATTTATTTACTTTATAAAGACTATTAAAAACTTTATTTCATTTTTATTTAAAAATAAAAAATTTAAAAATTGAGAATGTAAGAATACCAAAATATTTTGCATGGAGATTGGCATTCATGATAGAAGTTGCGATTCTCAAAATTATTGAAAATTGCGAATAGATGTCACAATAGACATCGAGAACCAGCTGTAACATGTTAAAAATCATCGTCTTTGATTTTATATTTATTTTAATATTTTAACTATAATTTGCAAGCTAAATTTATATTTATAAAAGATACTTTAATAGAAGCTATAATAAAAGTTATTTTATTTAATATAAATTTTTATAAAAATTTAATTTTAATAATTTAACCATAAGATTATATATTTATATCAATGATGTATATCAAAATTTAAATAAATGAAATATTTATAAATATACAATTTTATAATCAATATTTACTTTTACTTAATAAAAAAAATAATATTAGACGTTATAATAAAATTTTATGAAAATTAATAATTTGCATTACTTTTTGAAATTTAATATATTTTAAAATAATTTTAAAATTTAATTAATAAAAATTAATATTTATAAAAAATATTAAATAAAATAATTCTTCTTGGAATTAATTTTTGGAAAGCAAGGATAATCTTCTTAAAATTTTCAAGTTTTTCAAATTAAAAATATTACATTCTCATATTTAAAATAAAATTTTAAAAAAAAATTAGAAAATTAATATTTTAAGAATATATTTTTTTAATTAAGTTTTTCAAGAAAATATATTTAAAAGAGGATAATAATTTATGATTCTCATATAGGGCAAAACTATTTTATAATATAAAAATATAATTATATTCTTCAGTATTCGAGATTCTTGAATGTAAACTTAATTTATGTTATCTTTTTTTTTATTCCTTATAAATTTCTATTGTTAATTTTTCAATATATTTATTTTGAAATTATTGTTAATGAAATTTTGTAACTCTTATTATTCATTATTTTAATAATTAATATAACATTAGCTATAATTCAACGATTAGATAAAAAAATCACACTAGTATAGATTCATCATATATATATATAATTAGAAGTAAACTCCGAAGTCAGTCTCCGACTGGAGAAATAAATTACAATAGTTATGATTATGGTCAACTTACTGCCATTATTATCCATACTGGCATCAAGGCTTGTCAAAAGGACAAACTCCAGAAACAGCTTGCCAAAGAAAAAGCCTTAAGTAAGAAAGAATTAGGGTTTTTCTGCGAACAGTTTGGCCTTCCTTCTTCCTCCACCAAAAAGAAAAAACAGATTCCCAAAAAGGATATTGTAGAACCCTATAAAAAGCCTCACAAACGCAGATACAATAGAAAAACTCCTCCTAAGAAGCAAGGGGATAGTGTTATCCCCACCAATGTTCCCAAAAAACCCAGAACAGGTGTAACTTGTTACAACTGTGGAAAACCGGCCATATCAGCAAATACTGTAGGCTAAAAAAGAAAATTAGCAACCTTAATCTTGAGCCTTCCATAGAAGACCAGATTAACAACCTCTTTATTGAATCCTCTGATGAAGATACTGTTAAAGAATCTGCAGATGATGTCAACCAAATCTAAAATGATGATCAAATTTCTTCTTCTGATAGTGATGATACTCCAGAAGTAAATGTTTTAACAAAAGAACAGGATCTTCTTTTCGAAGCTATAAGCTCTATTTCTGATCCTCAAGAAAGAAAAGAATTTCTTAACAAGTTCAAAGAAGTTTTAGAAATTAAACCGAAACCTAAAGAATATTTTACTACAAACAAGTTTGACATTACAAATATTTTTAAGAGATTAGAAAAGAATTCCAATATTAAACTAACCACTATTCAAGATCTCCAGATTGAGATTAACAATCTCAAGAAAGAGATCAGGGAGATTAAAGAACAACAGCAAATTCATCAAGTTATTCTTTCCCAATTAGATGACGAATCTGACATTGAGAAAGAAGAACTTCTTGAAGAAAAAGATTCTGAAAAGGTCGATTCTGGAAATATAGAAGAAACCTTTATGTGTTTAATTAACAAAGTCAAAATTCAAAAATTTTATATTAATATCAAAATCATTATTGATGATTTTGCTCTTGATACTTTAGCCTTCTTTGACACGGGTGCTGATTCAAATTGTATTTTAGAAGGGTTAATCCCTACAAAATATTTTGAAAAAACTTCTGAAAAACTCAGCACTGCTAGTGGTTCAAAACTTAAAATTAATTATAAGCTTTCCAAAGCCGTGATTGAAAACCAAGGGCTTAAGATTGAAACAAACTTTCTCCTGGTAAAAAATCTAAAAAATGAAGTTATTTTGGGAACACCTTTTATTAAAGCCCTTTTTCCTTTACCAATTTCGAAAGATGGGATTTCCACCTATCATTTAGGAAAACAAATAACTTTCAAATTTTCAAATAAACCATTTACAAAAAATATTAATTCTATTCAGAACAAGATCAACCAAATTAATTTTTTAAAAGAAGTTTCTTTAGCCAATATTGAAAAACAACTACAAAATCCTTCACTCCAGAAGAAAATTCAATCCCTTTTAGATAACATACAATCTTCTATATGCTCTGACTTACCCAGTGCATTCTGGAATAGGAAGAAACATAGTGTTAGCCTTCCTTATGAGTCAGGTTTTAGGGACAGCCAAATTCCTACCAAGGCTAGACCCATCCAGATGAATGAAGAACTCCTTCATTACTGCCAAAAAGAGATTAAAGATCTCTTAAATAAAAAACTTATTAGAAAAAGTAAGAGCCCTTGGTCGTGTTCTGCCTTTTATGTTAATAAACCTGCAGAAATTGAGAGAGGCACTCCCAGACTCGTCATTAATTACAAACCACTTAACCAAGCTCTCCAGTGGATTAGGCATCCCATTCCCAACAAAAAAGATCTTCTTAACAGACTAAACTCTGCTAAGATCTTTTCAAAATTTGATATGAAATCTGGCTTTTGACAAATCCAAATTTGTGAAAAAGATAGGTACAAGACTGCCTTCACCGTCTCCTTTGGACATTACGAATGGAATGTCATGCCATTTGGTTTGAAAAATGCCCCTTCTGAATTTCAGAAAATCATGAATGATATCTTCAATCCTTATTCAAAATTCGTCATTGTCTATATTGATGATGTCTTAATCTTTTCCCATTCCATCGATCAACATTTTAAACATATAAGTGTTTTTATCAATGTTATTAAACAAAACGGACTTGCTGTTTTAAAGTCCAAAATAAATCTTTTTCAAACCAATATTAGATTTCTTGGTCATAATATTCATCAAGGAACTATTATCCCTATCAGCAGTTCTATTGAAACCGCTGATAAATTTCCTGATAGAATCCTAGACAAAACCCAATTGCAAAGATTTTTAGGGTGTCTTAATTATGTAGGTGATTTTATTCCTCACCTCAACAATATCATTAAGCCTTTACATGATAGGCTTAAAAAGAATCCTCCTTCTTGAACTGATGTTCATACCAACGTTGTCAAAGAAATAAAAAATAGAGTCAGAAGAATAAACTGCCTCTATCTCCCCGTTCCTCAAGCTTTTAAAGTTGTTGAAACCGATGCTTCCGACATAGGTTATGGTGGCATCCTCAAACAGAAAATTGAGTCTCATGAACATATCATTGCATATACTTCAAAATATTGGAATTCTGCACAACACTGTTAAAAAAGAAGTTTTAGCAATTGTTTTGTGCCTCTCAAAATTTCAATCAGATTTACTAAATCAAAAATTTCTTATTAGAGTAGACTACAAGTCTGCTAAAGAAATTTTACAAAAGGATGTTAAAAATCTTGCCTGAAAATAAATTTTTGCAAGATGGTAAGCAATCTTAAGTGTTTTTGATTTTGATATTGAATATCTCAAAGGCACCTCCAATTCCCTTCCTGATTATCTTACACGTGAATTTTTACAGGACAAATAGAATGCCTAGAAAGGCAATAACCCCATCTAGGGGTGGAACTTCTCGAGGAGGAAGGGTAAAACTTGCCCTTACTCTAAACAAAGCAAAATTTCAACAGTCTGCTTCGGCAGGTTCAAATTCCAGTTCTGGGTCATTCACCCCAATTGAGTCATCGACTCAAAAAGCAATCCAAATTGTTGAGTCATCAACTCAGCAGTCTGGAACTCCAAAAGAATCCTCCAAAAAGACTGATTCTTCTATAAAAACCACCAAATAAACCAAAGCAGACTATGCTCTACCAATCAGCACACTCTTGGCTGTCCAACAAGGAAGCTTAAGTAACTTACCGAAAAAATCATGGGCAGATATTGCTTCTGAAGAAGACATGGAAATAGATTTAGCAAGCCCACATACTATAATCCAGTCATATAACTAATCCCAGAAAAACATTACCAATCCAAAAAAAATAGAAGGTATACTTAACCTCCAAAAAGAAAAACACAAGCCCTCAAACCCGAACCATTATGTGGCAAAAGGAAAATTTTCCTCAGTCATACAAATGGAACCTGAGTTCTGGGACAAAAATCCCTATAAAGCTATTACCAAAGTCTTCCCACCTAGATTCCATTTTAGGCCTTATGCAGCTAATAAGACCAGACAATTCTATGAATTTATCCTAGTGGACTCAGACTCTGTTTCCATTAAACATTACAAAGATCAAAAAGATCCAACCATTATAACTCACTCCACAATCCAAATCTTAAAAGTCTTAATACCAAAGGCTTTTGGGAAAAATCTTAACTCATATAAAAAGTTTTCCCAACCATTCAACCCAGTAGGATATAATTACTGGGATTATATTGATGCTTGGACAAGAAGTTTTTGGTTTCAGAATAAGCTCAACCGACATTCTTAGTTGATTTACTTCAAAAAGAATTAGAGATATTACTTTCCAAACTGGTTCCTTCAATGGTGGGACTATTTTTGACCCATCGAAGATATCCTTCCTACACCAGTTAAAGAAGGATACAAAATGTACAAAAGCAGATATCTGAAAGAATCAAGAATTCCTGTAGATTTAAAATATTTTTCTGACTTTGCTTTAGCATGGGTATTCTCATGGCAATATCGATATGGGAAAACAGAAAATGAAGAAACTCTCCCTCTGCTCCACAGGTATTCCTTTGTGAAGTGTTGGAACCAATTCAATGCTGACCATGCTGGTCCTGAAGGTGTTGCTGAATATTTTGGAAAAAATCCAAAATTGTTAAATCTGGCTGATCCAGCAACATTCCAATTTCTTAATCAGAAATCAAAAATTGCAGCC
Organism: Abrus pulchellus subsp. cantoniensis; assembly: GCA_024086825.1. NCBI lineage: Eukaryota > Viridiplantae > Streptophyta > Magnoliopsida > Fabales > Fabaceae > Abrus > Abrus pulchellus. The sequence continues at coordinate 25,978,279 of CM044053.1, forward strand.
TTTCTATCAAGTTGTGATTCAAAAGAAACAATGAAGAAAAATTTACAAAATATTCTTCTACTTTTACAAAGCCAAGAAGAAGGAGAATCATCCACAAAGCACAATCCCGAAGAAATGAATCAAAATGAAGACGATTGCTTCGGAATTGATATCCAAGAACTTTAACCTGTACTGTAGAAATAGTTCCAGTTATCAACCGGAACTGTAGAAATAGTACTTTATTTTTTTATAAAAGGAGTCCTCGACCATGATGTGAGGCACCCTTTCATTCAGCAATCTTAGAGAGATATTAGAGAGAGAAGCTCTGAGAGATACAATCCTTTGTAAGCCTTCTCTCTTTGAGATCTTTTAATAAAAAGTTTGTTGTTTCAAATTATTTTCTCTCTTCTCCCTCAGCCGGTTCTGTTCGGATTACCGTCGTCCAGCTTTCTTCTCTCCTCCCTCCACTAGATCTGTGCTGGTTATACCGCCGTTCTAGTTTCTATGCATTAACATTATTTACATTCTGCATTTATCATTTCTGTTACTTTATTAGTAGTCCTGCTACTGCCTACTTTCCTTTTCCTTTCAGTCTGTTTTATTTTGTTCTTCTTTCCTTGATCCACTTCAGGTTATATGGTATCAGAGCCTGATGGGGAAGTAGGAATATAACTGTTAATTGTTTATAACTACATTCTTTTGGATCTGGACTTTATTTTCTGTTATGAAATTTCTGTAACCATGGTTTATAGGCTGGACAGCTGACAGGCCCTTTGGGTGAGACTTGTAATGGTCGTCCCTGTCTGTAACAACACCACGAACTAATGGTTCTGAAATATTGCTTTTGTACAGTCTTTTGTTTATGAACATTCTTTACTGGAAGTACAGCAGTTCTTAGTTCTTTTAAATATGGCTGTAGCAGTAAGTCTCGTATGGTGAAAGGGCAGTAAGACTAATTCGAAGATGTTGTATTCAAAAGAAATTGAAGAACATAAGAAGCTGGTGGTTGTGGTAAAAGAATTTCAAAATTTGTAAAAAAAAAAAAAAAAGTCCACAAATAACCAGATCCAGTTGAATAAGTTATGAATAATCAACAGGAGTATTGTTACGGAACCAGATGAAGGTGATGTGCCAGAAGTAAATTTTATGATGTCTAGATTGTTACGCTCTTTTTCTCGCATTTCTTTCCGTTCTGGCTCTAGCTCATCTTCCTCCTCTCCTACCAAAAATAACCTTTTTAATGATCAAGAGAAACAAACTTCTGAAATCACACCCAAACACAACCTCTTCGATGAAGAAGTTCGTTTCGAAGAAATTAACCAAAGTATGGATGACTGGACCATTCCAGAAATCCCTCAGGACACATTATATGTTCCTGAAGAACACTCAAAGAAAAACAGTTTTGATTACATTATTAAGACTGTTAAGAACAATATTCCTTTAGGAAAAGATTTAGGAGAAGAATTTCATCTCCTGTCCAAATCTTCCATTAATGAGCACAAGCGTAAATACAAATACCTCTACATAGGATGTGTCCAGGTTGCCATAAAGCCTCTCATAGATATAGGAATAGATGCTGCTATCCTCATGTGTCTTAGAGATGCTTGACATAATGACTTTAACGACTCCCTTATAGGAACTGTCGAAACCAGTGTTGGCCAAGGACCAATTTATTTCAATTGTTTTCCTAACAAAACAGTGAGTCTTCTTGATGATCATATTCTTGACTCTCTGTTCCTCAATATTTGCTTTCATGGGTTAAACATGAAAGAGGGATCTATTCCCGCTACCCTAATCTATAGGATTCAGTACAAGGCCATGAACTCTTGTGCTTCTCGTGTCCTTCTCAAACTCCAAAGAGGTGAGACTACTTTGTTCATCACTGATATGATAAAGGCTAATGTATCCCTACCTAGGATAATTAAATGGGATGAAGTCTCTCTTCCTGAGAAATGGGTCTTGGACAAAGCTTCGCCCTGCGTCCCTAGGCCTGCTCCTCAAATCGAAAATATTTCCCAGGATAATTCTGGAAAAGTAGAAATAACCTTTGATAGGAGAAACTCTTTCTCTTTTAGAGTTGATGCTTATAGCAGACGTTCTAGTTTTGCTTCTGCTAGGAGATCTTTCTCTTACAGGTCCCAATCCTCTAGGTCTGAAATCCCTAGATCCATTAATCATGATCCTTCTATAAACCTTCAAGGATTAGATACTTCTCTAGGATTCCTAGAAATGTTTACCAAACCTCTGAGAAAGAAGAAGAAAACCAGAGTATCCAATCTCCAACCTACTCTTCCCTTAATGAGTCTTATGATATTGTCTCATAAATTCATTATTGATAAGGAAACTATATATATATATATATATATATATATATATATATATATATATATATATATATATATACACACACACACACATTTTCATATTATAGTTACCTATAATTATTTTTTATTTTAACTTTTAACTCTTTTTAAATAAACATAAATTTAAATAATAATACAAAAATATTTAAAATATTAATTTTTTAAAATTTTAAATTTTAAAAAATATTTAAGATATACCAATTATATTTTTAAAATTTTTAAAATATAATTTTCAAAAACTTAAAAAAAAAAACCATCATGTACATCAAACACTTGCTTGTAGTTACTTACCCTGCTCATTTATAAATGTTTTAAAATACTTTTGAACTAATCGCAAATTATAATCACAGTAACAATTTTCCTTTGTTGTTGGACTTTAACTGTTTTAATCAACTAAGAGGTCAGGATTTAGTTGGATAACATGCCACGTCAAAAATTAATTGTTTTAATCATTCTCATATTATTTTTTTATTAAAGCTAAAATTTTATTTTAATGATATGGATCAATTTTTATTATATAAATTATAGAAATGAATCTTAAATTTTAAGTAAAAATTAACATAAAAAATATATACTAATATGCATTAAATTTATTCTTATTATTATTACAATAATTCAACTCAATTCAAAAAAATTCAATTCTTGATTTTAAATAAAAGAAGAAATTATGATAATTTGACATGAGGCAATCTCATGAAATGAAGTTATTTATTTTTAAAAATTAATTGTCTAAAATTTTAAATATAATTTTGTTGAACTTCTTTCTCATTCATGCTTACTCTCTTTTGGTGCCAAATTTTGACTCCTTAAAGACAAAATCGATAACTTAAGATATATCAAATAATCACATGCGGTCTAAGAATGACATCTTTTTCAAAATCAAGTAAAAATGTCTAGCCATATAATGATTATTGTTTGCTAATCTAAAATTTGTATAATGTATGGTTTGCATCAATTTGATGATTCTTTTTTAAATAAAAAAAGCCAATTTAAAATGTTTTAAGTTTGTTTGTTTGGTATTGTACAAATGTTTATTTGTGTATGTGTTGCATAATAGGTAACTCAACTAACCTCTTACTTGCTTCACTTTTCATTTCCATCATATATAGAGGTCATTGTTGAAAAATTTAACAAAAAATAATAGGTATAGGATTGAAGTACGTTGGAGTTTTGAAATATGCCATGTATGATTTGACTGACACCAACTATCACTTCAAGAAATTATTGAAGTTTTGGGGAAGTTAAGCTACAAAGAATGTGTTCAATTGTTTTATCAAAAGGTAAGTATAGGTACAGAGGAGGTGAATGTGTATGTTGTGTATATAATATACAAAGATGAAAGGAGTTTGGGTAACACATGCAAAGGAAAAGTGTGACAATGTGAACGAGGCAAATTCTAAAAAAAATGGTAATGAATGGATTCAATTTAGTAATAATAAGGATGTTAAAGATAATGGTTGTTTGCAAGAGTATATTAATGAGACACCTAATAATGAAGGACCAAATAACATAAACAAAGAGCATATAAACATATATGCTAAAAAGCAAACACCAAAAATGACAAATTATAAAGAAGAGTTTGAGAGCAGTAAGAATGAAGAGGTTTGTAGTAAAAGAATTAGTTTATCACCAATACAATTCTATTAAGATGTCTAATTTCAAGCTTAAACTTGGTATAAAATTTTGTAACACCTTAATTTAATTTTCTAAAATAAATAAATTTGGCAAAATGGGAATAATAAATTTTTTTCATTCAAATAGTTTCCAATGCATAGTTTAATAAAGTATTTCAAAATAATGATGGATTATAATTTAAATCAATAATCGTTATAGGACTTAATTAATACATTTCAGTTTCAAAATAAATATTTTAAGTCCTATAGCAATATTATCCATCCCTTCATTGAGCTCAGTGTTAATCGTCTTGGTCACTTGAAAAATAAATGTAAGAGTGAGTACTCTACATTATCATACACACAAGTATAGAGACTCACCGTGCGTGCTTCCATACATTTCCAACATCATTCATATCACTTATCAACAAACAGAAAGCAATAGTTTCATTCTCATTCATACATAAGTGCACTCATTAACCGTCAGACAATCCACACACACGTGCGCTCACTGTACGTCAGTCACGCTCACTGTGACACTATGATCACAGATTCCTGATACCCTCAACCTCAGGGGCTTACTCAGTTCACACCATGGATGGTTGTCGGATAACCCCTGCTTCACGGATACAACGTGTGCGGTCACGGGCCCCTTAGTCAGAGGTCGAGTCAGGAAGAGAGTGTGTGGCCTGTGGTGCACTCACACTCACTATTGGTGTCATCACCACCCTCTCTTCCCCAAAGTATTTCTACCACCCCCATCTTCCACATTCCAAGTGTATCGCTGAACCATTAATAATTTTCCAACATTCCAAACATCATCACAATCACACCCAACATGTTATTCACACATATTTCTAACCATTCATAATATTCAACATCAATCAATGGCATGTCTAAGCATTTTAACCACATACTCAATCACATTACATTCAAACATCTAATTTCCATCAAAACCCTATCACAATCAAATCACTCCATCACACACATCATCCAACATTCATTACAGCATGTCTAACATGGGATTTCTATCAAAACACACATATTCCTATATCCTATCTCAATCACATTTCATCAGCTAACATTATAAACGAAATTTAAACACAAGAGATAGGGTAGAGTCCTCTTTAGCTCAGAAATTATATTTATTTCTATAGGTTATGAGTTGAGATAAGTTTGCTAGTTCTTGAGAGCCTTGTTCATTTAGACAAGAAAAGTCTACTGTATCTTGGAAGATTTTTGACTACACTGAAATAATCCTTAAGGCAGTGTTCTACACACCTTAGACTAAATTATTAATCAACTATTTTGGATTTTTTTTTACAACAATCTTAAGGATGAAGGCTGAATCAATAAATAATGAAAACCCCATCAACAATGCTGCAAATAACCATGAAAATGGTATCAATGTGGATCCACCTAATCCAATTGTTCCCACAATCACCTATGCAAAACCTTTCCCAGATGTGTCAAAGATAGAAATGTTCTAAGGGAAAAACTTTCAACAATGGCAGGAGCATGTTTATTCTGTTCTTGACCTGCACGGCATAGCTCATGCTCACGCAACCAAAACCAGATTCAAATGTTACCCTAAAATTGTTGGAAGATAGGACTTATGCTAACAAGGTTTGTAGACATACTATTCTCAGTATATTGTCTAACGAATTATTTGATGTCTATTTTTCCTATAAGGAAACCAACAAAATTTGGGAATCTCTGATTCTCAAATATACTGCTGAGGATGCCAAAAGAGAGAAGTTCATCATTAGACACTATTATAAGTGGAAATGAACGATGAAGAAGATATCAAGACTCACATTAATGAATAGCACAAGCTGCTGGAAGACATGAAAGCTGAGAAGATCACACTGCTTGAGAATTTTGTTGCTAGACTACTAATTGAAAAATTACCAGAATCTTGGAAGGATTATAAGCAGCAACTAAAGCATAAGAATAAACCATTGTCTCTAGCTGAACTTATTACCCACATTATTATTGAAGACACAAATAGGAAGGAACTAAAGGTTGCTAGGGCAAAGGCATTGGCATCAAGGGCAAACATGATACAATCTAATAAAAAAAGGTACAACAATAAACCTAATCAAAGGTCTCATTATAATAAACCTTATGTCCCAAAAGTGAATAATCCTACTTTTAAAATTAGTGGAGGAAATTGTTTTGTTTGTGGCAAAACAGGTCATCGTACTGCTCAATGTAGACACAGGAAGAGAAGTGACAATCCTCCAAAACCAAATGCAAATTTGGTTAAAGGAGATGACGTTATAGTTGCAGTCATTTCTCAAGCCTTGCTAATGGCTAATGTGAGTGATTGGGTGGTAGGCTCTGGGGTTACTAAGCACATCTGTGCAAACAAAAATATGTTTACCTCTTACATTTCAGTTGGAGATGGAGAAGAACAAGTGTATCTTGGTGACTCAAGGACTATTGAAGTTCTTGGAAAAGGAAAAGTTCTTTTGAAGATCACATCTGGCAAGACCCTGGCTCTCAATGAAGTGCTCCATGGGCCTAATATTAGGGCGAACTTAATTTCTGTTAGTTTGCTGGGAAAAGTTAGAGTCAATGTGTCTTTTGAATCTGATAAAATTGTGATGACAAAAAATAATGTGTTTGTAGGAAAAGGTTATTGTAAACAGGGACTCTTTGTACTCAATGTTGCTCATGTTATCAATGAAAATATTTCATCTTCTTCTTATTTGACTGACTCTATGGATATTTAGCATGCTAGATTAGGACATGTTAGTGATTTATATATAAAAGAAATACAATACAAGGTTTTATTTCTGGTTTTAGTAATGGAAGCTTAAGCAAATGTGAAATATATGTGGAATAAAAAATAACTAAAAATCATGCTTACTGATAAGTCTGTAATTAGGCCCTCTTTTATAGCCCATTTATTCATATTTGACATTTATTTGAATTGGGTTTTACACTAATTTAGTTGTTAATTACGCAGTTTGATATAAAGAGGCCGCAAGTTTATTTTGGGCACATTTTGGGCGCAAATTGATGGAAGATTAGAGTTTCGCAGCAGTCAGCACATCCAGACCCATTTAATAAGCATGAGAGTGCTTCGAGCCCATGCACGGCCGTGCTTAAGGCCTTGCACGGCCGTGCTCATATGCGGAAAGCCCAATAATGAAGGGTTTTTAGGGTTTTCAAACCCTATTAAAGGAAGACCTGATGCACCATTGAAGACATCTTTTTAAAGACCGTTTTTGACATCTTATCTTTGGCTTTGGAATACACCTCTCATCTCTTCTCTCTTGCACGGGATCCTTGGCACATGCTTGGCAAGACTTGTAGCTTCGAGCGATCGTACTTGAAGACTGGGAACTCATCTCATTCTAGTTTGCTTTTCTTTATGGCTTTATTCATGAATGTTTTAGCTCTTTTCTTTAGCATGAGTAACTAAGTCCATAGCTAGGGCTATGGGAACTATTGTTTATGAATTGATGGGATTTTGATGTTTGAATCTTAATTTGATTTCTTTCTTAATCCTAATTAATTATATCGTTAGGCGACCGTACCTTGGTTAATTAATAGATCTATAGGGTAAAACGAGACAAAGGATTAGGTGGACCAAACCAATCTTTCTCTTCTAATCGTTATTAAATTAACAAGTTCATAAGTTCCTTAAGCTTTCTTAAATTGATGTCTTGCATGACCATTGGGATGTTAATTTAGAGAAAAGAATATTAATATTGCATGATCATTGGGTATTAATAGTTTTCGTATGAATGATTGGTAATAACAAGGAAATCAGATTTAGATCTAAATAGAAAAATAACATAAAGGATTGAATGAGAAAACCCATATGCCCTAGGTTCCTCTCTGATAAGTTTAACCAAGACGTGTAGTGTATTCTTGCTTTTAGTTTTATAATTGATTTTATAAATTCTTGTTTTTAATTAATTTCGTATCTTTGAAGCTTAAAAAATTGAATTAGAAAATTCTTAGTAATTGAAAATCAATCCTTGTGGGACGATATTTTGAGAACTTAGTTGAAAACCTTTATTACTTCTCGATGGGTACACTTGCCCTCTGAACAAGTTTTTGGCGCCGTTGCCGGGGATTACTTTTTCAATATTAAGAATCTTAAATTTAATTGATTTAAGCAATTTGTGTTTTATTTTATTTTGTTTTGTTTATTATTATTTTTTTTAATAATTTTCGTATTTATTTTATTTTAATTTTTTTCATTATTTCATTTAATGTATGCTCACTCGTTCTAAATACTCTACAACTTGTTTATTTGATCCAAAAATTGAGAGAACAGCGCGTAGACAAAGAAAAGAAGTGAGAGAGCAAAGAATGACAAGGGGAAGGAGATCGATCCAAGATTACATGACACCAACTGCTAGAGGCACTCCGGGAAGCATCGCGGAACCAAATGTGGAGGCCAACAATTTTGAATTGAAACCAGCACTAATAACCATGGTCCAGAACTCTATACAGTTTGGAGGCATGCCTAATGAAAACCCCAATCTTCATCTGACAAAGTTCCTCCGATTGACGGATACCATCAAGTACAATGGAGTCTCCAACGATGCTATTCGACTCCGCCTTTTCCCCTTCTCAGTATCTGAAAGGGTGAATGCATGGTTTTCCTCACTCTCAGTCAATTCCATCAAAACTTGGGAGGATCTCACTCAACAATTCTTAGGAAAGTACTTTCCTCCATCAAGGTCCTCTAAGCTTATGACGGAGATATGTTGCTTCCAACAGCATGAAGCTGAATCTTTATTTGAGGCATATGAGCGATTTGGAGAGCTTTTGAAGAGATGTCCTCATCATGATTTTCCGACGTAGAGACAGGTGAAAATCTTTTATAGTGGCCTGTCAATCACTACCAGGGCTATTGATGCCGCAGCAGGAGGGTCCCTCATAAGAAAAGATCCAGATGATGCATACAAACTAATAGATGAGATGGTATATTCTAGCTTTCAGTGGCATATTGCTGACTCTTACGACATCAAAAGGAAATAGACTACCCCAGTCTACCAAGCAGAGAGCAGCAGTTCACTAATTAACCAAATGGCAGCCCTTGCAAAGCAACTAGAATCTTTAATGAAGGTCCAAGACCAGTCTGTAAGAGCTCGTGCAAGTCCAGAATTTAAGCAAGAGGAGGCAAACGTCATGGGCAATCACAGTTCAGGGTGGAGGAGTAATCCTCCTAACTCTTGGGGGAATAGATTTGGAAACTAAAATTCAAGTGTTTATCGTCCTCCTCATATGCAAAGTCAGGGAGTAAGACTAGAAGGAAAAGAAGCTCCTAGATCTCAATCCAACTTTCAAGAACAAATGATGCAATATGTGCATTACTCTGATAAGAGGATGACAAAAATTGAATCCAAGTTGGACCAACATATTGAGAGAACTGATAAGAGGTTTGCTAAAGTTAAATCTGAAATACAAGCCAACTCTTCTAAAATGAGTTTACAACTGGAGCAAATTACAAACCTTCTAAGTCAAAAAGTGATGGGAACATTGCCATCTCAGCCTGAGCCTAATCCAAGGGAGAAATGCAATGCCATCACTCTTAGAAATGGGAAGAAATTACAAGAATCGCAGAACAGAGGCATATATATGCCCATGCTTATAGAGAAGCACGCTCATACTGATTCTACATGCACACCCGTGCTTACTGATGAGCACGCCCCTGCTGAAACTGAAGCACGACTGTGCTTATACAAGCACGCCCATGACAGTGATCAAAGCACGGCCATGCATAACTATGAGCAAGGTTGTGCTTCAAGCAAGGAGCCTGAAAAAGAAAAGAAGGAAGAGCCTATTTGTCAACCAAGGCCCTATGAGCCTAAGATACCTTTCCCACAGCGGTTGCAAGGTCACCCTCCTTATGATGAAGAGTTCCACAAGTTCTTAGACTTATTGGGCAAAGTTCACATCAATATGCCTTTCATTGATGCTATCTCCAAAATGCCCAAATATGCTAAATTTTTAAAGGAGATTTTGAGCAATAAAAGAAAGTTGAAAGCACATGAAACTGTGAAGCTCACCCAGGAGTGCTCAGCTATAGTCCTTAAAAAGCTTCCACCTAAGCTTAAGGACCCAGGGAGTTTTACTATTCCTTGCACAATTGGAAAAACTCATATTGATAAGGCTTTATGTGATTTAGGAGCAAGTATTAATCTTATTCCTTATTCTGTTTTCAGGAAGCTTGAAAAATACATAAACCTAAGCCGACCTCTATGTCACTTCAGCTGACAGATAGGTCGATTACATACCCCAAAGGCATAATGGAGAATGTACTGGTAAAAGTTGGGGAGTTTATATTTCCTGCTGACTTTATGGTACTTGACATGGAGGAAGATGATGATGTCCCCATCATACTAGGAAGACTGTTCATGGCCACTGCTAGGGTCATCATAGATGTACAAGAAGGGAAGCTCACACTGAGGCTAGATGATGAGGAAGTTGTATTTCAAGTTTTCAATTCTCTCAAGTACCCTTCTAGCCAAGAGTCCTGTCACTTTGTGAGCACTGTGGATGTTGCTTCTCCTCCTCCAATTTATATGAAGCATGGAACCACAAGAAGAAGGCCAAGGAGGAAGCAACATAAGAAGAAGAAAAGACAAAAGCTTAAACTACTCATTAATAAACCTCCTAATTTAGAGATTAAATTTTCTTCTCTTTATTCTAATCCCCATCTTATGAATAATTTTTTTGATGTAATAGGTGTTGGGGAGGCAGAGCTGTTGGGAAGACAATTGCATAGCAAGAGAGTCACCTCTGAGACTCATACCTTCTTCCCACTATGATTTAACAGGAACGTCAGGCTCGTGACGGTTAAACAAGATCTCCCAGGAGGTAACCTGTGTCTTTTATTTTATTTAAATTTTATTTTCTTTTTGTTTATTTTAATTTTTCTGTTGTTATTTTATTTTCAGAATAAAGAATAAGCATATTGAAAGACTGCAAGAACTGAGTTGATTGTTCTCGCACACAATTTTGAGCTCTGATCTGAGAGCACACCCATGCTCGTCCCATATACGGCCATGCATTAAGTTGCATGGGCGTGCTTAAGATTTCAGCATGGCCGTGCTCCCTCACCCAAAGCCATCACACCAACAATTATCAAGGAACTTCTTTCCTTTTTATTTAATTGCCCTCTTTGCATGCTTTTAATTTGATTGTTTTCAAACATTGAAGACAATGTTTCGCTTTAAGTATGGGGGAGTAGTTCCTAATTATATGATTGATATTGTATGTTATTGAGTAAAGTGCCTATGCTATTTTTTATGATAATTTAAAACTTTTTCCCTTATGGAACCCAATTTTTTCAGATAGAAGAGCATGTTGAGTGATTATTATTGGCATTATACTTTCATTTGGAAACTAATAATTAGCTAAGCTCTTTACTTTTATGCTCTACATTAAACTTTAACCCATAGATGTGAGTTTTGAGCCTTAAAGGAAATTTTTATCTTAATTTAATTAATTGTACCCTTTTCCTCATTGTTTTGCGTGATTATCTCCTTCGGATTTGTGCTCTAGAACTTGACTTGTAACCAACTTAATACTTCTCTTTTTAATTGCATGTTTTAATGTGATTGAGGCATAATAGGATTTTTATTCTTGGCCTTCAGCATGTTTGAGATACAACTAGTTGCCCACTTTGAGCTTTATTAATTTTTTTGGTCCTTTACATTAAATTTATAAAATATTTTGATGACCTTGAGTTTATGAATGGAGCAATTGAGTTGTTAAATTATTTGATAAATTCTCCTCTATATCTCTCATGTGCAAAAAAAAAGAAAGTATGAAAAAGAAAATAAAAAATAGAAAAAAAAGAGAAAAGAAAAAAATAGTTATATATGATTGAAAGGAGAGAGGAGTAAAGATACTGTTCATATACAAAAATATAAAAATTACTCCAAGAGCTTCATTTGTAAACTTAAGGAATGTTTATAATTGTTATAATTTATTACCCCTTTGCATATTCCCTTTCTTTCATTTATCATACCTCAATTATTATAAGCCCTTGGCCACATTATAACCTGAAAAAGACCTCATAATTTTTACTTGCATTTAATTTATTTAGTGGAGAGTTGGTTTATAGTCAAGCCTATGGTAGTACACTTTTCTTTAGGAGAACTGAGTGATATCTCATTTTGTCCCTTAGTGAGAGAGGAAAGTAGAATACCTTATTTTATGTTTGAGTGAAAAGTATGGAAATATAATATTCTAATTGGGAATCCTTTTGATTGCTTATGCTCAGTGATATTACTTTTGTTGCTCTCTTTATCTTCTTTATCTCGGGTTCCTTGTGTGGTATTATGTTTTAAGTTATTATGTTATTCTTTTAACTAGCACTTTGCTTGAGGACAAGCAAACAGATAAGTATGGGAGAGTTGATAAGTCTGTAATTAGGCCCTCTTTTATAGCCCATTTATTCATATTTGACATTTATTTGAATTGGGTTTTACACTAATTTAGTTGTTAATTACGCAGTTTGATATAAAGGACTGCAAGTATATTTTTGGTGCATTTTGGGCCCAAATTGATAGAAGATTAGAGTTTCGTAGCAGTCAGCACGCCCAGACCCATTTAATAAGCACGAGAGTGCTTCGAGCCCATGCACGGTCATGCTTAAGGCCTTGCACGGCCGTGCTCATTTGCGGAAAGTCCAATAATGAAGAGTTTTTAGGGTTTTCAAACCCTATTAAAGGAAGACCTGATGCACTATTGAAGACATCTTTTGAAGGACCTTTTTTGACATCTTATCTTTGGCTTTGAAATACACCTCTCATCTCGTCTCTCTTGCACGGGATCCTTGGCACATGCTTGGCGAGACTTGGAGCTTCGAGCGACTGTACTTGAAGACTGAGAACTCATCTCATTCTAGTTTGCTTTTCTTTATGGCTTTATTCATGAATGTTTTAGTTCTTTTCTTTAGTATGAGTAACTAAGTCCATAGCTAGGGCTATAAGAACTATTGTTTATGAATTTATGGGATTTTAATGTTTGAATCTTAATTTGATTTCCGTTATGTGATTAGATTTTATCCTATTGCGTTTCTTTCTTAATCCTAATTAATTATATCGTTAGGCGACCGTACCTTGGTTAATTAATAGATCTATAGGGTAAAATGAGACAAAGGATTAGGTGGACCAAACCAATCTTTCTCTTCTAATCATTATTAAATTAACAAGTTCATAAGTTCCTTAAGCTTTCTTAAATTGATGTCTTGCATAACCATTGAGGATGTTAATTTAGATAAAAGAATATTAATATTGCATGATCATTGGGTATTAATAGTTTTCGTATGAATGATTGGTAATCACAAGGAAATCAGATTTAGATCTAAATAGAAAAATAACATAAAGGATTGAATGAGAAAACCCATATGCCCTAAGTTTCTCGCTGATAAGTTTAACCAAGACGTGCAGTGTATTCTTGCTTTTAGTTTTATAATTGATTTTATAAATTCTTGTTTTTAATTAATTTCGTATCTTTGAAGCTTAAACAATTAAATTAGAAAATTCTTAGTAATTGAAAATCAATCCTTGTGGGACGATATTTCAGGAACTTAGTTGAAAATCTTTATTACTTCTCGATGGGTACACTTGCCCTCTGAACAAGTTTTTGGTGCCGTTGCCGGGGATTACTTTTTCAATATTAAGAAAATCTTAAATTTAATTGATTTAAGCAATTTGTGTTTTATTTTATTTTGTTTTGTTTATTATTTTATTTTATTTTTATAATATTCGTATTTATTTTATTTTAATTTTTTCATAGTTTCTTTTAATGTATGCATACTCGTTCTAAGTACTCTACAGCTTGTTTATTTGATCCAGAAATTAAGAGAACAATGCGTAGACAAAGAAAAGAAGTGAGAGAGCAAAGAATGGCAGAGGGAATGAGATCGATCCAAGATTACATTAGAAATCAAATCACAAATATCTCGACAGGCACTAAGAAATAAAATATCTAATCTTATTCCAATTTCACCAACCATTCAGTAAAAATAAGTAATAAGAAAATCAAGAAAATTGTTACATACATTCTAAACAACAAATTTATTAACATAAGAAGATTGATGAATCCAATAATATTTCTAAAATTTAATAACCCATGGAATAATCCAAAATAGGCTTTGCCATATAAATTTCCAAGCTTTGCATATTCCTTTCTAAATTAGAGAAGCAAAATGATTACTTTTAAAAATAGAACACTTTTAATTCTAATTATATTTAACTTTAAGGAGTTTAACCCATAAACTATTAGAACAATTTATAAGATTTTAACCCAATTTAACTATATAAGCTAAATTTAGATTATGTAAGTTTCTTAACCTAGGTCCACCATTCTTTTTTAGAGAACAAATCTTTTCTCAAACTATCAATTGTCATTTTTTTTTAGTTTTTGAAGAACTCCATATGAAATTTTTACAAAATTTATTAATTCTCTTAAACACATTAGTATGAATAAGATGAGTGTGTATCATGTAATAAGTAAATAGGATTTAGTCAAAGTAACTCTTCTGGCAAATGAGAATGAATTAACTTTTCAATTTGAGAGTTTGTTTTCTTAACCTTTAGATTAGTATAAACATCTTTTGTAATTCTTTAGAAATAATAGGATTTCAAAAATATGTATCAAGATTATTTAAGGATATAATAAATTAACAATTAAAATTTGAATGGATAGAAGATCAATCTTGTTCATTGAGGAATTAACTGAGGCTTACATATATACATGAAACTCAAAAATAGAAAGGAAGCAAAAAACTAGAAATAAGGTAACAACAGCCTAAGTTAAGGAAACAGAATAAGCAGCAACTAAAGATAAGCTGGCACCATAACTAGAAAATGTATATTAATCATTCCCAGTTTGAAAAAAATAGATTTAAATGGTGAAACGTTAGAGGTTTTATGTAAATGTCAGCCAGTTGTTGTGCTGAGGAGACAGGCAGAAGATGAATAATGTAATACCTTATTTTCAATATTCATTAAATAATAATATTACAAATTTGGGATAATCAAAGTTCCATTTCAAATAAAGTTCTCAACCCATGGTTTCATCAAATATTTTAAAATAAGAAAAAGAGGTTACAATCTTCATCAAGCACTATTACAGGACCCTTTTAAATACATTATTTTCAAATTTATATCCTAGTCCTATAGTAATTCCATCCACCCCTTTTCACTTGGTCTGGTGTTGATCGTCTTGGTTACCTGAAAAATGAATGTAAGGGTGAGTACTCTACACTACCAAAACACACAACTGGGCATAAAGTCTCACCTCTAAATCAAATTTAATACATTAATGCAGAAACAAACATAGACAACATTATCATTCAATATCAATGCACTCACAGTACTAACAGCATTTCATATTCAAAAATATAATTAACAATAATCCCATGCACACGCATGCTAACCACATCCATTGTGGCATTGTGATCACAGATTTTTCACTATGAATGGTCATTGGTTACCTCCGCCTCACAGATATCATGTGGGCAGTCACGGGTCGCTCAGCAAAGATAGTGGTCACAGGTCTAGTCAAGAAGAGAGTGTGTGGCCTGTGGCACCCGTTCCACAGTCAATATCACCACAACTCCCTCTTCCACAAGGTATTTCTACCGTCCTCATCTTCCACACCCCAGTGTATCACTGAATCATTCACAACACATTACAACAACGCTAAGACGCCCATTCACACATATTCCATTCACACATGCAGTAATCATGCTTACACATAGCATACAGCCCACATTCCATTTCATAGCACACGACACGTAGCCTACAATTATCGTTCATATTACACGGCCCTTGGGCCCATATTTTCAAAATATTCATTTAAATATACAGTACAAGTGTCCATACCCATTCACAACACTAGGCATACATGCCCTCATTCTATCACACAACATTTACATACAATCTACATCCATCAATTTCGTGTCAACACACATAATATTTACAAATCACAGCACACTGCCCACATTACATTTCTCAGCAATTTCCTACCCACTAACTCAGCCACAACACAATATTCAGTAAAATAACAACAATTCATGAACAAAAAAGTAGGATAGAGTCCCCCTTTACCTCGGATTGAAGACTCACACTCGGATTCGACCATGGACGTGCTCCCTACACAAATTGCGATCTAAACACATGGAAGAATTTCATGAGAACCCAAGGAAACCACAAAAACAGAGAATGTGGTTGAAAAACGAAAATCTTAATCATTAAAACTCACCTCCAAGTGTTTCCCACATGGATTTAACTTTCAATCAAGCTTCTGAACCTTTGTAGGCAATATAATCGGTAGAAAAGGGTTTGGGAATGAGTCAGGTCAGGAAGACATTTATATAGGAGCTGATAAAGGCACTTGTTATCTAAGACTGGTGTAGGGATTCTGTTAATAAGATAAACTGAGTGCGTAACTACATAAGACCAAAATATTTTAGGAAGGTTAGCTTGAAACAACAAGGCTCTAGCAACATTGAGAATATGCTGGTGTTTTCTCTCTACTATGGAGTTTTGTTGAGAAATTTCTACACAACTTGTTTGGTGAACTATTCCTTTTGTAACATAAAATTGGTCAAATTTGAACTCCTTACCATTATCAGTTCTAATGGTTTTAACTATGGTTTGAAACTGGTTTTCCACCAATGCACAAAAGGCTTGAATTAAAAGT
The DNA here is from genome assembly GCA_024086825.1 of Abrus pulchellus subsp. cantoniensis. Lineage (NCBI taxonomy): Eukaryota > Viridiplantae > Streptophyta > Magnoliopsida > Fabales > Fabaceae > Abrus > Abrus pulchellus. Next base: position 25,994,927 of record CM044053.1, read on the forward strand.
TTAACTTTTGCCTTATTCTTTAGCAAATAAATCCAAGTGTGTCTAGAGTAGTCATCCACTATGGTAAGGAAATAAGAATGACCATGTATTAACATTATAGAAACTGGACCCTAAATATCAGCATAAATCAACTCAAATATTGCAGTGGTTAAGGAAGAACTTAAGGGAAAACTCAGCTTTCTTTGTTTTGCAATATGACATATATCATAAATATGATTTTTATTACAATGAATGAAAGGAAACATTTCACTAATTGCTTGACCTCTATCAAAAGACGGATGACCTAACCTATAGTGCCATAAATTGGGCAAACTAGAAGGAAAACCACACGAAATTTTTTTTGAAATGGTGTTGGAAACAGAGGATTGAGAAGACTCGGCGGTCTATGTGAAAATGTATAGGCCTCTTTCTGCTTTAGCTGTGCCAATCATCTTACAAGCATTGGAATCCTGTATTAAACAAATGTCATCAAGGAAAGTCAGTTTACAATGAAGCGTTTGACTTAATTTTGTAACTGATATCAGATTGAATTTGAAGCTTGGTAAAAATAAAACATTAGTCAAAACAAAATTGGATGAAAGATGAATTGTGCTAGAAATGGTGGCTGAAACCAAGATTCATTGGGCAAGGACACTTTGATAGGTGGTATGTGCTTGTATGCAGCAAAGTAACTGAGGGAATTTGAGCTGCGGTCCATGGAACCAGTGTCTAGGATCCATCTAGAGGTTAGTATATTACCATTGCTTGGTGGATTTGAATTAGTACAAGTGTTCACATGAGCAGTATGCTGAGTGGAGTCCCTCTGATCTTGCTGTGGCAGTAAAGCCAATAAATTCTGATATTGGTTTGCAGTAAAACCAAACTGCGCACTTCGTTGTGTGTCCTTTCTTGATGAATCTTCTGCAGTTGGTTTCCTTTTTCTTCAGTCATCGCCATATTTGCAGATCTTGGAGCAGTGTTTTTGGAATTTTTGAACTTAAAAACAGTAGGAAAATCGTGTTTCCTATAACAAATGTCAACTGTGTGACCCATTTTTCCACACCACGAACATTTCTTGGAAGTGTATCTGTTATTCCAACCATTACCATTCCCTTGATTTCTCATGCACATAATGCATCATCACTAGCTACAATAAGAGCCTTTGGCACAGAAGCATTCTCAGTGACAAACTATGGTTCTTGTTGAGCAATCAGTGCAAAAACTCGGTTCACATTGGGAAGATTATCTAAGAGCATCAATTGTGATCTAACACCTGAATATTGGTCATTCAGCCCTCGCAAGAATCTAATCACTTGATTCTTATTGGTCTTGTGCCTCTGGCTGAAGATTTCCTCTTAAATTTCTGAGATTTTGAACAAATCAGCATTGGAAAAATGCTCATGAAGCTCCTTCCACATGTCTGAAGCCTTCTCATGCCAAAGGAGGGACTACGCAATCTCCACGCTCATCGACTTTATTAGCCAGCTAAGAACAAGCATGTTACCTCGTTCCAGAAAGGAAAAACTGCATGATTCTTCAACGGTTTTGCAATCGTGCCGTCAACGAAAAGCTCATCTTCATCGCACGAGACCAACTATGATAATTCCCGTCTGTGAGCAGTGGTGAAACAAGGACGGTGGAGGGGCTCTTGTTATAGGGGATTCGATGCATTATGTGCATATTGCAGAGTATAGGGGTATGTGGCTTCATTAGCCATTGATGCGCGCAGTAGAGCTTTCCCCAAGAGAGCTCTGATACCATAATAAATTAAAAATTAAAATTTAAATGGATAGAAAATCAATCTTGTTCATTGAATAACTAACCGAGCGTTACATGTACATGTGATACTTAAAAACAGAAAGAAAGCAACAGTTAGAAATAAAGTAACAACAAGTAAAGTTAAGGAAACAGAATAAGCAGCAGCTAAAGATAAGTAAGTAGTTAGCACTGTAACAAATGCTAATGCTAATTAGTTAAAAACTAATTTGACCATATGTATTAGGATACAACACCAAAACATTATTTGAAAAGTAAATCTTAAATTTAGGCTTATTAACAGGTTGATGAGAAACTTTACAAAATAAATCTAGAACCTTAAGAATAATTCTAACCTACAAGAAAGATGCCTCAACAATCAAAGTGTTAACATCTCCATAAAAAAAGTGTGAAATACTTAGGGTCTGTTTGATTTCTCTTTTTAAATATAGTTTTTAGATTTTAAAATTTAAAAATTAAAAAAATTGTTTGATAATTTAAATTTTAAAAACAATTTTTTAAAATAATTTTTTATTTTCAATTTTTAAAACTAAAATTTAGAACAACTTATATAGTGTTTTTATTTTTAATTTTTGATTTCTTTTTATGATACTCTTCTCAAAATTTTGAAAATACGGAGAATGCAATTTTCATTAATGGCAATATTGTAAATTACCTAAAAATTAGGTTACAGCTTCACTATCTCCTAACAATCATCTCCCCCAAATGAACATCACGACACCCACCCTAAAACCCACCCTCATAGTTCACCTCGTAGATCAACATCTCTTATAGTTAAGACCTTCAAATCAAAGTTGACGTCTACCTTCACTTTACCATTGACGCCTTCAGATCAACACTATCACTGTCTACACCCATCGACATCTTCACAACACCATCGACATAACTACTCTCGCAGCACCATCAACCATCTTGGATTCACTCAGGTTTTTTCTTTTTCTTGTTTTGGATTTCTTTTTCACCATTGTTGATTTTTTATTTGAATTTGGATTTGGATTCAGATTCTTACTTAGAACAAGAATCAACATGTCTGGAAAAAAAACTTAGGTTTGATTCTTTTCTTCTTGCATTTTTTTCCTGTGGCTATGTGATTTAACATTATGTATGAGTTTAAATGCTATGTAATTCGAGTGTGGTAACCAAGAACTATGTGCTCATATTCGTAGTTGTGCTTTTGAAGTTGGAGTGAGTAGAGTGACTTGTGACTAAGATTATATGCCAAATATGTAATCGTTGCACTTCGAGACAGAGTGGTGTGCTTGGGCAATTACTGTTTACTAGTGAGAAGTGATAACATATAAGTATTAATTCATTCATATGCACCTACACTTTTTTTTCTTTTTTTTTTTACTTCAAAACACCTAAAATATCAAATTTTTCATGCCTGTTTTTGTACTTATCATCTATACTATATTATTTATTGGCTCTATGGAGTTGATGGTTTTCTGTGCAGTCACTTTAAGCTATTTTTGATAGTGTGATTCACTAATTCTTTAATGATCTACGCATCTATAAGATGCGTATTTATTTATAAAAAGATCCTAGCTTAAATTTATGCATAATACTTTTTGAAATAGAGAAGCCTGCTTCTGATTCAAGGTGCAAGGAAAAAGATAGTTTTAGGACTTGCACAAGAGGCTTGCTATATTTGCATGAGCAGTGGTGACCCTAAGATTATTCATAGAGATGTGAAGGCTGCAAATATCTTGCTTGATGGTAATTGTGACAAGATAGTTGGATTGGTAAAGCTGCTGGATCACAAGGTTTTCACATGTGACAACAGCAGTAAGGAAAATTTTAGGGCACACAGCTCCACAATATGTTTCAACAGGCCAATCTTCTTAGAAAACAGAAGTGTTTGGGTTTGGAATTTTTCTACTTGATTTAATATCTTAGCCTAAGAGCTGTTAATTCAGGGAAAGAAGAAAACCAAGAAAACCCATGTTGCCATGGGTGAGCTAAACAAAATTGCTTTATTTATCCTCATATGTTTATTGTATATTTCTTTGCTTCATCAAAATGTATTCATAATGAGTTGACTACAAATGCATGTGAAAAAAGTGCATCAAGAGAAGAAATTTGACTAGTTTGTTGACAAGAAAAACAATTATGACAGTATTGATCTTGCCAACCAAGGGCACCCATGCTAGAGGAAATAGGTAATGGGGAAAAAGAGAAAGCAAAAAGGCAAGAGCTGGCGTAAATTAGAAACTCATAGCACACTGAAATGCTCAGCATGACCTATCTTATATTAAGCCAAACAAAGTCTTAATGCATAAACCTTTACATGGTTCAAGAGGCCATAATGTTGTCCAATTAAAAGGGAGAATTCAGCATCTAAACTTAATAAATCCATCTATGGGTTAGGACTGGCTTCCAAGAAATAATTTCAAAATTTTGCCTTTGCCTTGTTGAATGAACCATGCTTTTCTACGGTCAAAGAGTGAGTTTCACTTTTAATTAAAGGCCAACGCTCATCACTTGTTTCTCCATTGGTGTATGTTGATTATATAGTAATTATAGGCTCCAAATAATATCATCAATGCTCGAGTCAAATCCTATCTGCAATCTCAGTTCAAACTTTTAGGTGTTTTTATAAATGAGTAAATAAGCTATTTGATATGTTAAGTGCTTGTACCTATAGCTGCGCATACTTGTTCTTTTTACATGCTTTTATTAGGTATGCATATGTATTTATGAAAAGATGAATAGTAGATTCTTCAATTATAGAATGTGTTTTATTGATTAAATACATGGTCTACATTTTCTTATAATTTTAGAAAGTTATAATATAAATTAAATTATGTTTATGTCTTTGATCAATATTTACCCTTCTTCTATTTAATTTTCATTTGGCTATATACGCATTGATGTTTACTTATTTTTAATATTCCTTTGTGATAGATGACAACTAATGTTGATAACAATGAGCCAAAACTTTGGCCTGACTCTGTTGTTAAGGCTTTCATTGATATCATGGTTGATGAAACCACAAACGAAAACATGCCAAATGGTGTGTTTCACTCTAGAACATGGAATTTGATGACTATGAAGTTAAATTCCATAACAAATCATTCATATAAATAAGAACAATTAAAGGCAAAGATGCAGAGGCTACAAGCTATTTATCGTGAGTTTTCTTTACTTTTGCAACAAACTAGATTTGGATGGAATGTAGAAACCAACACTGTCACTGCACATGAAGAAGTATGAAAAAATTATCTACGGGTATGATTTAATTTAATAGTTAATATTTTTATTTTTATTTATTTAATGTTCAATAATTAATAATGTATTGACTATTTGCTTATATTATTTTAGGTACATGATAAAGTTGCTCAATTTCAAAAGAAAGGATGTGACCATTATAAGTTATTGGAAATGATATTTAATAGAAGTACTGCAACAGGAGTATTTCATCATTCATCTACCCAAGATCCACCAAATACAAACAAAGAAAATGAGCTTGAAAGTCAATACTACAATAGTAGGAGTTATTTAAATGTTGATAACAATAGCTCGTATGATAACACAACAGAAGTGGAGCGCATCTCACATAGTGGAAAACACAAAATTCAAGTAAAAGAGCACAAGTTTAAGAAAGAGTCTAGGATATTACAAATAGGAGAGGCTCTTGCAGCATGGGCTGAAGCATCTAAGGCAAAAGCTGAGAAGTATAAGGCTAGGAGTATGGAGGCTACTTCTTCACTTGTTACATCAAATTATTCTATTACTAAGTGTATGACTGCCCTCGAAGAGATTAAAGGTATACCAGATGACATTTATGTAAAAGCTTTAGAAAAATTTAGGAAGCCTAAGTGGAGGGAAATGTTTCTTACTATGTCTACTAATAGGAAACAAGCATGGTTACTTAGGCTTTAAGGATAAAACTTTAGACATCTATGATTATGTTTTTAATTTGTGATGAACATTTATTTGTGTGCTTTATGAACTACTTTGAATTTTATGTTATGTTATTTTACTTTCATTGTATAATTTTCATTGAATATCTTTTTTATCAATTTTTTATTTTGTGAAATTATATGACATGTTATAATCATAATGGATATTGATAAAAGTGGTGATTCTTCTTCTAAGTCAAGTGATGATGAGTTAGCTGAGTTTCTTTTAGTTAATATGCTTTATGATTATGATCATAAATTTCTGAACGAAAGAAAGGTTCGAACATCTACATTGAGTGGTTGTGATTATACTCAAGAGTTATTAAATGGATTTGAAGTAACTTGCTTTGAGTTACTTCGAATGAAGAGGGACTGCTTTGTTAAATTTTGTGATGAGTTAAGGGTAAAGAACTACTTAAGTGACTCAAAGAATGTTCTTCTTGAAGAGAAAGTTGCTATGTTTTTATTTATAATTGGCCATAATGTTCATCATAGAGTTGCTACAGATTGCTTTCAACACTCAACAGAAATAGTTTCTCATTATTTTGAGCAAGTGTTAAGAGCAGTGTGTTTATTGAAAAAAGAGCTGATAAAACAAGAATCTACAGAATTTCCCAGCAAGATTAGAAATGAGTCAAAATATTATCCTTGGTTCAAGTTATGTATGTAATACTTATTTGTTATGTTAATTATTTCTCCTTTTTTTCTTTTATTCTATCTTGTTTAAATTTTTTTTATTTTGGGTTATTGTTATAGAACTGCATAGGTGCAATTGATGGAACTCATACAAGTGCATGGGTTCCTGCTGAAAAACAAATTGCATGTAGAGATAGAAAGGCAACTATCACACAAAATGTTATGTGTACTTGTGATTTTAATATGATGTTTACATTCATGTATTCTGGATGGGAAAGAAGTGCAAATGATTAAATTTTTTTTTTGGATGCACTTACTAACCTAAATGCAAATTTTCCATGGCCATCTAAAGGTGAACACTTATATTATAACTCAGTTGTTTTAAATTGATGAAGAAATATTCATAAATATATATTCTATGTAATGTAGGTTTGTTCTATCTTGTTGATTCTGGTTATCCATGTACGAGAGGTTTTCTTCCTCCTTATAGAGGAGAAAGGTATCATGCACAGGAATATAGAGGCCAAGCTAGACAACCAAGGAATTCTGCAGAGTTATTCAACTACAGACACTCTCCTTTGAGAATAATAATTGAGCGTTGGTTTGCAATCTTGAAAAACAGATTTCCTATTTTTAAGTTGATGCCTCCATATAAACCTTCCAAGCAACGACTCATAGTAACAGCATGTTGTGCTATTCATAATTATATACGGAAGTGAAATTTGAATGATGATTTATTCAAAATATGGGAATAAATGGATCTTATTGAAATTGAGCATGAGAATAGAAGTTCGAGTATAGAAGAAACTAGCTCTAATGATCATAATTTAGTTAGATTATCTGATGAAGGTGCAGCCGAGATGACAATATTTAAGAGTCATATTACAAATCAAATGTGGGTACAATATAAACTAGTTAGTATTAGTTTAGTCAAATTACCTATTATACTATTTATATTATTTTAAAATTATTTTAATGTTAAAATTAATTATTATTTTTTAGTTTAATATTAATTTATTTTGTGTAAGCATGATATAACAACTAGTTAATATTAATTTATACATATACAATTATAAATAGTTATACATACGTTATATGATTTATTTATAATATACATATTTACATATTTTATTATGTCAATGTCATTTACTTTTTTGATGTGATATTATTAAAATTAATCATTTGATGTGATATTATTAAAATTAATCATTATTTTTTAGTTTAATGTAAATTTATTTTATAATTTCATAATTTACGAAACTTTTGGTATTATAAGTATTATTTTAATTTAATATTAAATTTTGATATTTTAACAATTTTTTAATTCAATATTTTTTAAATATAAAATATATATTTGATTAAATAAAAAAATACTAAAATTAAATATTAAATATATATAATTTAAAATACTAAATAAAAAATAAATTAAACCAAACACATTTTATTTTTTTATTTTTTAAAACTTACTTTTAAAAACAAATTTATCAAACACGTTTTTTTATTTTTTCTTTTTAAAAACAGTTTTGAAAGCTAAATTATAAAAAAAAAATTATTTTCATTCTCTTCTTAAAAATAGTTTTTTAAAATTGTTTTCAAATGTAATTTTTAAAAACAAAAAAGTAAATCTCAATCAAACAGGCCCTTAAACCCTACTTACAATAAAGGTTTTGAATAATTAACAATGAAATTGTTGGTACATAATCAGAAAAGGAGTTTTAGACTAAAACCATTAACAGAAAAGATCAATCAATTTATAAGTACATCTAATGAGTTCTTGTATGATTTCAAATAAAATAGGCAATTATTAGGGATAGTTAAACAAAGTATCCAAAATTATCCTTAGAAGCATGGGAATGAATGTTAGTATAACAAGTAACAATGAGACCTATGTTTGACATTAAAAAAAAAAAGACCTATGTTTTATCCCCCTATTTAAGTAATTTCAATTCGACATTGTAGCTTCTAGATCTTGTCTTCTTAGTCTTCCCCTCTCAAATTTAGCTTGCAAAAATGCACTATTTTCTGATCATAAATTCAAATAAAGTATCAAAATCACATGCAGTAGCTACATTAATTGACCTTCCTACAAATGGCTGCTGCAATGCGATGCTTCTCCAATTTGACTTTGATGATAATTTAAATTTTAAAATGTCACTAACTAATAGTACTGGTTTCAACTTTCAATTAAGACTTGTGCGGTTTGGCATTTATTATATTTGTCTTGAAGTTTCTCTCAAGATAAGGGGTATCCATCCGATTGAAATTTTGATGGGGTTAATTTGTCGATTCAATGGATATGAAAATTAAAGTGGGAAACCATGAAATTCATTGACAAAAAATTTAAAGAATGATTTTTTTAACGTGTGTTTAATAAATAAAAATTGATATATAATGTTTTTTTATCAAAACAAAAATAAAATTTAATATATTAACAGCATTAAATATGAATCTTTTTAATAAAAAGTATTATTTATTAATTTTTTGCATGGTGTATATATGTAAAAACAACATACCTTAAAATCGTTTAAACAATTGGAATTGGTGTATTGATGATGTCCAGGTTCTTAACATGCAACAATAACATGGGGCCAAGGAGTGTCTCTATCACTTTTGAATAGTCTATACCGAACTTTGACATATGATACAGTGACTAAGCAAATAATAAATGACTTAGATTGAGACTCTACACCTACAATAAGGCCTCTGAGTACTATAAAAGCATACAACTCCATCTGTTAATATGCACCAAAAAACCAAAATCACTAAGATGGGTTCCTTATCCTTTCTAGTGCTGTTTGTTGCTGCCCTTATCCTAATTCCTAAAGGGCTTGCTGATTATTACAAACCTCCTCAGAAGCCTTATAAGCCACCTGTTTACAAGCCACCAGTGTACAAGCCACCAGTTTATAAGCCACCTGTTTATAAGCCACCAGTTGAGAAGCCACCAGTGTATAAGCCACCTGTTTACAAGCCACCATACAAGAAGCCACCATACAAGAAGCCACCTTATGGTAAGTACCCTCCAACTGAAGACAACACCCTTCCCTAAATCATGCAGTGAGGCTTGTTATGTATCTACTAAATAAGAGCAATGCATCTTCTTGGCATAAGCATTTCAACCCTTTGTACAATGCTATATATGGCGAAGTCAAAGGCATCTTAGATATGTGTCCTATGAATGTAACCAAACAAGAGAAAAAGGGTGCATGTACTCCAAATCATAAATAAAACAACTTTTATATGACTGAGATTGTGCTGGTTGATTGATTCAGTTGCTATACCATGACTCGCCATTTATGCATGCCAAGTTCAGCACCAAGTGTTGATCGTATATTGCCCGTACAACTTTTTATGCATATAATGAATTAAAAATTTATAATTTAACATAATCAATGGATTGATGCATGGGAGTTTAGTCAGAGACAGAAGAAGTCTTGATTTACTCTCCATGCGCACGTGGAATAACATCTGAACTTCAGCACAAGTTAATACTATTTTTACTTAAAATTTGAGTTTTACTTCACATTCATAATGAAAATCAATATTAAAAATCAATGTATATTATAAGAAAAAAGTATCATCTTAATTAAAAAATAACACTAATAATATTTATGAGTTCCGTCTTAAAATTTATTTAATAAATAATTAGTTTTAATTAAAAATATAACGTATATATTATTAAGATATTAAATTCAATAATATCATATAATATTTTTTTAAAAATTATACATAACACAATAAAATCAATGGCAGCTTTAAGGTTCAATTATTGATGCAGAAAGAACACTCCTTACTGTACGTAAGGGGTACATATATCCTGGAAGCCTGAACGAAAGACACAAGAAAGTGAGACAACTATTAATGTAGACGTGCCCCAAATATTTAATATTCTGTCACTATTAAAGAAAATAGTTTTTTTAATTAATTTTAATTTTACCAAAATAATAATTTTTTAATTATCGTTAAAATAATTATTATTGTAAAATTTATTTTTTATCTCGTTTTATTTATTTATTGCAAAAATAAAATTTAAAAGAAAAATAATAAAATTTTTATGATACTTTTAATAAAAATAAAATAATTAAATACTTTCATAGCTTTTATGTTTCAGTCTTAAATGACTAATATTTTAAAATAGAAAAAAAAGAGTATTATTATTCGTGGTACAGTACTTGGGACATGATAGTGCTAGCTATCCTTGTTCAATTCACTGCTTCATTAATGAAGGTGCACTGTTAGTGTGCAAATAATCAGCTCATTCATATATATGGTCGCAGCCTCGGATCCAAATCTTCTCCTTTGGATTTTAAACCACATAAAAAATTTTCTTTTTTTAAAAAATAATTCTTTAGTTATTAAGAATAGTTTGAAAATAAGTTTTAAAACATAAAAAAAAAAAATAAACAAAATTTAACGAAGCTGAGGAGTAACACACTCCAATTACCAATTACTGCATCAAAATGATTTCCATGAAGCACAGAAACACCGTTACTTGGAACTTCAAGAAGAAGATTATCTTCTAGTTGCTTCCCTCCTATTACAATGGCTGTCTTCTTATTAACTTCACCCTCAACAAAACCAAGGCACCACAAGTCTATGTAAGAATCCAAGACTCTTCCTTTTCACTCTCTTTCTCCTTGCTTTCTATGCTTGGGTTTGGGTTCATTCTTGATACCCCTATTTTCTCCCTACCATCTGGAATATCAAGCAACCATTCAAGATCAATGCTTCACAGAAGGGTGTGGCTTTGAAAGATGTTGTTCTTAGTGTGTTGCCACAGCCTCTGATTCCCAATGTGCAGTTACAAGGACAGGTTCCAAGTGGGGTGGTGGAAAAGGATGAGGATCTTCATAAGCGTCATACTTTTCATTGTTTCTTTTTACTTTCTTTTTAATGCTCAGGTTTGAATTCAATCTGGTAGTAAGTTCTCTCAATTTACACATTTTCAACAAAGACGGCTAAATGAATTTTTATACTTGAAATGAATTTTAATATAATATATTTTTATGTTATAATTTTATTTAAATTTTACTTTTTATAATTTTTGAAATAAATATAACATTCCTCATTAAATTATTAAAATTATTTTTTTAATATATAGTAACGGAAAAATCATTTAATCTTTATTGAAACATTATTAATTTTAATTTTTAAAATTTCTTTTTATGAGAACAACACATTTAAATTATTAACGTTGTTTTGTAAGCTGTATTTGGAATTGTGAATCGGTATATCAATTCGATATATATAAGTTATTTTACAAACCTTTATTATAGTTATAGTATTTAGGAACTTTAGTCTATTTAATATTTATATTAAGTAGTGAAATATCTGTATTTTAAAAGAAACATAATTGGCAATTAATAGAGTCGTAAGGAAATAAGAAACATAATATAAAAAGAAGAATCTTTGCTATTAAATAATATTATCCATAATCATTTTTTTTTTATTAACAATATATTTTCTGAACTTAAAGTAAGGACTTTAATGGCCTTATATCAGCATTCACCACCGCATCTCATAGAAATTATTAATTGACAAAGCCAAGTCATGTTATCGTGAGAAGAATGGAGAGTTGGGCAGTAGAGCATCCAATGACACTACTAATAATTGAACAATAATATATCAGCTTAATGTTAAATGTCCTTTTTTAATAGTATAGATATAGATATACAACAATCTTAAAATAATTGTATTGGGGGCATTTACCTACCTATTATTTATTTGGTCTAGAAGAAAGGAAGGGAAGAGAGGAAATTAAGACAAAGTAAATGAATTTATTATTATATATCTAAGTTAATTAAATATAGATATTAAATTATAAATAATTATCTTTAATTAATTTATAAATTTTTCATTTTTTAAAATCTTTATGCTCTTGCAAGAGAGTTAGAGTTCACTGTAGAGAATTTTGGCTATTTCCCTTCATCTTCTTTCTTTTCCTTCAAAATATTAAATATATAAGAAAGATGTAATTATAGCAATAATTTAAATAAGAAAGTCTATATTTTCATAATTACAACAATTAAGAAAGTGTGTATTTTTATATTTAATGATTTGATCCTATCATAAATATATGTTTTTCTGTTAATTTAGACACATATTCAGATTCATCACGTGTCTCTTATTGTTTTTTTTTTTCATGGTATCTGAGTTTGTCGAGAAATAATCCTTATTCGTGATTACTTAGTGAATTCATTGTTTATTGGTGCAAAAGTTCTTATTAAAAATATGTTCTTCATCTCGTTTTTAGACTACTAATTTTTTTATTATCATTTATTGTTGATCAGCAACTTATCCCTAATTCTATGTTGTTTTTATAAGGATATATGTTCAAAATTTACGTACACAAGCATTGAAGAGGAATAAGGAATTGTGATTTAGTCAAAACTTTCTTGAGAAATAATTTTGTTCAAAGTTCATATGTCCTTAAGTTAATTATAAAATAATTAAAATGCTTAATTAGTTATATTATCAAGTGTTTTTTTTTTCTTTTAAGGTTTTTTCATTTGAAATAAACTATTCAATCTTTAGAATCTTCTATGTTAAACTTTGATAAATAATTTTCACTCTATCTTATACAACATACACACTTCTATTCTCACTCATGTTTTTTTAACACATTTTTTTTTCTCTCTCAAACAAAATTCCATTGAAGCTCTAATTTCTTCCTTTAAGACTAAACCATTTCCTACCACCAAGCAACCATTGAAGGTCCTATATCTCCCATTCCCACTCATGTTCTATAATTGTAAATAATTCGTGGATTTATGAGGCTTATTTTTATTATAGTTACTATATTTTATTGAATTTGTATGACTCGTTACTTATTTTTTTATTTATTTATGGATCATTTGATAAATAAGTGTTGGGTGTGTTAAATTTAGACTGGTATAACACTCTTAAATTCCGTGCTAGTGGATTTCTAATTTATAAAAGGAATTAAAGATTTTCGTGGTTACTTTTTTTCGTTTCTTTCTCTTATCTTTCTCATGCTATTTGTGATTGACTTGATTGCTATTTTATTTTGATTATTGATGTATGTAGATTGAACTATAAGCGAGACTTTAGACTTCTAGCAACACTTAGATAATATTCTTAACTTTTAAAAATATTGAACTAAGAGTCTTTTAAATACAGCTCCATGATTATTTTTAAGGTTTTAAACTTTACATCCCTGGTCCAATATTCGCATTATTGTACTTGAAATATCATGGATTGCATTGTTGCTTTTTCTTTGGTCCTTCAACCAACCTGCAACTTTTTATTTTCTTCTGTAATACCTTTAATTTTTTAAGCTTAATGATTTTTGTTGTTGTTGTATTGTTATATGTTTCATGTTGGCTTAATTATAATTGTCTGGAAAAAATTTTCTTCTTTCCTTCTTGGTTATTAATGAGTAAAGAGAACCTTAGGCAAAACATGAAATCCTTGATAGCACTAAAGTGGTAGACCTGGCCCCTGTGATTGTTGAATCCACCATTTTGCACCTCATACTTTATTTGGAAAGAGAAACCGAGGCTTGTACTTTTTTTTGCTTTGTGCATAATGTTATCCACTGACCAAATTTCTTCCTTCTCATTACAAGCCTAAGTTTTGATCAAATTAGTCATGCAATAGATTTCCTCAATTGCATGAAATATTAGTGTTCCAACTGGGTCACAAACGGGACAACAAAAACATTTTAAGAAATAACATCTTTTAGGAATTAAAATATTTTCTAAAAAATTAGAAGAGTAACCACTAAAATTTATTAAAGAAAAACTTTGGAAAAACTTTCAGAATGTTGTGATCTTTAAAACAAAAAAATGAGTTCAGTAGTCATTTACGTATAAGGAAGGTACTAGCACTCTACAATATCTCTTTAAACAAAGCTTATCTTAAGTTAATTGTGCAAATTAATTTTAATTTTAAAAATATTCATTTAACCCTTAAATAATAATTCTTGCTATTTTATTTTTAAAGAAAGAAAATTTATTTATTGAAATATTAATTTATATTTCAAGAAAGAGAAAAATTTATTTTGACTCGACAAGTTCAGTTTCTACTCTTACGTATCCCTAGGTGCAATAGAGAATTCAAAATTATGTAGTTCTACCGTAAAAAGTCTGAAGTCGGTTGGTTAAAATTAAATTTAGTAAAAAAAAATTATTTTGAAATTAAAATTATAACGTTTAGCATACAAGATAATGTGGTTATACATATATCATACGATAAATAATATAAGAGGTGAAGGAAGATCACACAATTACATTGCAAATCATTAAAATTAATTTAACAATTTTTTAAAAAATATTATTATTTGTAAATGAAAAAGTTTGAATTTATATTCAAATTTGAAGATTCATAGTGAAAAAGAATTTAAGATAACATAAGCTATTAATAAATCCCTTATGATTTATTAGATAATCAAAGGTAATGCAAATTAGGCAATCGGTTGGGAGAAATTGCGGAGTGTGTAAATTGTAAGGTTGGGAGGGTGCCATTTAGGTATTTAGGGGTTCTCGTAGGAGCTCAAGCATGCCAGGTTGCTACTTAATTGCCTATGATCCAAGATTTATAATGTAAACTAAGTAAATGGGATCATAGAAGCCTATCATTTGGTGATCATTTAGTGTTGATAAATGCGATATATGCGAATATCCCCACTTATTTGATATCAGTATACAAAGCACTAAAGAAAGTCCTTGATATGGTATAGAGGATCCAAAGTGTGTTGAAAAGTCTGTAATTAGACTCTCTTTTATAGCCTATATATTTATATTTGACCTTTATTTTATTTAGAGTTATAAAGAGGATGCAAGTAGATTTTGGGCCCAAATTGATAAAAGATTAGAGCTTTGTAGAAGTCAGCATGCCCAAACCCTTTCAACAAGCACAAGGATGCTTCGAGCCCATGCACAGTCGTGCTTAAGGTTTTGCACAACCGTGCTCATCTACTAGAGGCCTAATTATGAAGAGTTTTTAGGGTTTTCAAACTCTATAAAAGAGAGACCTCAGACATCCCAGGGGATACAGTTCTTTATCTTGGCTTTTGCTCTTTGCTACACCTTTTACCTCATCTCTCTTGCACGGGATCTTTGGCATACTCTTGGCGGGACTTGGAGCTTCAAGTGATCATACTTGAAGACTGGGAACTCATCTTAAACTCTAATTTGCTATTTCTTTTGATTATGACTTGTTTATGATTGTTTTAGTTCTTTCCTTTAACATGAGTAACTAAGTCTATAGTTAGGACCAGTGGCGGATCCAAGACCTTAAAGTCAGGGGATGCAAAAATATAAAGGGTGCAAAAACATAAAATTAGGGGGTGCAAAATATAATATATATATATTATTAATAATTTATTAAAATTAAAAAGATCTATGAAAATTGAGGGGGTCATTTGCCTCCCCTCAACTGTATGTAGATCCGCCACTAGCTAGGACTATAGGAACTATTATTCATGAATTTATGGGATTTGATGTTTGAATCTACATTTGATTTCCGTTTGTGATTAGCTTTTATTCTATTGCGCATAATTATAATCCTAATTAATTATATCGTTAGGTGACCGTACCTCAATTAGTTAATAGATCTAGAGGATAAAATGAGGCAAAGGATTAGGTGGACCAAACCAATCTTTCTCTTCCAATTGTTATTAAATTAACAAGTTCATAGGTGCTTTATGCTTTCTTAAATTGATGTCTTGCATGACTATTGGGGATGTTAATTTAGAGAAAAGAATATTAATATTGCATGACCATTAGGTATTAATTGTATTGTATGAATGATTGGTAATCACAAGGAAATTGAATTTAGAATTAAACAGAAGAATAACGTAAATGATTGAATGAGAAAACTCATATGCCCTAACTTCCTCTTGGATAAATTTAACCAAGATGTGCATTATATTCCTTGCTCTTTGTTTTATAATTAATTTTATAAATTTTTGTTTTAATTAATCTTGTATCTTTGAAGCTCAAACAATTGAATTAGAAAATTCTTAATAATTGAAAATCAATCCTTGAGGGATGATAATTCGAGAACCTAATTTAAGAACCCTTTATTACTTCTCTATGGGTACACTTGCCCTCCGAACATGTGTCAACACAAAGAGGTGAGAGGTTTAGGTGTTAAGAATTTGGGTTAATGAATAAGGCATTGTTAGGGAAATGGAAGTGGTGATTATTTCGTGAAAAAGGAGAATTATTGCAAAATGTCTTATTCATGAAGTATCATTGTAATCGAGTTGGTGATTGGAGGGTAGAGGGTTATATATCAGAATGGTGGGGGGTGATTTGGAAACTTGAAGGGGTTTGTGACAATCATGTTAGATAGTTGGATTCTTTTCTTCAGATGCATGTTAGGAATAGGACCAAAACACGTTTTTTGCATGATACTTGGGTGGGTGAGCATCTTTGAAGATAGTCTACACAAGGTTATTTCACGTATTCAAACAACAAAATGGTCTCATTAGTGATATGGGGGAGTGGGATGAAACGGGTATATGGCGTTGGAAGTGGAGTTGGTGAAGAGTTTTGAATGATAGGGATAAGGGTGAAGGTGGAGATAGTGGAAGGTTTTACTAATATTTCTTTTTTGCAGGATCATACCAGTACTTGGAGATGGCAAGGTCATTCTAATAGCAATTATTGTTACTAAAGCTTATTCTATGTTGTGCACAAGGCTGGGACAACCCAAAAATCACTTATTAGCATTGATGTAGAAGCTGCCAATGTCGATGAAGGTGTCTAGTTTTATGTGGCGTTGTCTTCAAGATCGTCTTCCTACAATGGTGAATTTGCAACATCATGGTATTGTTAATTCATAAGCATGTTGTAATTTTTGCGAAGTTTCTGAAGAGGCACCTACTCGTTTATTCCTAAATTGCAATATATTCTATATGATGTGGAAGGAGTGTTTGTCATGATGGAGAATAGCATTAGTAGTACCAAATGATTTGGTAGATTGGTGTTTGTCAATTCAATATATCTTTTCATTGCAAACTCTGAATTTGGGTTGGTTTACTGTATCTTGCATTGTGTTATGAACATTGAAATGAATGAATCTCACGTCTCTTCAAACAAAAAAGCAAATTGGTGGCCGATTTACTGTTTTGAGTTAAAAGGTTTTCATGGGAATGACTAGTTACAAAAAGCAACTTAAAATTGGGTAGCTTTGGTGATTGGAATGAGGATCCTGTTAAGTTTTTATTATGATAAGATTTATTGTGTCTAATGTGCATAATAGGGGTTTGAACCAATAATGCAAATAATGTTGCAGGTGCGTGTTTCTGGTATGGAATTGTGAATTGTGAGTTCTGCAGAATACATGCTTCTGTATAATATGTAGTGGTTTTTTTTTTTTTTTTAAAAGGCTTTTACCTTAGGGGGTTTATAATTATATAGCCTTGTTGTATTGTGATTGTGACATTTTAGCATGTACTCTTACTTCCCTTTTTTATAACTCTTCGCCTGATTTTAATAAAATATAATTGTTGCTTGTACAAAAAAAATGTAAATTGTAATGCCTCGAATTTTGTAATAATATTTTAATTACTATATATGTATATATATATAGGATTTTTCACGTGTTTGTATGATTGATTATGCGATGATGATGTGTATTGGATGGTGGTGTGAATGCATGAGGTGGATACATACGTATACGTGAGATGGATATGGATGTTGATTGTGTATTATGATTAGATGTGCTAAACTGGTTGAAAATAAATTAAGTGGGTATTTCTGAGGTGTTCTCGCTGTAGCGAGAAGGCCCTACGAAAAGGGAGTGAGACTGTGGCTTTCTCATTGTAGCGAGAGGTCCCTCACTGTAACGAGAGAGCAACAATGAGAGGTGCAATCTCTCTGTAGCGAGATTTTGCAGAAACCAAAGTACAGTTTTCTCTGAGATTTTCGTTGTAGTGAAAAAGGGTGTTGTTACAGCGAGTCCCCTCGCTGTAGCGAGAATGTTGTGACACCTTGTGTTTTTAAAAGGTTTAGGGTTAGGGAAAACACATTTTTCATTTTTCCTTCGTTCTCTATCATCGATTCTCTTAATCCCTAGCTTTTTTCATCAATTAAATCGCCCCTTAAGCTGTTGGTGCCCTAAATTGAAGATTGGAATCATGTTTGGAACATTTGGAAGTGAGTATTTTGAGTTAGAGTTTTCAGTTTTTACTCTTTTTTTACCCTCTTGATTTCTCATGGATTATTCCATGTATTTAGGGTAAGAATCCGTGTGAGAGGTATTTCTACCGTTGATTTCATGGTGGGTCTTCATTCCAAGGCAAGGGGAGTAAATCCCAAACCCTAACCTTTCTTGGATAGTTCAAAGTGGGGAATCCTTAACTACTTCATAATTAGCTAAATGTAAATTGTAATAAAGGCTTTAAATAAAACGGTCTTCAAGAAACATTAGGATTTTACTAAGTCGACATTGTTAGGAGTGGTCAGAATATGCTATTTGATGCTTTTAGAATAATGGATTATGTTTGATCGCGAGTGTCGCACTCGGACAAATTATTAAAAACTGAATTACATAAAAATTATGTAGTATGAGGTGCAATCCGAGTTGTCTCCCAATGATGATAATATTATATGATTATAAATTTAGATGTGGTTTGATTTATAAAATAATGCTGATTAGAATAAAAAGTTAACAAGAATTTAAAACTTTAATCCAAGAATTTAGAAGAACTACGACTACTCTATCACCGGATTCCAAGAAGATGTATCAACCAATAAATTAGTGATTAATATTAAATTCGAATGAAACCTCAATTCAAATTAAGCATTCACACGAGAACCCTCATGCATTTGATTAACACACAATTCGCTCAAAGTTCAGAAACCTCTAGAACCTAATTGATTTGTGTTAATTTAATTCACCAATGCCATTAATCTTAGATCTCAAACCTGAAAATCTAATTCACACTCCTTTAAGAATTAATTATATACATCAATCGAATAATATATAATCAAACAACTGCATAATTATCAATCCAAACGAAGAACTTCAATTCGAAATAATAATTAGCAAAAGGAGAAAGAAGAAAGAGATGAAACTGAATTTGTTGTTGAATAAATTACGAAACTGATCCTTAAGAGTGTCTCAATCCTTTTTCAATCCTTGGAATAGATGAAAGTCTAAGCCTCCATTAATGGAGGAAAACGAAAAGTAAAAACGGAAGAGAAAAAAACGAGATAGAGAAGAGTAAAGAAGAGAATATAAGAGCCAAAAATTAAATTCAAAATTCTGTTAGTCACTTTGTTCCATTTTTTTGGCTATGAAAATGGCCTCTTTTTGGTTTGTGGCCTTAAGAATAATTATATCCTTGGATGTCAGCTTCAAAACGCCACTGGAATGGGCTTAATCGGATATCTGTGGACTGAGATATGGCCCAAATACTGCACCTTACTCAGGATCTACGACTACAGCGTTCTGACTTTTTCCAGGTCCAGTTTCAACTTCTTATTATCAGAATTGGTTTCTGACCTCTCATAGGAATTGTGCACCTTTCTATTAGCTTTCCTAAAAATCAAGAATCACAATGAAAGGAGTTCTACAACTCAAGATATGGTTCAGAAACCAAAACAGTATCAGAATTTGCCAAATACTGGAAAAATTAAATAAAGCCCAAATAAAATTCAAACATCATAAAATGATCCAATTCAACCAATTAGGCACAAAAGAGGATTAATGAGCTAGGAATGAGAGGAAATAATGTTATAAAAATCGAATTGATCAAATTCTCCCACACTTAGCTCTTGCATGTCCTCATGTAAGACACAGTCAAGCAAATAGAAACATGTAACATAAAAATCGTAGAATAATCAAAATAAATAAATTCTCCAATGAATCCTTAGAAGTGATAAACTTAGGGACACAAGATCAAATAAAGCATCAAGAGTTCTACAACAATCAAACATCCAACTCCCAACCTCTCAAAAATGCAAGTCAAGCAATATTATTTAAAGTGTATAGATCAAGCATAAAAGATCTCAAAAGATGGTGTATATAACTCAACTCTCAAGTGTATGGTTCAAAGTGTTTCACTCAAGTCACCTCAAAAGACAATGCATTACTATAAGCTTGTTAATCTTCTACTTCTCCACTACTTACAATCATATGCAAACACAAATCAAGAGGGCTTTATTCAATGATTGTAATGGGGCTAATGTAAAGGTAGAAAAATATGAGGATATGACAAGATATAACCGAAGAGAATAGGAATAACATTGGTGCTTAGACAAATCAAGCCATAACATACATTTACTTTCCTTGGACATTCTTTTCCCTTTATAAAAAATTTCCATTTTCTTTGTAAATTTTATTATTATTATTATTATTATTATTTATTTTTTTCTCTTTTTTTTCTTTTTCTTCATTTTTTTTCTCTTCTTACATTCTTTCCGAACCCCCACACTTGAAATGCAATAACATTAATGAAACTAATGCATTCCCTATTCCCTAAGGTTAGGTATAACATGGTTTTCCACTTAAAGCTTATAATACGCTAGAAGCTAAGGAATTGTCAATAAGGCTCAAAGGGGCTAAACAAAGGGCAAAATGCAAGGTAAGCTATATGACCAAGTGGGTACAAATTTGAAAAAAATGCCTCTATCATGTTCATAATTGCATATGAAAATTATAGCCTCAAAGAAGAATCAAAACAAGTTTTAGAATACAAAATCTAAGAGGGAAAACACACAAGAAAGAAAAGAATGACATGAATTTCAACCATCCAAAAATAAGGCTCAAAAGCTCGTAAAGGTAAAGTCTAACATACTTAATCATACAAATCAAAATCAATCACCCAATTTGCATATATCAAGACGAAGAAGCAAAAATGAAATCATGTAGGAACTCTATCCTCCTTAATGACTAATGCCTTAACTCAACAACTTCCAATTCAACAAAGGAAAACAAAACAAAACAAAAACAATGCTAAATAATAAAAACCTATTACTCTGCCCCCCACACTTCAACTTTACATTGTCCTCAATGTAATGTATAATGAAAATATAACTAAAATGTAGTAAGGAAAGGGAAAGTGGAACTCCCTTTTCAAGCATAAGTGGCCGCTAGCAAGCGAACCTCCTCAATGGTCTCCAAGGGTATATCCTCAATAGTCTCCAAAATTTGTGTTCTCCCCTGCAAAATTTTAGAATTATGTAGAAAAACGTGTCAAATTATAAGGTAACGTGCAGCATGAAGTGTTTATGCATCAAAGATGTGTAGCAACTTCATGAATTATCACAACTTAAATGCAAGACCATTATTGAATGCAGAAAATAAATAGAAAACTTCTAAAAAAATAAAATAACTGTGAGTTGCCTCTCACACAGCGCTCTTTTAACGTTACTAGCTTGACGGCTTATGATCTTTAATTCTAGGAGATACTTTTATTGGTAACAGTTTCAATTGTATCTCTAGATATTCCTCCTTTTTCTTATAAATTTGCAACACTTCATTTAATTGGGAACATGGAAGAAATAGTTGTGGAGGGATTTCCAGTTGCTTCATGAACTTAATAAGCTTCTCTTCATGCTCTTCATTTCCTTGATGTGCAGAACATCGTGTCTTGCTGCTATACCTAGGCTGCTCCCTTGAATATACAATGATGTAATATTTATATTTCAACTGCTAAGGAAATGACTTTAACTCAGATGCAAGGGGCAGTTTTAGATAAGAAGGCAGTGTAAAAATTGGAGCTGAATCTGTCGTGGATGCATCATGATTTACTTTTTCAGAATCTGCAATAGCTGCATCAAAATCACCATAAACATATGTATTAATCTCAGCACAGATGCTACATTTTGCAGAATGATTACATGCATAACAAATAAAAAAATTAGGATAATTGGCTAGGTTAGGATAATTAATACAATATGAAAATTCAGAAAACTCAGCCAAATTATCATCAACTAAATCGTTCAAAAAATTATCATGAAAAACTAAATGAAATGGAAGAGGAACAGGTTGCTCAAAATTTTCTTCTACCTCGGTAGAAGTGGCATGAGCAGTAGGAGAAAATTCTACACTTGCTGGGCTGCAATCACTTACTGGAGCAGTAGCATTAAGACCTTGAGATTACTAGGACCTTGAGACTTCAGCTCGTTTACTCTTGTTGCCAACTGACCAATCTGATTTTTCAAGTTTTAAATAGATGTTTCTGTTTTTAGTTGGAAATTCATATCGTTAATTGCCATCTCCCTTATCAACTCTTCCAAGGAAGGCTCATTCTTGGAAGGTGCAACATTTTGTGGTGGGAGTTGATATTGTTGCCGCGTAAAATTCTCCCATCCCAAGTTTGGATGACTCATCCAACCTGCAGGCTCATACAATGTAGGACAGAAATCAGTATGATGTTCAGGTGAATTACAAATTTCACGCAACATTGTAGCCATTTGTGACAATGTCAACTACTCGATTAAAGAAGTTAAATCATCTAGCTTGTTCTCTAGTCTTCTATAATCAGCCATAGAAAAAATTCTCTGAGCCATAATATCTAAATAAGAATGAAAAGAAATAATAATTTTCTTTTTCAAAAACTACCAACTGGCCTCCAACCTATTGCCATTGCGTAGATCTCGTCGAGTCATATGAAATGCATATATTACAATAAGAAATGGGAGTTGTATACAAAAATTTATGTCACTTTTAAGTTTGGACAGAGATCTACACGTTCAGATACATGGCCGTGTACTTTTTCGATGAATGCAGAATGCAAAAATGCAGAAACACAACACAAAATATAGAGAATTGAATGATGTAATACTAAGCAAGGATAGATGGCTACCTACTATGCTATTCAAAGGCTACTAAAACAGAATGCATAAACACAATTATGCTAAATGAAAAATACTAATTATGCAGAATCCTAATTCAATGAAAAACGCTAATTATGCAGAATCCTAATTTGATGAAAAACGCTAATTATGCATAATCCTAATTAGATGTAAAACATAACACAGAATATGCAATGAAATCACACTAACACAAAATTACATAATCAAATAACATCATCATCCCCGGCAACAGCGCCAAAATTTGATCGCGAGTGTCGCACTCGAACAAATTATTAAAAACTGAATTGCATAAAAATTATGTAGTATGAGGTGCAATCCGAGTCGTCTCCCAATGATGATAATGTTATACAATTATAAATTTATATGGAGTTTGATTTATAAAATAATGCTGATTAGAATAAAAAGTTAAAAAGAATTTAAAACTTTAATCCAAGAATTTAGAAGAACTACGACCACTCTATCACCGGATTCCAAGAAGATGTATCAACCAACAAATTAGTGATTAACATTAAATTCGAATGAAACTTCAATTCAAATTAAGCATTCACACGAGAACCCTCATGCATTCGATTAACACACAATTCGCTCAAAGTTCAGAAACTTCTAGAACCTAATCGATTTATGTTAATTTAATTCACCAATGCCATTAATCTTAGATCTCAAACCTGAAAATCTAATTCACACTCCTTCAAGAATTAATTACATACATCAACCAAATAATATATAATCAAAAAACTGCACAATTATCAATCCAAACGAAGAACTTCAATTCGAAATAGTAATTAGCAAAAGGAGAAAGAAAGAAGAGATGAAACCGAATTTGTTGTTGAATAAATTGCGAAACCGATCCTCAAGAGTGTCTCAATCCTTTTTCAATCCTTGGATTAGATGAAGGTCTAAGCCTCCATTAATGGAGGAAAACGAAAAGTAAAAACGGAAGAGAAAAAAATGAGAGAGAGAAGAGAAGAGAGGAGCCAAAAATTAAATTCAAAATTCTGTTAGTCACTTTGTTCCATTTTTTTGGCTATGAAAAAGGCCTCTTTTTGGTTCATGGCCTGAAGGACAATTGTAGCCTTGGATGTCAACTTCAAAATGCCACTGGAATGGGCTTAATCGGATATCTGTGGAATGAGATATGGCCCAAATACTGTACCTTGCTTAGGATCCATTACTACAACGTTCTGACTTTTTTCAGGCCAAGTTTCAACTTCTTATTATCAGAATTGGTTTCTGACCTCTCATAGGAATTGTGCACCTTTCTCTTAGCTTTCCTACAAATCAAGAATCACAATGAAAGGAGTTCTACAACTCAAGATATGGTTCAAAAACCAAAATAGTATCAGAATTTGCCAAATACTGAAAAAAATTAAATAAAGCCCAAATAAAATTCAAACATCATAAAATGATCCAATTCAACCAATTAGGCACAAAAGAGGATTAATGAGCTAGGAATGAGAGGAAATAATGTTATAAAAATTGAATTGATCAATGTTACCCTAAGGTAGACAACTTTATTATTATCATTAAGAAGATGTGCATGTTGAATCATACGATTGGCCTGAGTCCACAGGTGTCTGACCTCCAGCACATTATATTAATCTGTGTGATGTATAAATTGTTAAGGATTTCTATGCTGAGTGTTTGTTGATGATTGTGGTATGTAGATATTGGTTGAACTAGGTTGTAATGAAAAGTGTTAGAGTATTATGAATGAATGAGTTGGTTGGTGGTTTCGTGAATTGCTGAATGTTGTGATGTTTGAAGCATCATATATTTATGTTGTTGATAATTGGGTATGCCAAATAAGTGAAACTATGTTATTGATATGAGTGTTTGACTATTTTTAAATAAAGAAAAGGTTTTCTGTGTGATGTGATCATGGTACCGCAGTGAGCATGACTAAGTGCAGTGAGCGCACATGTGAATGAATTAAATGAAATGTTGGAAAATGTGATTATAATACAGGAGTCAGAATAGATGAATGGATGTGATTGCAATACAGTTATTGTGATATGACTCAAAGGGTGTACTCATAATATATGTATTGTAATATGCCAAGTTATTTGGTCAAGACTCACGTATTATAACACGTGTCCTATAAAAGGGTGTGGAAAGGATTGAGAAATGGTAGTGGTGAGTTTAGGTAGCTATAGAGATACAACTTGGGTATAGAGTCCATAGAAGATTAGGAAAATCTTGGGAAAATGAAGGTGGTGAGTGCTAAGTGTGAACAAGTGCATAATGATTTGCTGAAAATGAAAGCATTCATAGGCACACACTCATTTCCTGACGAGATTCCTGACTATACCTTTGTTAGAAGGGGTTGGATCAGCACATATGTATCTGTGTTGCTGCGGCTAACCGGCAGCTATCTAAACTGTGAAGATTCAAGGGATCCCATGGGCATTGAATATGAAAGTGAACTTAATATGAAAGTGTGATGTGTATGAAGTAATGTAAGAGTCATACGGTTATAATATATGCATTGTAACATATTGGTTGATGTTGTTACGATATATGTGTTGTAATACATCAACGGGTGCTATTAGGACACATGTATTGTGACATATCGATTGACGTGGTATAATATATGTATTATGACGTATTGATCAGTAAAACGATGCATGATCTAAAGTGATGAACATGATTGACTGTTTGTTCTATGTGTGCTCCTTTGTGAGGGCAACTTGGATGATTTGAGGGTTAATGCTAATTTAATCTATGTAAAATAATATTTCTAGTATATATATATATATATATATATATATATGTAAGTACTTTGCTTATATTAAACTAGAGATTTAGTGGAACGAGAGATACTCACTCTTACTAATATATTTAGGTAATGAAAGTGAAGAAATGAAGATATCTGGTCTGTCCTAGGATCATAATCCAAGGATATTGGAAGGAAGACTGCTCTGTAGGGACTAAGTCATTTGAGAAATTATATTGTTTTATCAAATTATAATTTCAGTTGACCAAAGTTTGTAAATAACTTTAATGTTAGATTTCAGAATTTAAATCCTCGAGTTGATTTTGGTTGTAAAGAATATTTTAAAAATGTTCTTGGTGAAAATTCGAAATTTATATGTATTCAAAATGAACTAAATGATTTATTAGAAGTAAAGTTGAGTTTTATTTGATTATTTTAAAGTTTCAAAGTTTTATTCTTGAAAGCTTGACTTCTTTTGGAGTTTTATGAAATTTTCATAAGAAGGAAATATAAAATTTTGTCTTTATTCTATTATTAACTCCATGAATAGAAATAAATCTATTTCTATCCGCCATAAAATTTGTTTATTTGAATAAAGAAAATGAAAGCGTTACATAAATTATACATTAACGTTACATAAATTTGTATAATAAAATGAAAAAATAAAATTAAATAAACAAAATTTAGTTATTTAATTTATCAAAATTAAAATCATAACTTAAGAAAATTTAACATATGAAATTAATTCCATTTAACAAAAAGAATAAATATATTTAAATTAATTAAAGAATATAATTACTTATTAAAAAGATTAAAATTTAATTTGATAAATTTATATTGCATAAGACTCAAGATAACGTTAGTATATAAATATCTTAACAATTTAAAGCGTATAAAAGTAGAGGCATCATACAATAATATTACAAATTCCTGCATTAGTATGATTAAAATGTGGTAAATGATAAATTTTAATTAAACAAAAATATATAATTTATTAATTTTAGAAATTTATTTTTTTTAAAATATTAATGGTGTAGGTTTTATCAATTTATAACACATAACGATAGAGAACCTACAAGTTAATATTATAAATTAATGCAAATATATATTATTTATTTATTTAGCATAAAATAATTAAAAATGTAAATTTATAACCATAAAATAGTAGAAACAAAAACATAAATATAAAATCTAATTACATTCTAAATTTATACAAAAGAAAAAAAGAAAATAATGCTAAAGAACAAATGACTAAAAAATAAATAAATAAAATAGATACAAGCAAAAATTCAAGAAGTAGTGTAGAAAGTTTTTTATTTTATATTATTCTACTTATTTTCTATTACTTTTAGTGAAAAAAGAATAAATTTTATAAGTGCAAATAAAAAGTCAAATGTAATATGGAGAAAAAATAAAATAAAATAAATTTAAAGACAAACAAAAAAAAACAAATGAAATATTTTCACTAAAATAGATTAAAGACAAATTAAAAAAATAGAAAAAAATTAAAAAAAAAGTTTAATCTTTTTATTTTTTTATTAAATAAGAAATCAAACCCAAAATTATCTTAAATGGGCTATCTGAGCCCAAGAATTTAAAAAGAAAAAAAAATGGAGCAAAATTGATGGCACACTATTTTAGAAAAGATTGTGTTACAAAACCATATTTCAGCCTTCTCGGGACACTCAATGTTTTTAATCAAATCACTTCTTCTTTTAATAATAAATTAATAATATATTATTAAATAAAAAAAAATTAACAAAGTTATTGTAAACTTTTGCCTTCCTATAATTTGGTTCTTATCTTACTCCATTCATTTGCAAAAATTTAAAAATATGGTCCAAAACGTGAGTTTATGAGCAAGGAAAGAAAAATATCTTGAATGCAATATAAAAGATAATGAATGGTTGAAATGGTATAATTTTTCCCTCTTCTTTTGGCTTCTGATTTCTTTCTCTATTCTTTTTTATTCTTTCCTCTGGTTGTCCTCTCTCTAATTTTGTGTTCTTCTTTCTTAATATTCTACTCCCCCAAAACACTTTTTCTTCATTTCATATCTCTTTTTCTCAAGTTTTCCTCTTTAAAATAATTTTTCTTGCCCCTTGAATTTTTACTTTCCCTGAAAAAAAAGGCCTCTAAAATTTTTTTCCTCCCCCTCCGAATTTCTTGTGCATTTATATTGGTCCTCATTTTTTACTTTTATGATTTCACAAAATGCTAAACGTTTAAGTTTTTTGTCACACTTCAAATAAGAAGTAAATTTGACTAGTAAGTGTACTAGTGTTGATGTAGCAAGTTATAAAAAATAATAGAACTGTGTTAGAGTCCCAAGTATCAATCTTAGGGAATAAAAGTATTCAATTACCACTTCACAAGGCCACAATTAGTTGAGCTTCACGAATTTTAAAGAGTGTTTGGACTTAAAATTGACAAATATTGAAATCAGAAGAAAAACAGAACAATGAGTATGTAAATGTGTGATGAACAAATGTGAAAGACATAGTTAGATAGTTGTTTCACCAAAACTTCAATGTTGAATCAATAAGGATCTGAACTTTCAAGTAATTAGAAAGAATGACAATCAATTTCACATTTATTATTCAGAGGTTAATTCCTTAACTCAGTGAACCTAACATTCAATCAAATCACTTTAATTCCTTATATCTGGTTTAATTCAATGTTGGTTTAAGTATGAGAAACAATAAGATTGCAGAATCAAGTTATCTTATCACTAAGACATCTATAATCCTGGTAATTGATTCAGATATGAAGAACAAATTCAATTTCTATTGACAAGAGTTCCTCTGTAATGAGTTAATTAAACTTCCATTCAATCACTATGTAAAGTGCAGAATCAATCACTCAATCCATTCCAATACTTGAAATCCAAATCTAGAATCAATTCAACACGTTCATTTTGGATCCACAATCCCTAACTATGAAGAAATTACACAGCTATTACAACAGAGAAAGAAAAAGAAAGAGAACAGGAGAAGGAACGCAGAAGAGCCATCTTCAATCGATCTTCAATCTGATTCCTCTAGGTTGAAGCTCAGTGTTCGTCTCCAATCTCTCTCTCAGACTCTCTTTACACCAAAGAACTAAGTGGAAATGAAAAATAAACAAAAGATTAAAAGATCTGAGCATTTCTTCAATTTAGAGATTTTCCTGCCTCTGCGCGTTATCACTTTACTTCACAAGAGTAGCCACGCAGAGGCTTATATGGTGTTCTGGAAGACTAGAATGATCACTTTCATTCATAAAAGTGGCAACGCTGGAAGTCGAGTTGTGCGCGTGTTCACTTTCATGAGTAAAAGTGGCCACGCGCAACTTGCAAAGCTGAAGGACTCTCTGGAACATTCACTCTTATTGGCGAGAGTGATCACGCGTTACTCGCTCTGTATGGAGCTTCTCTGGAACATCCACTTTTACCAGCAAAAGTGGTAACGCACTATTAGGCTGAGTTTGAAGTCCTCTGGAATGCTCACTTTCGCCAGTGAAAGTGAGAACGCACACTATGTTCGTCTGAGAAACGCTCTGAAACACTCATTTTCATTGATAACAGTGACCGTGCCTAGCTTAAACTCCATAAACCTTGTTCTTTGAGTCCAGACTTACTACTTTTCCTCTATCTTTCCATTAATCTTCCATCTTCATGAACTTTGCTCAAAATTTTCTATAAAAACATGCTTGAATTATTATTTTTTGTACAGAAAATACACAAATGCTAAAATAACTATGTATTTAAAGAAAACTTTCAATCATTCTATTTTTATGAGTTTTTCTGCTTTTTCCAATATATTTTCCTTATCAAATGAATTAAAACTACATTAAAATACTAATAAAAATATGGATTCATCATTTTTCCTTTTCTCATGTATGAAGCTTACTCTAGGTGGTAAGTATAAGCCTCTCTTTCTGGAGCCAAATTAATTTTCCAAGATTTTTTATTTTTTTGTTAAAATAACTCTATTATTTTCCCTTTTTTTTAACGTATTTGAGAGTAACCCTAAAAATTTGTATTCACAATTAGGTATCTTTATGTGTTTGGCCATGTGACATCCATCTCATCTTTCTCATTATAAAGTAACTAATTTTTAAATTTTACAACCTTCCATTACGAGGTTGCCAACTCCACTTGTGCATACCAGGAGTTAGTGACATTGGAACCATGCAACACAAAAACCTATTAACTAAGGAAATTACATCAAATTTCACCTAAAGTGTAGGTGTCCAACCTTGTTGCATCAACTCTTCCTTAAACTAATAATATTTCATGCAAAGGTTTATTAAATCTCACTCAAATTTCTACAAATGATGACCCTCAGCCTAAAACACCAAAGAAAATATCCATCTTGCCTCCCAAATTCATTATACATCGTGACACTAAAGAGGAAGACAAGAGACCTAGGGAAAAAAAAACTCCATCATTCTAATGTTATTAAGGGAGTGACTGAGAGTCACACAACTTAATTCTCTACCATGCAATCTCATTTATGAACTCTAAGAGCATTAATGCCTCATTATCCATTCTACTGCATCTTCTTTAAAGGATTTCTTCTATTTCTTCTTAAGCACTAAGATTATTCAAAGGGAAAGACCATTGTACAACCCTATGGTCAAGGCTACCTTTGAAGGAGCTATAGGAGTCAAAGGCAAAAGAGTGACAGAGAAAATTGCACCACATATCCATTGCTATTGTTTGCACTTCGTGAACCACTAACAAGGTAAGGGGGCATCCATTATTTTATTATAAACACCTTAGATTAGTCATGCATGTGTAAGAGTCATGCATGTGTAGGCTGTGTATTACTATGTTTTGTGATGGTTATACATTGATTATAGTTTTGGATTCACTTGCCTTTCACATTATTTTTGATATATGGTAACTCCGACCAACTTAGAACTTATTAAAAATGTGGATTTAGTGTGATTGTACGTGAATATAATTTGAACCCTTGCTTTACGACTTTAATGGCCTTGACCAGCTATGAGGTTTACGTGAAAACTGACGTGTACTTGTTATACGTTGAATTTGTAATGATTGCATGCAATAGTGCTCATAAAAGCTTCATTGCTTTCCTTTCGTATGACCTTAGTGCCTTAGATTAGCTTGTGAAATGCTTAGGGCCGGTGTAAAAATATGGCATTGTGAAAAGGTTTGATGTTGGTTATCTAAATTTAATGTAGAGTTGAGGAACATGTTAGAACATTGTGTAAGCTCCAAATGGTATATTATTGTCTTGGTTTAAATCGCTAATGGTGTGTGAGAGAGAAAATTTAATGTTAAGCAATATTTGGAATGCTGCCTCTTGCAGAGTATCAAGTGTTGAAGAGGACAAGAAGAAAATTTGACATAATTAAAGTTATATTAAATGAACCTCATCTAGATGAATAGAAAATCAAGGGAGATAGAGAGAATGAAACAACTTAGGAACCTTAGTAGGAGAAGTAATAATCAAGAGTGGTAAACCCTTAAGTAATTGAAAGTATGAACTTTCTCCTATTGTGACTATCCTAGACCCTTATAAATGTGCTAAAAGAATACTATAAAACTACTTAAAAGTATTTTATGTGTAGTGGCTATGATAAGACTAAAATGATTGTTTGGAGCCTTGGCTTAGCCTTAAACCATGTTAGGTAAGTGAAAATGCATGATTAAATTAGATGGTAGATATCCCTTGCTGAAGTTATATTGATTTCCTCTAAATCCTCTTATTGTATATCAAAATAAAAATTGCCTCGATTTTGTGTTGGATTATGATGATTGACATGCAATATTTTACAACATTCTGCTACATGTATGTTTCTGCATGAAATTAGTATAAATGCATGAATATTTGGTTGCATCCCATTGGTTTTGTGTTACAGCATGAAAATGATTAATTCTTTTCATTTTTCTAATTTTGATGCTCTTGGTCTGGCTTAGTTGTATGGTATTTGTGATCCATTGTCATTCTATGTAATCCACATGTTATTTGAGTCATATGTATGCTCTTTGTTCACTTCATTTCATGCTTGAAATAGGAAACCACTACCTTGTAACCTTAAATGTTAGCCTCAATCCTATTCTAAAAACTAATAAATATGCATGGCAACTTGTACAATAAGTGATCTTAGTAAATATCATATAATGTATGACCTTAGTGGATATTATATGTTGAAGATAGAGAAACATGGGTTTTATGGTCTGGTGTAAAACTTGGTTTCACATCAAAATTATGTGGATAAATTTGTACTGATTGTTTGAATTAAAATAAGTTAAACTCCTTTAGTTTCTAAGTGTTCTAAGGGAGAGAGAAAGTAGAAAAAAAAGGTGTGTTAAATAGATAGAAACTTGAGAAATCTCTCTAGCACACAATATTTAATAAGAAAGGAACTAAGGTAATTACTTCAAACTTGGAAGAATATTGTTAGAGCATTAAGGGAGGAAACTAAGAGACTCTTAGGACTAGGACAATGTTAATGCTAGGTGAATGGTCAAACTAGAGAAGGAAAGATAATTAGGAACCGATGAGTAAGTGTAATGACTAATTAGCTTAATAATGGACAATAAAGAGTAGGAGTTAAGAGGTAACTAGGGATGAATGAACTTAATGTAAACTTAAACCATTAGACTAATCTAAATAAACAATTGAATAAGGATTAAGATATACGCATGGTACTTAAGTAAATAACATTATATGGCATTAAAATAGGGGGACTCAAGAAGAATATTGAAAGTTTTAAAAAAGGCACAAGGACAAATAACATGTGAAGATAACTGAATAATATCCTTAGGCTAAGAAGAGTGGCTGAGAAATGCCTTGGCTACAAAATGGTGATGATGATTAAATGTGTGATAGTTACATGTTGTTTGGGTTTGTGAAGACTTTTGGTTGCTTACTATATGACGGTGCTAATCTTGGTTTGAAGAACGGATAATTTTCTCATTTTACATAAAGATTTGTCGTTAACCTTCATCAAAATATGCAGAAAAATTTATGTAATCTAGGATGCAAGCCTAGGTTGTCTCCAATGACTTTGGTTTGTAACATACATTGAACATGTTGTAAACATCTACTATGAAAGCAATTAAAACAAGGGGGTTTTGTGTGATTCCAATTTTAATATAAAGGCAAGTGATGAAATTAATGAATCCAATCAATGAAATGTGCAATCCTTAGTTTGTTCATGTAATTCTATCCCTATCCCTCTCAAAATTCAATACTTTTCCTCTTCCTCTGAATTAGGGTAACTCAAAAAGCAAGAATTAACCTTAAAGTTCCATATGAATTAAGTAATTTACATAAGCTCCAACCTTTTTCCCTAAGATTACGCAACCTTAGAAACTAACTTAGGATTAAGCAAACCAAGTTAAGAATTTTATTAAAATGAATTAGGGTTAATTAAGCAATGTCTCCCTTATTCAAACATTAATTCAATTCAAAGAGTTGAAAAATATAAATTCATAAAGGAAAAGAAATTATATTAACATTCATACCCAGGAATTCAAGAATGCATGAACTCACTAAGGATTACAAGAAATTTTAGCCCTCTATGAGGATGGTTCTTACAAATTCAAGATGAAAGCAAAAAGAATTCAATGACATTAATGCAAGAAACAAAGGAAAGTGAAGAGAAATTGTAAATCAAATCCTAAGATTGGCCCTTGGCTGTCACCCAAGGATCCTAAGCTCTACAAAATGCTCCCAAAGTGGCAAAATAATCTAAAATTATGCAAAGATCTGTAACATAATTTCTAAAAATCTATATGTACTAAGTTTGACATGGCCTCATAGTGATCACTCTGTAAACAAGAGTGATTACGCGTAGCAACTTCTGATTTTTTTTCCTTTCTAGAGTGATCACTCTCACTTCTGAAAGTGCTTATGCGCATGGCTTTTCATCCTAAAGCTCTCTGGAGTGATCACTCTCACTTCTTGGAATCAGCTCCTTGGAGTGATCACTATGGTACCTGAGAGTGATTACTCTCAGTTCATATTTTCCACAGAGTCAAAAATTCATGAAATTTGTCTAGACAAAAATTAGTGGAAATAAGACAAAAATTAAGAAAGCTATAATATTTGACCTAAATGAGGTTTTTATGTTATTTACAATCTCTAAGTCTATTTTTCATATTAAAATTCTAAAAAAACTAGAAAAAATATTTATAAATTGTGGATTCATCATGGTTCAACACAAAACTATGTGCGAAAATTAGAGTGAGTGAAATACTAAATGTTTCTTGCACATATATAGACTGATGCTTTGTTGCGTGCTTGAATTAAAGTGTAATATCACCCTTATGTTTAGGGTAAGGAATGAGTACCTTAGTGAAAAATTGATTATTGTAGAATGCATATTATTGTCGATAAGGAAATGTGTGGTGATTAACATAGATGTGTGCACTGATGTGTTTGAATGTGAAATCCTCATGAAAGAAGAGGAAGTTAAATGCAGTGGTGGTAGTGATAAAAAGTGGTGAGATAATTAATTAAATTGTTTGTCATGCATCATGTACATATAAGAAAGAGAATTGTCAATGATATAATTTGGCATAGTTATGGACACTCATCACCAGGGTCATAGTAAATCTATTGCTAAATGACGCTCTTGAAGAGTATGTTGTTTACAAGTTGTTTTATAAATTGAATGTGTTTTGATATGATGTGAAGTAGGAAATGGAGTCTTCCGACTGCCTCTGACTTGATTTGGATGTGATTATGTTTAAGTGATTAAGATTCCCATGCATTATATTCATGTGAATAAACAAGAGTGAATTTCAACATGACATGCATCATGCTTCATTTAGTATGTATAATTATGTTATGCTACTTGGCTTGACAAAATGTTACACATTAGATGTTGTGATTGTGATTCACTGTAACATTCCTTCATGGGACATTGTGTAGCCTAAAGTGTTTCATTTTAAGTATGGACTTACTCTTTTGTGCATTTTGTGCCTTTTTCTTTAGCTACTTGATTGTTGTGTTGAGTATGCAAATGAACCAAGACTTGATCAAGGTGTGGGTCTTACCATAATAAGACACATGGATCTATAATCTAGCCTCATTACGTAGCTCCCATAACTAGTAATCATGGGTCTCACATATGGGTGGACATGGATTGAAGTTGCACAAAACCAATTCAAATTCATTTTAAATCCAATTATATGGATTGCATTTTAAAACAATCTCATTTATTTTAAAACTAATTTGAAAATTTAGATTTGGTTTAAAACCAATTTTAAATCGAGTTTTAGTTGAAATTGATTTTAAAATTTGTAGGAATTGTTTATACTTTGATGCTAGTAATGAGATCAGCAACACCACCCCTGTAAATAACTGACGGGATCCCGTCAACCTCATCCATAATGAGCATATACTTGAAATAATTTGTCTTGAAACTTAAAATTACATAGATTTAATTAAGTGCATATTAAAGACTAACAAATTATATATCATGATAATGAAAGACCAAATAATCCATATTAGCATCAATGACAATGAGAGAAGAAATATGTGTAGTTGTAACTACTAATATGAGCAAGGGCATAATCTAACAAAAATTGCATAAGGAGTACATACCTAATTTTGAAGGATTTCAACTATCAGCGAAAGACCAAGCTCTCTGATTAAGGAATCTAAATTATCCAGCACCTTAAGCATAATTGTCAAAATCTAATACTATAATTTGATAAAACGCTTATTTATAAATTGATAAAAATAACATTGACTCAAATCACATACAATACAAACTTGCAATACTAGAGACAAAAGTCTCTTGCATAGAGAGTATTCTTTGTCCACAAACTACAAATATAAACTAATTTACACAATGTACTATCAAATATAATCAAATAACAACTAATTTCTACCCAAATTGCTAACATGACTATTAATATTTCACTTATATCTTTTAATAAGATGTGATTACTCGTGACAATACTTAACAATTTCTATCATAATTGCACCATAGGACTATCAATTCATAGAAGTAAATAAATATATATTGTTTAATGTAACAGAACAAATTATACAAGAAATAGTAATGAAGACAAGTAATTATACAAGTGGCTTATTCAATATTCTTTGGATTAGTAGGTCAATGTTTCTGTCCACATCAAAGAAGATTAAATACAGCAGTAGCACAAGAACCACTCATAAGAAAAAATGAACCAGGGTTCACATAAGCACTAATCTTCCGCCATTAATATTCAGCAAGAATTTCTGGTTACTGTGGACACATAAATTGAAATTGTTAGTTTTATTATGTTTTCTACGTGATATAGCTTAATATGCATATGTATGTAATGTTAAAAAAAACTCTAGACACTCAACTTATTTAATTTAATTTTTTTTATACTTTTTAAAAATCTTAGGCAATCTGAACCATAAAAACGCTTCAATCATAATAAAAAAATATGAATATTAAATTATCAAATATAAGCTATTGGATTGGATTGCATGTCATGCAATTTATTTTCAAGCTAGACA
The DNA here is from genome assembly GCA_024086825.1 of Abrus pulchellus subsp. cantoniensis. NCBI lineage: Eukaryota > Viridiplantae > Streptophyta > Magnoliopsida > Fabales > Fabaceae > Abrus > Abrus pulchellus. Next base: position 26,031,207 of record CM044053.1, read on the forward strand.
ATAAAGTTGTAGGAGTTTCCGAAAGAGGGCTTTGTGGAAAGCCCATTAAAAAGGAGGAAAAAAAAATAATATGTATCTATAAAGTTGTGATGCGATGCTGTGAGTGAATCACTGTTGCGAGCAGGCCAATTTTCACTGTTGCATGCCAATTGTTATTAGAGATTTAGGGTTTAGAAGAAAAGAAAAGGAAAATCTAGATTTTTAAATCCAATTAGGCTTAAGTTACATATTGGACTTTCATATCCAATTTTTTGTCCCACCCCTAAAAACCTAGCAAATCTCCCTTGAGACGCATTAGTCAGACTCCATAGAGGAGTGTACTCCTTCTAACTGATTGTCTTGCAACTAGCTATTGTATGTGTTTTGTCTAGGAACTGCTTTGTAGGTCGTGTTAGACCTAGTTTATTTTAATTATGTTTTGAGCCATGTTGGCATTGGCTTTGATGTATTTGGTACCTTATGTATTCTATTCTATTCGGTGTATTTATTTTACTTTTAGTACTTAGATTTACTTGACATTCGAGACACTAAACCTAGTCTTTTGTTGCATTTTAGCATTATGTTTAACAATAAGGAAGGGAAGGGTAATCCCAATGTTTATAACTAGACAATGGAAGTATGTATGTATATGTTTTACTTTCGATCAATGATTAGGTATTGCATAGGGATACAAAGGAATGTTTGATGGACTTACATTTTGATCGTACCTTACTTATGTATGTTGTAACACCTTAATTTAATTTCTAAATATTTTCAATAAATTAATTTCATAATAAATAGTGATGATAGCATTTCATTCAAATGATTTCCTAATATATAGTTTCAATAAAGTATTGCAAAATAAGAATGGTTTACAAATTTTGAATCAAATCATTGCTACAGTACTTATCAATATATCATAATTTTCAAAATAAATTTTGTAAGTTCTATAGCAATTTCATCTATCCTTATCACTGAGTCTAATGTTGATTAGCTTGGTCACCTCAAAAATAAATGTAATGGTGAGTACTCTACACTTTTATACACAAGTACAGAGACTCACCTTGCATATTTTACACATTTACTAACATAATTCAAATCATTCATTAAACATATATGAACTAATTTTGACATTCCACTCCAATTCGCATAGAGGTGCGCTCACTACACCATAAAACAATCCATATACACATCCATGTGTGTCCACTGCACGTTAGCCACGCTCATTGTAGCACTATGATTATAGTTTCTTGATGCAATTAACCCCAAGGACTTACTCAGTTTCACACTATGGATAGTCACCATTAGCCCCGCCTCACGGATACAATGTGTATGGTCACCAGCCCTTTAACAAATTTGTTAGTCAGAGGCTGAGTCAAGAGGAGAGTATGCGGCCTATGGTGCACCCATGCTCACTGTTGGTGTCACCACCACCTTCTCTTTCTCAAGATATTTCTACCGCCCCTATCTTCCTCACCCCTAGTGTACTGCTGTAATCATTCATAGTTTCCAACATTTCAAACACCATCATACTCAATATGTCAGTCACACATATTCTCACTCATTTCATATTATTCATCATCAACCAATGGCATGTCAACAGATACATTCACCCATATTTTCGATCACATCATAGTTTTCATCTTCACATTATATGTATACACATAATCTGTCATATTACACTCAAACACACCACAATTTCATCACAATCCTATATCAATCAAATTCATTTCATTACACACATCACCCAATAACTAAAATATCATGCTTCATATGAATTTCTATTAAAACACACGTTTTCCTACGTTCCATCTTAACCACATTTTATTATCCAATATTATAACGAATTTCAAACTCAAAGAGATAGGGTAGAGTCCCCTTTTACCTTGAATTGAAGATCCAACACAAAATAATAGTAGAAAATGTCCTCCACGCAGTATTTTGTTCTAAACACATGGAAAACTCCATGAGAAATTGAGAAAACAAAGAAGATTGACAAAAAATTGAAACCTTAACTTATAAAACTTACCTGCAAGCGTCACAAACACAATCTCAACCTTCAATTTTGCACCCAAACGGCTTTGGAAGCAATTTAATCGGCGAAAATGGGTTGAGAGTAAATGGAATTGAAGAAGGGATGAAGAGAAAGAGTGGAAAATGAGTTTCCTGCAATGTAGACCCCTCAAATACCCTGGAGTTGCGATATTCTTGCTATAGTGAGGCTCCTTTTTGCTACAGCAAAAAATCAAACCAAATTGCACTCTGATTTCTGCATAATCTCGCTACAGCGAGACTGCACTGATGAACGAAAAGTTTTCATTTCGTTTTGCAAAAAGATTTGTCGTCAACCTTCATCAAAATATGTAGAAAAAGTTTGTAGTATCTAGGGTGCAAGCCTAGGTTGTCTCCAACGACTTTGGTTTGTAACATATATTGAACATGTTGTGAACATTTACTATAAAAGCAATTTAAAACAATGGGATTTTGTGTAATTCCAATTTTAATGTAAAGACAAGTGATGAAATTAATGAATCCAATCAATAAAATCTGCAATCTTTAGTTTGTTCATGCAATTCTATCCTTATCTCTCTCAAGATTCAATACTTTTTCTCTTCCCCTGAATTAGGGTAACTCAAAAAGCAAGAATTAACCTTAACATCCCATACAAATTAAGCAATTTACATGGGCTCTAATCTCTCATCCCCAAGATAACGCTACCTTAGAAATTAACTTAGGATTAAGTAAACTAAGTTAAGAATTTCATTAAACAAATTAGGGTTAATTAAACAATATCCCGCTCATTCAACCTTTAATTCAATTCAAAGAGTTAGGAAATGTAAATTCATGAAGGAAAGGGAATTATATTGACATTCATACCCAGGAATTCAAGAACCCATGAACTCATTAAGGATTACAAGAAAGTTTAGCCCTCCATAGGGATGGGTCTTATAAATTCAAGATGGAAACAAAGGGAAATCAACATCATAATGTAAGAATTAAAGGAAAATGAAAAGAAATTGTAAATCAAACCCTAAGATTGGCCTTGGCTGTCACCCAAGGATCCTAAGCTTTGCAAAATGCTCCAAAAGTGTCAAAAGAATCTAAGGATATGTAAAAAGCTTCGTACCCTAATTTCTCAAAACTTATTTATAGTGCATAAATTATTGCCCAAAGTGACTATTATGGTTTCATAGTGATAACGCGCAGCATTCCATAATGTTTACGCGCACTCCATAGTAGTTACATGCAAGACCTGTGATTTGGACCTCTCTGGAGTTGTCACTTTGGCTCCATAGTGATAACGTGCAACGTCCCAGAGTGGTTACTCTCGTTCCATTGTGTTTGCAGGTCCTGTGTTTTTGGCCTCTGTGAAGTTGTCACTTTTGCATCAGAATGACAACTTTGGGTGCTCCAGAGTGTATTCTATGAAACCATAGTAGCTACGCACAAGTCTTGTACTTTTTGGCCTCTCTGGAGTTATCACTATGGGTTCATAATGATCACTCTGGTCTGCCCTTCTGGAACCAGCTTGCTGTAGTGTTCACTATGGACTCCAAAGTGATCACTTTCACCTCAAACTTTCTCAAATGCTAAACATCCATGGAATAAGTCTAGAAACTCTTGCACAATTATTCAAATAATCAAAATTGCAAACTATATCTATGTAAATCAATGTAATTTAACTAAAATTAAAAAACCTATTATAAATTGACCAAAATGATGTTTTTATGTTATTTACAATTTCTAAGTTTACTTTTTCTATGAAGAAACATTAAAATGATAAGTAAAAAACTAATAAAATGTGGACTCATTATAACCCCAAACTTAAACTTTTGCTTGTCCTCAAGCAAATCAAAATTTAATAAAGTCACTCATAAGAGGGTTGGATTTATCCAAAAAAATTTCCTTCAAAATTTTCATTCCAAGATCAGATTCTAATTAACACTTCCAATGTTTCCACAATCATGAATCCATTCAACAAAGAAATCATGCCCAAATTAATTATTTTTAAGCAAAGTCCCACGAAGCTGAAGCAAAGATCTAGCAAGATTTCATATATACCACACAATGCAAAGAAATTATCTAGCTCATAAAATAGTGTTTCACTCTTCACTCATCAATATATCATGCTAAGTGTTTTCCCTCAATTCATGCATTTTGCCCCACCCTACCATATGCTTGCCCATATTCTCAATCTTCTTTGCCTAGATACAATGAACCACCTATCAAAAGGACTTTGTTGGTCACAAATGTATTAAGTTAGGTCAAATTTTGATCAAGGAGAGTCAAAAGCTTAAATGGGTTTTTAAGAGGAGGGAATTTCCTTGAGTGAGTGAGTACAACAACTAAGTCCTGTATTTCTAATCAATTCCAGCCCAATTACAAGTCTACATTCATATTGCAACCATAATACACACACACACACACACACACACACACACATATATATATATATATATGGATTGATGTTATATTCTGGATGTTAGCGTCAAGAAATAGAAAAAAATGCATTTATAATTTTGGTCACAATAATAGTTTGATCACAAAGGCATTAAGAATATGTTGATTCTTAAAACCACAAAAGGGGCTAATTATTGAGAACTTATAACCTTAAGAATAGCAATTCAACTACAATCCAAGGTATACCAATTTGACCACAAATATGTCACATCGTCACATTCATTATTATAATACTCATGTTTGGACCTTAAATTCATATAAACAAAGACTTACCTCAACTCTTGATAAATGTTGAAAGGTAGGTCAACATATAGTCAAAACACTTAACATATCAAGGTGATGTCAAGCACATGCCTATGACAATGGATAGGAGAACATATGCTCATATTAACACTTGAATCAACTAAAGATAACTTTATATTCATCGTGGAAACAACTAAGTCTTGCTATATGTCAAATCAGTTTACAGAGCTATATACACATAAGCCAAGAAGATGATCAAGTGAAGTATTTTAGCAATGCACCTAGACAATGTCAAAAGACCAATAGTCTAATCAAGAAGTTGTCATTCTTTAGAGGAATTCATTGTAGTAGTTGGATATTTTCATGCTCTTAAAAGCATTGATAGCAGTTACCACCACAAACATGTTTTAGAATGTAGACTTAGTGCATGTTTAATAGTTATTCAATATGCCTTAGATAATAAGCTTAGTAAGTGTCTTAGTGCCTATTTAGCATGATTAGTAGTTACTTAGCATGTAGTCTATAAATAGAACTTTGATTTCCTATTGAAAATTGCAATTACTCATACATTTCTTTGTAAAATGTCTTCTACATCTACATAATGATCACTTTTGGTTGAATTATGAGAAATATTAAATACGCATGATCTTGATTAACATTGGGTATATTTACTTTCAAGTTTCTTTAATTTGATATAACTTTTATCTTACTACATTTTTAAGTTTTCAAGCATAATTTTCTTTGTTCCTTACCTCACTTCTTGATCTCATGGATGATGATAATTTGGAAATAAAGATACCTTCTAAACACTTTGAGAGACTATCAATCCAACTCCATAATAGTATTAGATAAGTGAAAAAATTATATCACTAAAATTTCATCCAAATAAGATTGGCACATTTGGTGGGGGTTTTTTTTATGACAAAATTACAAGAAGTATCTCATTTGTATGATAATAAGAAGTGGTAGATATATAACTATGTTTAGCATGGGTCAAATAGACTTGAGCCTACTTTGAGGACCATTAGAACCATGAAATCAATTTCTGAAGTGATAGTGGCACAAAAATTCATCAAGTGAAAACTTGAAGATTCCACAAACTCATCATTTAAACATAACCACATTGATAACTTAACCTATAACTACCCAACCAATGAGCGTTCGTCCAATGACCATTGTACTGGAGGGAATTGTGCCACAAATGATAGCAACATTCAATTAAGGAACCACTTTAGATTAAAGCTTACAATGGCTCAAACAACATACACCATGTTGTTTGCAACTTTTTTTGACAAATACTATAGGTATAGGAACATGCATTTCACTAATAGACAACTCTTTCAACTATGACAAACACAACGTTGCATGCAATAAGGGAACAAATGAACAAGAGCAATCATGAAATGGTCAAGTTCTAGTGATAAATAGAAATAGATCAATTGGTTGATGCTACAAGAATACCTTAATTAGATCCCATAATTAGGCAAGTGGAAAATGCAACACCACAAGTTCTTCAAAGGAATAATGGTCAAGGTAATATTGTGATAATAGGTCAAAATCAAAATGTTGAACTAAGTCCTAGCATAAGTGAAACAAAACGAGGGAGGTTACGTCACTTAGGGGTTGTTTGGGAAGGAAGGTTTTGGAGGAGAGTGTATAAATTTATATTTTAAAATAAAAGATATAATTTAATATATTAACAAAATTTAATATATTAATAATATATTTCTCATAATAAATAATATTTAATTTTTTAATTTAAAATTTAAAAGTATGTCCCCTCCCTTTCCCTCCAAAAAGCTCCTCCCAAACATATCCTTAGTTGCTAATTTGGTTAGACAATAATTAAATATGCATGTGGTTAGGTATTGAATTAAATATGGTGATTCAGCCATTGAATATTTGAAAATGAAATATTTTCTAAGTTAGTTGACTAAAATGCTTTTACATTGTTCACCATATTACCCCTTAATTCAGTTTGTTTATGGAACCAATTAGAAAGAAACTTTTATGAATAATTCTTCAGGGGTGAACTCAAAATTCCCCACACTTATCTTTCTGCTTATCCTCAAGTAAAGTGTTGGCTAAGAAAATAACAAAATAACTTGAAATATAATACCCCAACAAGGGACCTAAGATAAATGAGATAAAAAAAAAAAAGCAACAAAAGTAATATCACTTAGCATAAGTAATCAAAATGATTTTCAATTAGAATCTTATATTTCTGTACTTTTCACTCAAACATCAAACTAAGGTATTTTATTTTCCTCTCTCACTAAGGGACCAAATGAGATATCACTCAGTTCCTCTAAAGAAAAGTGTAATACCATAGGCTTGACTATAAACCTACTCTCTACTAAATAAATTAAATACAAATAAAAATCTAAAGGTCTTTTTCAGGTTATAATGTGACTAAGGAGTTATAATAATTGAGGTGGGATCTATGAAAGGAAGGGATATATAAAGGGATAATAAATTATAAAAATTACAAATATCCCCCAAGTCTATAAATGAAGTTTTTGGAGTAATTTTTTATATTTTTATATGTAATTAGTATCTTTACTCCTCTTTCCTTTCATTCATATATAACCTTTTTTCTTTTCTTTTTGCTATTCTTCATTTTATTTTTCATACTTTTTTTCTTTTTGCACATGAGAGGTATAGAGCAGAATTTATCACATAATTCAACAACTCAATTGCTCCATTCATAAACCCAAGGTCATCAAAATATATTATAAATTTAATGCAAGGGACCAAGAAATATCACTAAGGCTCAAAATAGGCAATTAGTTGTATCTCTATCTCAAACATGCTGTAGGCTAAGGAAAATAATCCTAATATACCTCAATCATATTAAAACATGCAATAAAAAATAGTAGTTTCAAGTCAGTTATAAGTCAAGTTCTAAATTACAAATTCTCAGCAGATAATCACACAAGACAATTACGAAGGGGTACAATTAATTAAATTATGATAAAAAATCCCTTTTAAGGCTCTAAACTCATATTTGTGGATTAAAGTTTAATGTACAACAGAAAAGTAAGGAACTTAGCTAATTATTAGTTTCCAAATGAAAATATAATGGTGAGAATAATCACTCAACATACTCTTCTATTTGAAAAAATTAGGTTCCATAAGGGAAAACACTTCAAATTATCATAAAAAATGACATAGACACTTTACTCAAGAACATGCAATAGCAATCATATAACTGGGAACCACTCTCCATACTTAAAAGCAAAACATTGTCCTTAATATTTGAAAAAAAATTAAATGCATGCAAACAAGGCAACTAAAATAAAGAGGAAGAAGATTCCCTAATAAGTCTGAGCATAACAGCCTCTAGTAGAGAAGCACGGCCATACTAAAACCACAAGCATGCCTATGCTTATAACGTAAATCTCATCTTCTCAACTGCAGCTTCATGCACGACCATGCATGTCTCTAAGCATCAGTTTGCTTGGTAATCAGAGCTCAGAAGTTGAGCATAGTAAAATAGATAAATAAAAATAAACAAAAATGAAATTAAAATAAGAAAAGGAAATAAAAATAAAATAAAAGACACAAGTTACTTTTTGGGAGTACTTGTTTAACGTCACAAGCCTGACGTCCTTGTAAATCATGGTGCAAAGAAGGCATGAGTCTCAAAGGTGAATCCTTTGATATGTAGTTGTCTCCACAACAACTTTACCTCCCCAGCACCTTTTACATCAGAAAAATTATTCCTAGGATGAGGATTAAAAGAAAATGAAGAAAATTTAAGCTCTAAATTAGGAAGCTTACTAATGAATGTTTTAGCTTTTATTTTTTCTTCTTCATAGATTGCTTCCTTCTTGACCTTCTTCTTTGAGTTCTATGCTTCACATAAATTGGAGAAGGAGAAGTAACATCCATAGTGCTCACAAAGTTATAAGATTCTTGGCTAGATAGGTACTTTAGAGAAATGAAAACTTGAAATACAACTTCCTTATCATCTAGCCTCAATGTGAGATTTTCCTCTTGTACATTTATGATGGCCTTTGCAGTGGCTAAGAACGGTATGATGGGGACATCATCATCCTTTCTCATGTCAAGTAACACAAAATTAGCAGAAAATATAAACTCCCTAACTTTTACAAGAACATTCTCCATTATGCCTTTAGGGTATATGATCGACCTATCTGCCAGCTAAACTGACATAGAAGTCAGCTTAGGTTTATGGATTTCAAGCTTCTTGAAAATAGAATCAAACATAAGGTTAATACTTAATCCTAAATCATATAAAGCCATATCAATATGAGTTTTTCCAATTGTACAAGGAATGGTAAAACTCCCTGGGTCCTTAAGCTTAGGTGAAAGCTTTTTAAGGACTATAGTTGAGCACTCCTCAGTGAACTTCACAATTTCATGTGTTCTCAGCTTCCTCTTATTGGTCAAAACTTCCTTTAAAAATTTAGCATATTTGGTATTTTGGAGATGACATCGATGAAAGACATATTGATGTGCACTTTGCCTAATAGGTCTAAGAACGTTGAATTCTTGATCGTAAGAAAGGTAATCCTACAGCCGCTATGGAAAAGATATCTTAGGGTCATAGAGTCTTGGCTGCACAAGAGATTCTTCCTTTTTTTTAAGCTCTGTGCTTGAAGCACAACCTTGCTTATGGGGATGCACGGTCCATGGACGTGCTTGCTAAGGACAGTCATGCTTCTATTGAAGCAGGGGCATGTTGAGCAGGCAAGGGTATGACTAAAAGAGAAGCATATGTGTGCTTGTTTTGAAGCATGGGCGTGCATGTGCTTTTATCTTGTGATTCTTGCACCTTCTTCCCATTCCTTAAAGCAATGGCATCACATTGCTCCCTTTGATTAGATTCAGGTTGAGACGGTAAAGTCTCCATCACTCTCTGACTCAGAAAGTTTGTAATTTGCTCTAATTGTGATTTAAGCTTTGAAGATTGTGCCCACATCTTAAAAGATTGGGTCCGTATTTCATATTTGATTTCTCCAAACCTCTTATCATTTCTTTCAATATGTTGGTCCAACTTGAATTCAAGCTCTATCATCCTCTCATCATAATAATGCATATACTGCATCATTTGTTCTTAAAAGTTAGACTAAGATCTAGGAACTTGTTTTTTTTTTAGTCTTGCTCCTTTATTTTGCATATTGGGAGGATGATAAACACTTGAATTCTGGCTTCCAAAGTCATTTCCCTAAGAGTTAGAAGTGTTACCTTGCCACCCTGAGTTGAGATTGCCCATGAAATTTTCCTCCCTCTTGCTTAAATTCTAGACTTGCAAGAGGTTTTATAGGTTGGTCTTGAGCCTTCATTAAAGATTCTAATTGCTTTGCAAGGACTGCCATTTCATTAGTGGGTTACTGCTATTTGTTTAGTAGACTAGGACGGTCTATTTCTTCTTAATGACTAGAAGCTAGCAGATGTCATCTCATCTATTAGCTTATGTGCATCATCCGAATCTTTTCTTATGAGGGACTATCTTGTTGCGACATTGATAGTAACCTTGTTATTGATTGATAGACCACTGTAAAAGATTTGCACCTGTCTCCATGTTGGAAAATCATGATGAGGACACCTTCTCAAAAGCTCTCAAAATTGCTCTTATGCCTCAAACAAGATTTCTGCTTCATATTATTGTAAGCAACATATCTTCGTCATAAGATTAGATGACCTTGATGGGGAAAAGTACTTTTCCAAGAATTACTTGACTATTGCGTCGACTCAAAAGATTCCCTTTTATTAGATAACCAAAATTTCCTATTAATGTTAGATTTTTTGTATACAACAAGGACATAAACAAGAAACATTTGGAATAATAAAAAAACAAATGCAAGAGCGAACAAAAATAATGAGAAAATAATTATTATTTGATTTAAGAATTACTTTTTTTTAGATTTACAGAGAAAATGGGGTGTTTAAGATTTAGGAAAAGAAAATAATTTTTAGGGTTTAGAAAATCTAGATTTTTATAATTTGCAAAATTGTTAGGGTTAAAAAAAAATACTTTTTATGATTTTGTAAAAAGGAATACTTGGGGTTTTAACAAAATTATTTTTAGGGTTTGCAAAAAAATATTTTAGTGTTAGAAAAAGTTAAGTTTTTTTTGGGTTTGCAAAAGAGATGTTTTAGGGTTATAAAAAGTTACGTTTTTTTTTTTAATTTGTAAAAAGGACATCTTAGGGTTAGAGAAAGTTAGTTTTTTTTTTGAATTTGTAAAAAAGATGTTTTAGTGTTTGAAAAAAATGTTTTAGGGTTTACAAAAAGACATTTTAGAGTTAGAAAAAATATTTTAGGGTTTATGAAAATGACATTTTATGGTTAGAAAAAGTTGGATTTGTAAAGAGGGATGATTTTTGGGCTAAAAAACATTAAATATTGTATGAACAAATGGAGGATAAGAGAGGAACACACAACAATAAAAATAAAAAGTAAAGAAAAAAAGGGAATAGGAATTCCTACTTGTGACGGTTTAGGATTCACGATGAAATCTTCCCTTCAACCCTCTAGCTTTGTGTTTTTGAGTGCTCTTGGAATGTTGATTCTCTACAACTCTCTCATCTCTCTCTGTTGCTTGTTGTCCCTGCTCTCAAAAGGATCCCTCTCTCTCAAAAGTAACTATTTCTCTATTTCATCGTGCTCTCCCAAAAGTCTTAATTCTCTCTTATTTTTATTTCATCGTATTCCAAGTGTTCCTCTTTGATGATCTAAGCTTTCTATTTATAGCCCATACCTCCTAAACCCTAGATCCTATTTATTTTAATAAAAGGTTCCAGCTTCCCGTAATCCCTTATTTTCCTATGGCCACCTCTCAGATTTTCCTCAACTGTCTCCTTCATTTCTATTAAAATCTATGATGTAACATATTTTAGGTTTAAATTTATGATTTTATTTTGATTTATAAATACTTTTCATATACTTTATTTTAGAGTTTTTATTATTTTCTATTTATTTGAATAAATTGGGCTTGTTACAAATAGATACTTTAATTTTGTATTTTCGGTTATTCTACCCTCTGACTACTCTTTTGGCCATAACTTTTTCTACAGATATATTTTTTGGCTGATTCTAGTTGCATTGGATTCTACACATCTAGGGCTTCAAAATTCATATATGGATCACTAGGTTTGGAGTTGTTTTCAATTTGTTATGATTTTTTTTATATTGAGGAAGATTTGCTGAATATTGTTGCAAGATTACATTTAGACCCTTATTATTTAATAATTATATTTGGGCTTTTAGATATTATTAAAGCCCAAATTTTGACCACTTAATTTTTTCTAATCAGAACTTATAAATAGACTACTAAGGTTCTAAATTAGGGTGTGCGATTAGACAGCTTGAGTTTTTGAGACTTGACTATTAATAAGATTCCTTATTTTTATCTTCTCCCATTCTTGCTTTGGTTAAGTGCTTCGATAGAAGACTAAACTTCTTATTTAATCTGTGGAATCTAGACTAAGTTCATTTTTTTTCTCTAATTTCAGATTTGTGTATTACAATCGTGATTAACTTTTCTATAGTTAGAATTCAAATTAGGATTTGATCTATGTTTTGATTTGGTAATTAATTCTGATTAGATTAAATAATAATTTGATTTAATTCGTGATCTAGTTCAATTAAGTAATTCGATTCAATTAATAATTGGATTTGGTAATCATTGAATTTGGATAAAAACCTTTAGATACCATGATAATAAGAATTACACACATTTGGTATTATGTAAATTGATAGTCCTTAATTTGTTTTTATTCAATTTAATTTCACTTATAGTTTTTATTTAATTCTTTCAAAATTTTCAAATTCCCAACCTTTATTTGCTATATAAAAAAAGCTAAAATTTAATTTAATTTAAGATATGTCTATACGAATCAACCTAAGTTGAGCTCTTTACTGCAAAATTCTTAGAGAAACTTTGTTGTTTTATAGCGACTCGATATCGTCTAACAATTTACCCATTAATCATTTTTTTCTTCATGATGAATCCACATTAAATTGATATTTTACTTACCTTTTTAATAATTTTTAATGGAAAAATGAATTTAGAAATTGTAAATACCATGAAAATTTTAATTATGTCAATTATTATAGTTTTCCTTTTTTGCTTCAATTTATATTAATTTTGTAATTATCTTTTACAATTTTGCTCACTCAAATAATTATACAGGAATTTATGGATAAAATATGTGGAAATTAGGCTCTTGAGACGAAATAGAGTGAAGTAACTATTTCCAGTGCTCAAAGTAACCACTACAACAAGCTATTTCCAAGGGGCACGTGAAAGTAATTACTCCCAACAGTAAAAGTAGTCGCTATAGAACCAAATCTGAGAGGCATAGTTGCCCATGAGAGCATTACCTACAAGGGAGATGTGCGTGTTTACTTTCGTTACTATAGTAAACACGCACATCTATATTCAACCTAGCAAAGTTGAGCGTGTTCACTACCGCTAGTCATAGTAATTACGCGCGCTGCGCATAATCACTTTTGCTAGTGAAAGTGAACACTATAGAGAGGAAAAGTTGCAATGGGCTACATGTAAACATTTTCAACAGCAATAGTAATTACTTCAGGAAGCGTTACTTTACTATAAATAGAATTTTTACTTTTTAGGATAGGAGCTTTTTACCATTCACACACTTTTCCATTTTAGATACATTTGCAGAGGCTTAGGTCAAGCTTGGGGTGACAGCTAAGGGTTCCAAATTAGGGTTAATTTCTACTTCATCTTACTTTCTCTTTTCATTATTACTTTGATTTTCCTAAGTTTTATTGAATCTTACCTCTTGTAATGTTGAACCCCATCCTCGTAGATGGCTAAATTTTGCTATTAATCCCTAGTGAAGTTTATAGAAGTTCTTGAAATCCTGGGTTGAATGCCAATACGAATACCTTTTTAAGAATTCCATCTTCCTCAATCTCTTGAAACCAAGTTAAAGATAAAATGGAGGTTATTGCTTAATCAAACTCAATTTCGTTTCTAACAAGGGTTCAAAACTTAGTTTGCTTAATTCTAGGTTCGATCTTAAAGACTAGGAATTGGTGTCCATATGATTTTATTAATTTTGCATGGGAATTTAGGGTTGATTAATGCTTGTTCTAATTAACCTAATTTTGGAAAAGGTTGAAGTATTTAATTCTAAGAGGATTTATGATAGAACTAATATGGATGAACTAGGGATTAATATATTTCATTAACTGAATTTCCTAAATTAATTCCTTGCTAGAGTGATTTTAAATTTAAAAACAACAAAACCCCCTGTTTATTTTCTGAAATTAGTGCTTGTGTTGTGTTCGCTGTATGATCCCATACCCCATGTTCACGAGAGGATGATAGTTAATTATGCATTTAGTATACATTTTTGTTGTTTTCTGCACTCTTAGAAGTTTGCATTCTGCATATTTTTACTTTGAAATTCTACATTTACCTTGTTTTGCATTTTGACTTGATATGCTGCTGCATTTTTTTGCATAATTTTGTAGAATTATGCAGAACTTTTAGATAGGAACCTTCATACATCTTTGCGTATTTTATGCACTTTTTTTGTTTTATATTATTTCATCTTTTTGCATCATGTTGTTGTATGTTTCCACTAAATTTTTTGCATAATAATAATCTACACATTCTGAATATTTAGTCATTTCATTCAATAGATTTCCTTTAAATTCTCATAGTTAGCTTTTAGTGCATGACCAGGTCAAGGTCTGGAGATTTGTATCCACTTGATCCGAAAATAGATAGGACATTACAGTAATATTAGGACATATAGAACCCATTCTGAGCATTTAGATAGTCCTATTTCTCCCTCATCAGTTTATTCCTTTTCATATTCTCTTGACTCTGAATCTGATAAAATGGCTAACAATGAAAGGACACTTAAGGAACTTGTTGCACTTGATGTCACTTATCAAACTTTATGCATTCAATTTCCTGATACAAAAGCTCTTTTGGTGTTAAAGATTGGTTTAATAAACATGTTGCTTAGATTTTCATGACCTTACAGATGAAGATCCACACAAACAACTCAAGAAATTTCACATAGTTTGCTCAACCATGAGGCCACAAGATGTTCCAAAGGAGCATGTTAAATTGAAAGTTTTTCCTTTCTTATTGATGAACACAACAAAGGACTTGCTTTATTATCTTTCTCCTGGATCAATCATAAGTTGGGACAACCTCAAGAGGCTCTTTTTAGAGAAGTTGTTTCCTGCATCTGGAGCCGCATCCATTAGAAAAGAGATTTGTAGAATAAGACAACTAGATAAGGAAACACCCTATGAGTACTAGGAAAGGTTCAAAAGGCTTTGTGCTAACTGCCCACACTACCAGATTAGTGATCAATTCCTCATCCAATACTTCTGTGAGGGACTACACCCAATGGAAAGGAGCATGATAGATACAACCAGTGGAGGAGCCTTAATGGACAAAACACCAGTAGTAGCTAGAAGCTTGATTGACAACATGGCTGCCAATTCTTAGCAATTTGCCACTAGACAAAATTCTTGTGTGACCAAAAGTGTGAATGGGATTCAAACTGCAAACCCAGCTAAGTTGGAACATAAGATTGATGAACTTGCCTCCATAGTCAAGCAACTGGCATCAATGCAAAAGACCTCAGCTGCACCTACTCTAGCCATGCTTTGTAAGACCTGCCCCACACTGCAAGAAACTGATACTTCAGAATGTAACCTCCAAGCTTATGCTACAAACATTTACACTAATAAATTTTCTTTTCAACAACCGTAGCAACAGCCAAATTAGGACTTGTCTTCAAATAGATATAACCCTGGATGGAAAAACCATCCAAAATTAAGATGGGAAAACTCTTCAGAGCAGCACAACCAGTAACACAACACCCATTACCAATTCTAATTATGGGCTATAAAAGCGAGCCAAAATATAGACTTTTCAACTGTCTCATACTTAAGATTTGCTTGTCCTTAAGCAAAGTACTGGCTAAGAAAAACTTGAAACATATCACCACAATAAAGAACCCGAGACAAATGAAATAAAAAGAACAAGGAGACCAATATGATTGAGTATAAGTAATCAAAAGATTTCTCAATTAGAATCTTATATTCCCTAACTTTTCACTCAAACATTAAACTAGGGTACTCTACTTCTCTCTCTCTCTCTCTCTCTCTCTCTCTCTCTCTCTCTCTCTCTCTAAGTCTGCAAAAACAAAAGGAGATATCACTCTGTTCCTTCAAAGAAAAGTGTATTATCATAGGTTTGACCATAAACTGACTCTCTACTAAATATTAAATGCAAGTAAAAGTCATGAGATATTTTTCAGGTTAGAATGTAGCCAAAGGTTTATAATAATTAAGATGAGATAAATGAATGTGTAGAACCTAAATAAAATAAATGTCAAACATTAATATATAGGCTAGAAAAAAATACAAATTTCTCACTTATTTGACAAAGATGTTGATGTCGAATTCAATGATGTTAGCATGGCTAAATTAAAGCTAGTGCCTCCTTATGAATGCAAGTTGTTAAACCCTCAAATAAATAAGGAAATTGACATAAACTAATTTGGTTAAAGAAAATATGAATAATATAAATAAAGTTAACCAAATATTTTGATATCCTTTTAAAAGATGGCCAAAGTATCTTAATTGATGATAATATTATCCCTACTTATTAAAAAAGAGAGTGAAAATAATTGTAAATATTATCATAGATATGCCTATTAGACTAACAATTGTATTCATTTTAGGAATTTAATATAGAACGCAATAAAAATGGGAAGGTTGAAGCTTTAAAAGAAAAGAAAAGATATTATGAAAATAGACATTTATCCTCTACATATTAGCTCAAGTTATGTGGAACCAAATAATGTCTTCGTGGTATAATTTTAGAATCAACCTCAAAATAAAAAATGGTCAAAATGGACTTATCCAAAATTGATGTCTATGTTGCAACTGAACTGAAAAAAATGGTTAATTCAAGTGTGACAACAAAGTTAGGCAATAGACTCATAGTAAATCTACCTAAGTTTGACGAAGATATAGAAAATATGTTTTGAATTTAAATTTGTCATTGGGTTACAGTAGTATAAATATACAAATTGATAACATAAATTGGAAAGAGTCAAGGGAACAAACTCCACCAATTTAGCACTAACAGTTAGCTTAAATAAAGGGAAAGCAGATATACAAAAGCTGGCTAATAAAAACTAATTATTATAATTTAAAACTAATTATTATAATTGATATCCTCTCACAAGTTGGACGATCTGGAAGAGAGATGCAACTTGGACAATAATGAATCAAACCGAGGGTGAAGCAGAGGCTTTGTGAGTATATCAGCAAGCTGATCATCAGTAGACACAAAGGACACCCGAAACTTGCCTTGTTGAACATTTTCACGAACAAAATGATAGGCTAAGGCTATATGTTTCATCCGAGAGTGGAAAACAGGATTAGCGCTGAGATTTGTGGCACCAAGATTGTCACAATAGATAACCGGGTTAGCTGTGGGCATGTGACCAAGTTCAGTGAACAAGGATAGGACCCATAGAAGCTCACTGGCTGTGTCAGCCAAGGCTTTGTATTCTGCTTCGGTTGAGGAACGAGCAACAGAGCGTTGTTTCCGAGAGCTCCAAGAGATGGGAGTGCTACCGAGATACAACAAGTAACCAGTGGTGGAGATATAATCATCCTTATCACCCGCCCAATCTACATCTGAGTAAGCATGAAAGGTTAACGGAGGAGTAGCCGAGATGAAGATGCAGACAAATGCGCTGTTCTGGGGTGTTGCATGAATTGCGCAAGTTTGTTGGTGCTGAAGGCGATGTTCGGGCGAGTAAGACTTAAGTATTGAAGACTTCCCACGAGTGTGCGATACTCAGTTAGGGAAGGTAGGAGATCACCAGAATCCTTGAGTAATTGAGCACTGGCGGACAAGGGAGTGGATGCTGATTTTGTGTTAGCCATGGCTGATTTATGGAGTAGATCAGTGATGTATTTCCTTTGTGAAAGAAATAGTCCTGTAGTAGAAGGAATGACTTTGACGCCCAAGAAATAGTTAAGACATCCAAGGTCTTTTAGCAAAAACCGAGCAGCAAGGGTGGAAATAAGGTTGGACAACTCTGTAGAGGAACTCCTAGTGACAATGATATCATCAATATATACTAATAAATATAGTGTAGAACCTGATTTTTGGTAGATGAAGAGAGATGCATCTGCAGTAGAATTGACAAAGCCAAGAGAAAGTAGAAACACTCGAAGCTCTGTATACCAAGCGCGGGGAGCTTGCTTTAGGCCATAGAGTGCCTTTTTGAGGCGACAAACATGGTCAGGGAAACTTTTGTTGACAAAACCAGGGGGCTGAAGCATGAATACTTCCTCTTTGAGCGTCCCTTGTAGAAACGCATTGTTGACATCAAGTTGGCGGATGGACCATCCTTGATGAACTGCAAGTGTGAGGACAATGCGAATGGTGACCGGTTTAACAACCAGACTAAATGTCTCTGTATAGTCCTAACCAAGGCGTTGGTGAAAACCTTTGGCGACTAGCCAAGCCTTGTACCGATCAATGGAGCCATCCGGGTGTCTTTTGATTCGAAAAACCCATTTGCAGCCAACAAAATTTTGAGTAGAGGACCGACTGACAAGGTCCCAAGTGTTGTTGCGATGTAAGGCATCAAACTCAGCTTGCATAGCTGAGCGCTAATCAGGGTCGCAAAGAGCTTGGGTGATGATGCTGGGCTCGAGTGGAGAAGAGGGTTGGACATAGAGGTTAAGCTTCTTGAGGGGTTTGATAATGTTGTTTTTAGACCGGGTGATGGTCCTACCACCATCGGTTTGGGGTCTCCTGTTAGGGTTGACATCGGGTTGGGATGGTAGCACAGAACATTGTGGGGATGGTGTTGAGGTTGGAGGTGAGTGAGGGGATTCAGAGTGTCCAGTGGAGGGTTGGGCAGGAGTCGAGGAGTTGGTGAAGGATGAAAATGAAGGTGCAGCCGAGACCTCCTTCGGTGGGTGTAGAGTGGTACGGACCATAGGTTGGTTTATGGGATGGAGTATGGAGAGCTGAAGTGGGCCTTGTGGTTGCTCTGTACTCGGACTGGCTTGAGGTACTAGGGAGCTGTACGGGAATTCAGATTCAACAAACTTGACATGGCGAGAGGTGTAGATCCTTCTGTGGTTTGATCGAGACACAAGTATGCATGTTGATCAGCCAAGTAACCTACAATAACACACATAGCAGACTTTGGTGTAAGTTTATGGTTAGCATATGGTTTAATCCAGGGAAAACACAAACAACCAAAATATTTTAACTTATGATAATCCGGGCTAATTTTGAGTAATTTGGAATAGGGTGACTAGTACCCAAGAATTGGTGTTGGGAGACGATTTATGAGATAGGCGGCTGTTGTCATGGCTTGAGGCCAATATGTGAGGGGCAAACCCGAGTGGTGGAGAAGAGAGAGACCGATTTTGGCAATGTGCCGATTTCGGCGTTCTGAAATTCCATTGTGTTCAGGTGTATGAGGTGGGGTGGTGTGATGACTTATTCCATAAGTGCTTAAAAAAAGACGAAGACCAATATATTCACCACCATTATCTGTGCAAAGAATTTTGATGTTGTGATGAAAGAAATTTTCAACAAGTGATTTAAATTTAGGAAACAGAGTTTGCACATCAGATTTGCGTTTTATCAGATATAGCCAAATATAGCGAGTAAAATGATCAACAAACATGCAATACTAGCGAAGACCATCAACTGATAAAACAGGGGAAGTCCATACATCAGAGGAAATTATTTCCAAAGGATGAGATGATTTAAGAGTGGATTCATGGAAAGGAAGTTTATGACTTTTGCTAATTTGACATGAGTTGCATCTGATTGCTGGAATTTATTTGAACACAAAGAAAAATGCTGCTGAATAAATATGAAGATAGAAGAGGAGGGATGCCCAAGTCTATGGTGCCATGAAGCAGAGGAGTCTGTGCAGACAGAGTGGACGGACGCGGAGTTGGCTGGCCAGAGATAGAGTCCATCCACACATGAGCCGTTATGGGTTGTTTGACCCGTCTGCAAGTTCTTCACATGAAAAGAGTTTGGCAAGAAAACAATAGCAGAGTTAGTTTGTTTGTAAGCTGAGAGACAGAAAGAATTTTCTGTTGCATGGAAGGAACGCACAAAGTATGTGAGAGGGATAAATCATTAAGTAAAAGTGTTCTAGAATGAGAGATGTTTAAACCGGAACCGTTACCCATAAACAGTGAGTCTGGACCCGTGTACGGATGATGAAGCGCTAGATTGGAAAGATCATTAGTGACATGATGCGTCGCTCCACTGTCAACCAGAAAATTAGTTTGAGATGTGCCAGCAGTTGCAGTATGGACTTGAACCTGTCCAGGGTTAGCAAAAGAGGAATGAGGAGACAGTGGGACACCAAGGTGCTGCTGCTTGAAGGTGTGACACTGAGACAGAACATGGCCCTTGACATTGCACCACTGGCAGCGACCAAGAAACGGTTTGCGATTGCCAGGGCGTGAAGCATAAAATTGCCCGGACCGAGTTTTGTCATAATGGTTGGGTCGAGCATGTGCATTCAAGGCTGTCATGGGAGCAGGAACCTGCCATTGAGCAGCAACAAGGGAGAGTTCTTGAATGAGAAGCTTCTCGAGGAGGTCATCAAAAAGAATGGCAGTGTCCCTTGCATTGACGCCGTCAATGACAGCTCTGTAGCCGTCGTCAAGGCCACGCAAGACATGGTCAGTCATGTCTTCAACGGAGACAAGAGAGCCAAGGGATGCAAGGAGATCTGCAGTTTGCTTCAGAGAATGCATGTAGGTGGTGATGGATTGGGTACCTTTGGACACCGTGTGGAGACGCTCCTTTAACTGCTTGAGGTGGCTGCGGGATGCCTTGGCATAGGTGCGCTGGAGAAGAGTCCAGAGAGCATGTGATGTCGTTGTTTGAGACACCAGGGATGCTACTTCAGGGGAGAGAGTGGTGAGGAGAGCACTGTATGTAAGACGGTACTGTCGACGCCAGGTTTGATAAGCAGGATTCGGAGTTGTCACCGGAGGTTCAACGGTGGTGGAGACCGTTGTCATTGGCGCACGAAAGGATCCATCTGGATATTTGAGAAGGTTATAGCCATCAAGGAGAGCTTCAACTTGAAGTTTCCAGGTGAGGTAATTGGAGGGAAGAAGCTTGATGACACTGCTAAGGGTGATGTAAGTGAAGGGTTTTGATGGCTCATGAGGATTGCTAATAGATGAAGAGTTGTCGTTGGCCATGGGAGGCAAAAAGAAAGGAAGGAGCGGCGTCCTGTGCTAGAGAAGAAGAGAAAAAGAAGAAAAAAAAAAGGAAGAAGAGGATCGTGTATTAGGCTGATACCATATAGAAAATATGTTTTGAATTTAAATTTGTCATTGGGTTACAGTAGTATAAATATACAAATTGATAACGTAAATTGGAAAGAGTTAAGGGAACAAACTCCACCAATTTAGCACTAACAGTTAGCCTAAATAAAGGGAAAGCAAATATACAAAAGCTGGCTAATAAAAACTAATTATTATAATTTAAAACTAATTATTATAACTGATAGAAGACCTCAATTTGGCTACATAAGAATTTGGAAGATAGATTAAGTTAAGGCAAACTTGAGATCACAAATTAAATTAAAACAAGCTGGCCAACTGATCCATATGCTTGAGAATGCAAGAAGATTGCAAATAGATTTACACTGGTCAAAGTCTGTGAGTAAAGACCACACAATGTTTGTCAATATCATGTCCAAACAAATGTGTTAATGAAGACGAAAAAATAGAATGATGTTCAATATGTTTGTCAATGATGTACCTAAATTAAAGCGAGATTAGTGTTTGTCAATGACATACTCAAAAACACAAACAAAAGTTTAAGAATGCAAGTAAGTGTTTGTTGTCTCCAAACTTTGTTTAAGAATTTTTTTATCTTGTTTCATTGCTGCCTCTGAAATATGACTTTTTAAATATCTTTTTACATTAGTTATGAAAGAAATGATATAAAAAATGACTTTTTATGGGAGTTAAAAAATTATCTAATTTAAAAAGTAATTTTTATATTAATTATTCACCAATTGATCTTAAATAATTTTTATTATTTTATTAAATATTATTTTTATTTTTTTATTAAATCAGTTAATTATTAGCCGATATAGAAAATTGTTGCAAAATATTTTTTTTGCATTGGTGTATGTGATAGATATTTTAATATTGATATTATATAATTAAATCTTTATTTTTTTTTATGAATTATAGATGGATTCTAATATATTAACTTACTTTGTGAGATGTTCAAATTATAGAGAAAAATCTATCAAAATTTTAATAAATATGTTAATTTATTTGTTTGGAGAAATTATTTTTCTGTGTCTGTTTCAGATAAGCTTATTAGGCTATATAATTTAGCTTGTGCTTTAGTCACTAATTATCTTAATAAATAGGACAATTAGAATAATAAGTTAAATAATAATAAAGATAGAGTTTTATTTAAAAATTATATTATATTTTTCTAATAATTTTTTTAATTTTTTATTTCTTAATTAATACCTTAATAACACCTATTCACATTTGAAAAATTATTTCCAGAACTTGCTCACCTTCACTGTGTTACTAAGGAATTGAGAGACTTGCGTGTTGCAGAATACCTTAATTAATACCTTAATTTAATAATAGTATTTTTTATTGTGATTAAAATTTAAGTATTAAAGTTATTATTTAACTTTCTTTTATTACTTTATATAAATTCATAGATTTTTTTATACTTATCAAAAATATCTTAATTTTTTATTTTAAATTTTAAATTTATTTTTAAGAGTCTTATTTTAAAAATTTTATACTTATTAATATATTGATTATTTACATTTAATTTTAAAAAAATTACACTATAAAATAAAAATATTAATTTAAGATAAATTATATTTAAAAATTATTTAGATGCATATATTATTTGTAGTTATAGAGTTAATTCAAAATAAATTTTAAAGAAAATTATTGTTAAAAACAGTTACTATATATATAATTATTTACAAAAGTATAACGTTTTTTTATTTAATTATTAAATTATATGTGCATATTACGTGCTAGTAAATTAGTTTCTCATAATTGCTTTGTTGTATAAATTAATATAAAATTATTGTTATCATAATATTAACAATAAAGATAAAATATCCAATAAACAAATTAATTAAAAATATAATGTATACCTTAATAAAAAATATTTAAAAATAATTTAATTTTAACAATAAAATAACACAAAAAAAAATAAATTAGAAGTCTTTCAAATTTTAACCACAAAATAGAATTAATTTATTATGCAAATATGGATAAATTATTTATTATGATACTCATACTCACACCCATACTTAAAAAAATATTGTAAATAGTAGTTTATACTTGGGATTAATATTTATTTGATGGATAAAAATCCCTACCTGCTAAGAGCAATTTTTTAAGCATCCACTACTTTTGAATCTGATTATCATTATTAAATACTAAAGAAATGTGAGCACAACTATATCAGTGCTAACTAACTACGTTGACTAGGCAGCTAACCAATTATGTTATAGTTAACTTGAAACATTATTATATGTATCAGTTGTTGAGATTTGGCTACACAAAGCTAAGGGTGAAAAAAGCAGAGATGTAATCAATAATTAAAAAGTAAGAAAATAAATTTAAAAAATATGCTTCGTTGATGATAAAATCATATAATTTTTATCTTTAGTTTAATTCAGATTTTCATCAAAGTCAAGGTTTTCAGATACCGTGAGTCTAATAAGATTGCAAATTTGAGTAGAACAAAATCCTTTGCTTTGATCTTCCTTCATATGTTTATTCTTTTTACAATAAGAAATCAAGATAGCAAAAACCTTTGAATGCATTTCTTTTAAAAGTGGTAACAAGGATATAGTACCTTCAATTCCACTAAGCAAAAAGGCTGAGACCAGCAGATGCCTAAACCGTAAATAGTTTTACAAAGTGAATTAGTGCCCATGGAAGAGGCAAAAGTTCAGATCCTTAACCATTTATGTTTACTCACATTGGCTCTAAGCTAAAATAATAATTACTATTTGTCAAACAAAATTGAATTTTAATGAAATTCTTTCTCTTGAGTTACATCCGGGGCCTATACTACATCTACACATTTCTTTAGTATGATTGAACCACCATCTACTCTCCTCACTAATTGGTTGGTGAGGTAGAGGAGAGGTTAATGTTATAGGGACTATCTATGTTTCATCAATTTTAACTATAACAAATATTTTAGGCTAGGGAATGGCTTTCTTCTGTTTCCTTTTCTTTGTTATTGGTGGGTTGGTTCTTCCTCATCTTTAGCTTTTGATTTAAACAAATGAGGGAGCTTGTTTACATCTGACTGTTGAACTGGTTTCAGAAAGAATTCTTCAGCTCCATCTTCTAGGCATCTGATTATAACAAAAATTAAAATTAATACTTGTTAGTTAGATTTCAAGTTCATTCATGTGATGCCTTCAGAATTTGTGAATTTGAAACAACTATTGTGTTGCTATTACCCTCACCTGTTGATCCTTGATGGGACATTCTCTGAAGACATAATCACCACTGGTATGTCTTTAAGAGATTTAGATTCCTGCAAATCAATAACTTCTTGTTACTTTTCTAGCATCAAACCAGAGAAGACACAAGCAATTAAAGGTTATGTTGCTTATCACAGAAATGGTTTGAGATTTGTTATATTGTAAATTTTGCAAATATCTCATTTAAGATATATAAAATATTTGATATATATATATAGCAAATTTATTTCTGAAATCAGATCCCATCATTTCAAATATTTAACTATTCAAATTTTTTGACTGAGTAGAGGGAAAAATAAAATAAATTTTTTAGGGATTTAGCTCCTCTAAATTAAGAAATGTGCAGTAAAGTGAGCAAATGAGCATATTGATTTGAATTTAAGAATTTATTGCATATAACTAACTTTTTAAACCTGAGGTAAATAAATGCTCACTTCAAACATCTCCTCACTTTAGAGGAGCCAAATCTAATTTTGAGTATATTTAGCAAAAGTTTTGTGATGCACACAAATTTTGGAATTGAATTTCCAATAATGAAATTCTCTTATGCAATATGAACTATATCAATCACATAAAGAAGTGTGACACAAGCCATTTTATTAGAAGTCTAAAATATCCCAGGAGTTTACCTTGATCCTTTTTAGCAGATCATAGCCTGTCATTCCTGGCATGCAGTAATCAGTTATGATCAGGTTTACTTCTACATCCTGCAAAGTTAAATGAGTTAGAATATAGATCATTGTCCTCGAAAAATAAGTTAAACCATATTATAATATTAGTATCTAGTAATATAGCAAGAGAATTGAACCTGATGGGTTTCTGGAGAGACAGAGGGAGGCTTTTCATTTCTCTGCTCATCTTCAACCAAACCAAGGAACTTCAAAGCTTTGCTACCAGAATCAACGGCAGTGACTATTATTGCAAGACATAGCAAAAATAATTAGGTACCAAATTCAGTATACCAACATGCCCCTTTCAGAATATAACATAAAAGGCCAAACAAATCACAAAATTATATGATTTCTTGGACCATAATGCAATATACTAGTATAGCAATCCAAGTCCATGCTTTTTACAGCAAAAGAAAAGACCACAAAATAACAAAACATAAAAAGAAGAGAAAATAAAATACCATGAAATGAAGAGGTTTTGAGGAGCCTCTCAATCAACATTCTATCAATAAGACTATCATCAACAGCCAAAACATGGATCTGTGACTCAGCAGCCATGCCCATAATTTTGAAGATAAGGTGCAAGTGCAAGGCAGAAGAAAAGAATAACAACAGAAAAAGAGGAAAGAGAACAAGGAATAGTAACAGAAGGATGATGAAAACAATGATGCATATGAGGGTAGCATGCACATTTTAAAAGGGTGCACATCATGGTCATGAAGATAACAAAATCCACCTAGGAAATCTGACAGTTTGGAAAGCAAGATCTGACAGATTTCATAAAGAATCTTTTAGATCTTCTGGGTTGATTTTTGAATTGAAAAACAAGCAAAGAAGGTTTTGTTATTGTACCAAACTCAAAATCTGGCTTGTTCATAATTATTATTATTATTATTCTATTTGACCCTTTTGCTTATAGTTAAAGACAAACTATTGGGGTGTGCTACACTGTTCTCTTCACCCCATTACCCTTTCACGAGACCAATAGGTCATTGTTTGGAGTCGTATTCTATTCCATGCACGTGCATGACCTGCTTGGCACTAAGAGACCCACGTACTAGTACAACTACAAGCCACTACATGGTCTAATTTTCTTTCACGTTAATTAAATGTTTGTCTTATGTCCATTTTTAAGAGCCAATATTGACTAAAACTACATAGAATTTTCAAAGTTCTTCACCCAATTATATATGTTCCTCTTTCTTAAAACATTCCATCATTTTAGTGTTATCTTTCTCTATTTACCCAACGTCATCACTGTTTGATTTGTTTCTCATTTCCCAATTAATTTTTTAATTGGTACCTGAGCATGAGTAAAATAATTAGAGGGTTTACACAAAAAATGGTATACAATTATCCTCTCAAATTAGGCAGTATTAACGAATACCCTTTTGTCTTCTCTGTCTCAAAATCAGCATTGTTCTGTCATGGCCTATAATTGACTTTTCAAATATATATTACTCTCTTGTTTTGTTTATTTATTTTGTTAATTCTCAGTGGTCAATATTTATATTTTCAAAAGATTAACCGGTCACCGTAGCGTGATCATGGGAGTGATTAAAAATTGCAAATATATTTCATATTCTGATTTTTCGATGCAAATGCAAATCATCTGACAGCATAAAAGAGAAAAAATATTGTTAAAATATTTCATTGTAATATTGAGCCAGATTCTTTTATTTAGATCAGTTAGTAAAACACATCAGATATGTGGTTATGAGGCCATTGGAGCATTTAACGAATCATATACCATACTTTTAATCTTGTCGTTCGAAGCAAAATTAAACTTTAAATTATGCCAAAAGTTTTCGAAATTTATAGTAAATTACGCCAAAAGTTTGGTTGATGGATTAATCATCAAATCTTTTTATTTAATTGGGGAGTGTGTGCGGTGTTATTTTTTTAAAATTTGAAAATAATGACATGATATGGTTGGCTAAATTTCTGACAAAAATAACAATAATAATAACCAATTATGTTTCTTACATTGAACATATATTATTAAATTTAAATTATTTTTAAAATTAAAATTGAAAATATTTGTATGATTTTTTTAAAAATTCATATTTAATAAATTTAAAATCTTTTTAAGTATATTAATCGTCAATCATAAATATTTTGTTGATGACATTAAATAAGATTAAAGATATAGGAATTTTTAAATTAAAATAAGGTATGAAAAATTTAAATTTAATTAAGATAAAATAAAAAATTAAATGCTCAATGTAAAAAAAGTCACAAGACATAATGAGAAAGAAAACTAATTTAAAAAAATGTTATCATTTAAGATGATTTTATAAACATTTTTGTTTAAAAATAAGAATTGAAAAAATACTATTTTAGTCTCTAAAATTATAAGTGTTGTTCACTTTAGTCACTAACTTTACAAAAATTCATTTTAGAGTTTAATTTTTTAAAAATTACTAATTTAGTTCTTTTTCCTGTTATTTTCTATTGTCATTTTACATAACTAAAATAAATGTTATTTTGTTAAGTCAATGATTAAAGTAAATATTTTGTAAAGTCAGTGACTAAAGTAATTAATGCTTGTAATTTAAAAGATCAAAGTATATCATTTTTCCTCAATAAAAATCAGACTATAATGCAAAGTTACAGAATTAAGTATAGGGTTGGGATTATAAGAACCAGGTTCTGAATTTAAGCAATGCTTTTACTTTGTTTAAGTAAATTATTCTAATGCAATCTTCAAAATTACTGGGTTCGTTTGATACTTTGAATTAGAATTGGTTCAAAATTATAATTTTTATATTTGGATCATGCAAGAAATTAAGTCACAGAATTATAGTTTTCAGTTAAATTTTAATTCTATTTTCACACCCTAAATTAGGATAATCATGAGTAAAATTATGTTGAATCTAAATAAAAATAAAAAGACAATTGTGAGAAAAATTATGCGGCAATGCAATTAAGGTTAATGATAGTGGTGAAGTGAGAGAATGGTAAAAATAATGACAAAAATAGGAGTAATGGTTGAGATGATATAGAAGTTGTAGTAGTAACTTCAAGAGTGTACTGAGGAGATTAGTTCATTTATGTGTAGTGACAATTAATAGTTTAAGAATAGTGATAATAATAATAATGTCACTTTTAAGCTTAAAAAACATCACCTGTAATAGCAATGGTTGTGTAAACGATAGATTGATGTAACAAGGGAAGTAGTTGTGTAACATAGGAGTAACATTAGTAATTATATATAATTCATGAGGTAAGAGTTTAAAAACAAATGTTATATTTATTTATGTTAGAATCTCTTGGAGCCTAAACTTATGATTTCAGTTCTAGGAAAATTTCTGAACATCGTAATTACAATTCAAAGATCCAATTTCAAGTTCAAACTCTAATTATACTCCTAATTTTATCGCGTTAAATTAACATATATAGTAAACATATTTCTACAACATATAAGGAATGAATTTGAGAACTATAAATCATTAGGTTTTGACATTATAAGTCAAACAATTATTTTACACATTGAATATTAAAATAAGATAAAGTTGCTTGTTTGGGTTGACATTTGTAGGATCTAAACCTCTATTATTTATGTTTAGGTACCACTATTAATATTTTTGGAACTATTTGTGTAAAAATTGAGTACAATGCAATGAAAGGCAGCGTTGGCAAAATATCATTTTACCACCACTTCAATATAAATGCCACTTTTAGACAGCTACTCTGCAAACAAGACATGTCAGAGGAAAAAAAAATCTTCATTCTATTTGTGGCCTCCATTTTCATTCTCTTGTACAGTGTTTTATTATTTTACATTAGATCTCATTATATATATATATATATATATATATAAATTTTAAATGGGAATATTTTAATCATCATTCTTTAATGAAAATATTTTTTAAGGTTATTTTAAATGGGAATATTTTAGTGATTATTATATTCTTTATTGCACTATGTAAATTTTGCTACATTATGCATTAAATGTTTTCGATTAATTGTATTATTTTAAAAATTATTCCTTTATTTAATTTAATTTAAATTTTATATTTTAAATTTTCTATTACATTGTATTAAATTGAAGTAAATTTTTTTAAAATTATTGTAATCTTAATTAATTTGAATTTTAAATATTTACATACTATGCATTTTTATATTACTGTAAATTTTATCTTTATTTAAATTTATATAATATCATTATTATTTTATAGAAAATATCAAATCCAATTAAATTTAACAAGCATCACTTAAGAAACTGAAAAAAATTATCTATAATTTAAATTAAAATTACATAAGGTTATTTTTAAACATAATAATAAACCACATAAAACATAGAAATAAAATGATCTGGGATGTTCTCTGAGTCTCCGGAACCACGATGACACTGACGAGCTCATGGTGTATATTTTTGTTATTGTATTCTTGATTGAAATTGGTATTGAAGGCTGATTGAAAACTTCTCAACATTTTTATATCATTTTGATTTTTGAACGTCACATATTCATGACTTCGTTGAATTGTGCTCATAACCTAAAAATGTTGCTCTTTTGTGCTGGGTATATATGCACGTGTAGTGGGTACGTTCATGACTTTAATTTTTTTCTCCCATTTTTTATCATAAATTTTGTAAGTAATACAATAGTGTCAATTTTACTTCTTTCAATAAATGTTTGTTATCATATATATGATTTTAGGTGTTTTTCATAATTATAAAAAAAATATTTAATTCAGAATGTAAAAGAATAAAACTACTACAACAACCAAAAAATTGATCAAATAAATTGACGAGCACTTTTTACGTATACCACACTAATTTAGTGACTATTTATATAAAATAATTAGGGACTACTTATAAGTTACTTGATTTGAGATCAAATTTGTGATGACTAGCGACCAATTTTGGAAGTACTTTTAAATAATCATTTAGTCATCAAATTAATGACTAAAAAATTAATGACAAAATTAGCTATTAAAAAAATTTATAAAATTACCGTTTGCGATTGAAATTTTTATAATTTGTCACTAACATATTTGATTGCTAAATTAATATTTAGTGACAAATAATAAATTTATTCGCTAAATTGATTAGTAACTAATGATAAATTATCTCTGAATTCATCTTAAACACATCACTCTCATTAGAATAATCTATTTTATAGAGCAGAATAACATAATTGTTCTCTAATTTTTACATAGAAAGCGACTCTGCATATAATCACTTTTTAAAGTGACTTTAGAGGGTATTTATAATACAATTGCTCTTGAATATTAACTTGCAGAGTGGTTCAATGTATAACTGGTGTTTAAAATTACTTTAGAGAGTGTTTATGTACCAACCACTTTCATAAAATAAAATTTTTAAATTTATCCTAAAAACTTCTAACTTAAAAATAATGTATCCAACAGTGAGGCACCACTTAACTCTTATTCAAGAGAGCAAGGTCCTTAGTTTCATAGTGACTAGTGTTTAGTATGATGAATATTTAGCAGTGGCTATAAATTTTGTTTCAAAGATGGTGGTGATGAACTATAAAAAAAGAAAAAAAAAATCTAGATAGTGAGTAAGTTTACAAGAAGTTACACGATAATAAATAGTAATTTTACAATGATGGATTCAATTGACGATGACAATTGAATCTATAGTATTCACAGTGATGGATTCAAGAGACACGAGAAGGAGATGATATGCGATGGAAAAAATATGTAAGTAGCATAGCTTTTGCAGTGATTTGTAATTGGATTGCAATAATTTAGTGTTTAGTTACAAGGATAGTAACAATGATAAAGGCTTAGACTTGATTCTTTGATTTAGAAGTCGAACTATAATAATCTTGGGTTGAGATAGTAAGTGGTGAATACTTGTTTTAATGGTTTGAACTACCTACTATTCTAAACAATGCAAAGCTATTTTTTTTTTTAAAGCGCAAAACTCAATAAATCAACAAAGTTCAACTTACCTAACAATCGTCTAAATCTTTTTTATCATATTGATCAAAATATATAATTCGTGGTCCTGCTTATGCAAAGGATTTTGCTAGGAAAATAAGTATATTTCAATTATCTTTATACCTCGTAAGAATTAATATCTATTGTCGGCTGAAATATGCCAATATTTGTAAAAAAAAAAAAAACAATAAAAGAAATTGGGATAGAAAGAGACACTTACCTAACGAGCATAAATCCTTTTTGTGAAGATTTAAATGAGTATCTTTAAGTTTTCAAATTAAATAATAATACGTGAATAAGTTTAATTTTTATAATTTATTTACAGTGAAAGCTATTTGATGTCCGAAACATTTACATGTCATTATTTGGTTTAATTTAAGAATTTTGATTAAAAAAGATAAATTAAGGTCAATCTAAATATTAAGCTCTCACTCCTAACATTATAAAAGATAATTTGTTCTCTTTAGTCAAGATGAGGTATGGGTTCTTCAACTTATTCACCAATAGATGGTTGGTTTAAATATTATATATTTTTCTGTTAAGAAAGGTCTCAAATTTAATTTTAAAATATTAAAAAATTAATCCTACCATATCATTAATATTTTAAACTAAAAAATATAATGATTTCTCATTAAAGGACGATAGAAGGGCATAGCTATAATTTAGACAAAAACTAAATGACAATGTGCAAGGACAAAGGCAAATAATCGCAAGGATCAGAAAATGGTCCAACGAAATCTTGGCCAATAAACAAAGTCTAAGCAAGTTGCAGAGAAAACAAAGAGATTGCGATAACGTAGTTGTGGAGATGAGTCGTTCATTTTATTTTAGAAAATCCCAATATATAAGAGATATTGAAAGATATGGACATATGGTGACTCAGGTGCCACCTTTTCCTTAATGGCCACATCACGTGTTAATACTTTAAAGGTATTAACTAAGCATTAATAAATAAAAAAACTATATTTTAAAATATTAAAAATTACAAAATAACTATTTTTTATGTTTTTAATAAAATATTTTTTAATAAGACACTGATTAACAATGTTTGGCTTAATTAAATTTGTTGTTCAATTATCATCATGATTATATATATATATATATATATATATATATATATATATATATAAGCTGACCTAATCTCTCATTATAATCATAAAATATTTTTAAATATTAATTTTAATAAATAAAAATATTTTAAACAATGATAATATTTTATTAAAATAATCCCAAAAACTTTATGCATAAGAACTTATTTGATCTTTCACAAATTTATAGAAACAATATTATTAATGACTGAATTAATAATGCAAAAACCCTTTTAAGAAAAAATTAAAAATTAAAGTATGATATTTGTAAAATTAAAGATTAAAATAATCAACATTTATAATTTAAAATATTAAAATCAATATTTAATAAAATAATTGTAAAACTGGTCAATATAAGTATATAGATATAGATATTGTAAGAGAAAGCTCGTTTATCTTACAAGAGATCAAACATAAAGAAAATGAGTTATGGTAGAATAAATTTACACCTTTATAATCTATGTTTCACACCTTAACTAATTAAAACATCTTAAAGAGACAGAACTTTATGTGTAATTTAACATCATATCAAATGAGTAAAAAATTAAGCCAGACTTAAAAATATACTTTTAATTTTTAGTTTTTGTAAAGTTTTAATTGTAGTCTTTTTAAAATAAGATGCAATTCATTGATATTTGTTTTTAATGTTTAAAGACATTCAGAGTAGTTGGAGTTTAACAAGCTTATATTGTGTGAGGGAAAGAAGACACATTGTACCATAAATCCTGTGTCGGGTCCATGCGCTACTAAACCACGCGTGTCATTATGTAAGGTTCTGAGATGCACTTTGGTTAATCTTTCTGGGTGAGGTATACTCTAAAGTCAAAATCAATGCATAATTATCTTTCGTTTTAAAAAAATCTATCTGTGAATCATCAAAGTTACCACACTCACGCCATGAAATCTTCTATAATTATATTAGTCGTTGAAAATTTTGATTTTAAATTAACGTCTGTTCCAAGTTTCGGCTTTCAATGATTCAATTGCACCAGTGTTTATCATTGAAGCAAAATATGCTTTTTCTTTCTTTCTATATATGAATCTGGTGTTGTGAACTGCTCATTTGGAAGTAATTTTTTTCCCTAACGAAATTAGTTTTTTTCATAAATTAGGCCACAATTAATCCATCTTTCATATGCATCCAGTTCATAACTAAAATCTTTGGTTACACGCCTACCTTTGATGATCTTGGCAGGTCACCTTATACTTGTCTTTTATAATTTTTTTTTCTATAATTTAAATCACTAGTCAATTTATATTTTTGATTATTTTCCAAATGTTTTAACAAATAATATATATGACAGCTTTTGGTACATTGGATATATAAGAAATTTAATTGCATTATTATAATGGAATTCCTATATATTTTTGTTTGTAGCCAAAAATTGTTGGCTGTTTAGCTAAGTATAAATTGTGTTGATGTGCGAGAAAGAGTTATGTATTCTGTTATATTAATTGATCTTAATCGGCTACCTACTGAACATAAATAATCCCTTTAAAAGATATAAGCCAGTTACGTTAAAAGGAGGGAATTTGTCATTTGGCCAAAAATTGTTGCCTGTTTGTGCAAGTGTTCTAGAATGAGTTATGTATTCTATTATATTAATTGATCTTGATCGGCTGATAACTGAACATAAATAATCCCTTTAAAAAATATCAGTCAGTTACGCAAAAGGAGAGAGCTTGTCACTTGGTTGTGGGTTCTCAAAATACTCAAGAAAGCTCTCACTTAAAAGGCAATTGAAAGTAAAGTTTGTAATCAACTAATAAATGTAAAGGTAAAAGGATGTAAATAAACGTAACGAAAACTGTAAATAGACGTAAAGGCTAAAATTGTAAAAAAAAAAATACTATAAAAATGCAAGAAAGTAAAGAAAAAGTAAGAGTAAATATAAGTTGTAATGTGTTTGGTTGATTGATTATTTGCTGTCTTTTTTTACGACATGTATAGATGCAACTTATATCACATGTACTAAGTACTTATTTAGCATAAAACATCACTATTTATGTTCCTAACCCCATTACCTTACGTGTGTAGATTGTTGAATTATTTAGTCAAAAGCCTTTTGCACCAAATAATTGTCTTCCATTGACTTTCCTCATTATCAGCTAAAACTGCTTCAAGTTAGTTGAGTGTGTGATTTATCCTGAATTTTATTAAGGGAATTGATATTAAAAAAGAAGGGATTGAATGTAGGAAATTTAATTTTAATATGGTGTTTTCCTGACATATTTACAGGAATATGGACTTTTCTGTATAATTATGAAAGTATGATATTTGAAAAATCGTCAGAAACGATTTTTGTAATGTCTTTTGAGCCTTCAATTTTGACTCTCCAATTTTCAATTTTGACTTTTTTTTTAGGCTAAAATAAGTACACGCACGCTTATATAATTGGGTACAGGTGCTATACAAAGCCAGTAAAATCACAAGTGGCGAGTTTTATTAACTCTCTTCTGCAACTGAAAAATCATGGATAGCAATTTTTATCAACACAATAATACATTATCCTGCAATTGAAAAATTATGGGTGTTGATTTTTATTAGCATAGTAGTGTATTGAAATGTCGCGAATGGAGTTGAAACTATGCTTATAAATAAGAATTGTACCATGTTGTGTATGTGTGGATGAGAAAGGGAAATACGAAGAAAAAAAATGAGGAAGGAACTTACAGAAGAACAATATCAAAGAAGGGAATAAAATGGTTCAAGACGTGACTATGGAATCGCACAAACATATTTTACAACGTATTCGTACTCAAAATGTAAGTAAATATTTATTTTTTAATACATGCAATGTAGTATAATAAAATTTTTTCTTAATTTTATTTGAGTTATTTATTTTTTAATTAATGCAATTTATTTTAAGTTTGTATAAAATAAAGATAATTATTTTATTCTAAGTAAACATAATAAAATTTATAAATTTTTAGTATTGGATAATTTTTATTATATTATTTACTTTTAATAAAAATTATCATCATTAAAAAATATATAATAAATTATTTGTACTAAGTGTTAATATTAGCTATTGTATAATAATAATAATAATAATAATAATAATAATAGATGTAAAAATAAGTAAAGCACAATTTATATTAAAATAATAATATTATTATGTGCAGGTATAATTAAGTAGAAACATATCATTTTTTTATAATTAGTTTTTTTATATTTTGATATATATTTAATTCATAGATTACTGATAAATTACTGTTTTTAAATTTCAGGTAATGAGAGTATTATGACCACGTCACTTATCTATAATGCCATCTAGGCCTGAAATAAATGAGATTTTACAAAATGCTAGTTTTGATCGTATTGTACAATTATGTCAAATGCATATAAATGGTGGCCTTATAAATGCACTTGTTGAACGTTGGAGACCAGAAACACATACATTCCATCTTCCTTGTGGAGAATGCACAATAACATTAGAAGATGTTGCTATGTTGCTTAGACTGCGATGCAATGGTATAGCAGTTACGAGTTTTACTAATCCAAATACTTTGGCATTGCAGAATATGTGTGAACAGTTACTCGAAAGTCGGCCCGAATCAAATGATGTTGAAGGTTCTGAAATAAGATTAAAGTGGATCCCATAACACCTTGGTTGGCTTCCTGCTAATTCAGACATTAGGATAGCTCAACATGCTCGTGGATATGTAATTACTTTGTCGGGACATATTTTAATGCATGGAAAATTCTTACAATTGTTGGTAAATGTCCATGAAATTGGAATGTATAGTTGGGGTTTAGCATGTCTTGCTTTTCTGTATAGAAGTTTGGATCGTGGTTCACGACATGATGCCAAAGAAATTTGTGGATGCATAATATTATTGCAGGTATGTGCATGGCACAGGCTCCCGTGGTTGGCTCCAATACCTGGTGAACCAGTAGTATTTCCACTTATACTCAGATGGAGACGTCTTCGATATCCAACCAAGACTCCATATAGGGATCTTAGAAATGTTAGACTAGCATTAGATAAAATGGCACTACATGAGGTACTTGTTAATATATTTATACATTTCTTAACTAATTTTATACATGTTTGAAATTATTTATGAATAATTATTTTTGAAAATACAGTTCATGTGGCGACCATATGAGGATGAAGCAATTGATGCCGTTGTTCCACATGATCTGAGAGGATAACGTTTATTGTGGTCAACTGTAAGCCTGTTGATATGCTTTGAGGTTGTAGAGTGGCATGCAACTGACTGTGTGATGCGGCAATATGGATTTGCTCAACATATTCCTCTCCTGCCCCAAAGTCTTGACGGAGTCCACAACAAAGATTTACGTGGATTAAGAGAACCAAAGGACTGGAGGTTGATACATGATGATTGAGTAATGATGTGGGAACAACGACATCAGCGTACATTACAAGGAATGGCAATTGACTAGTATTACCCGTCCAATGAGTATTGGAATTGGTACACATTGTATGTAATGAATTGGTTATGGTTGTCTCCACAAATGGAACAGCCACCACCCCAGCAACAACAGTTTTTGGTGGATAAAGATGTTTATCGACCAGAACTTGTGACAACAGAGTGTGGTGGTACTTCTCAACAAACATTTTCATTAGGTGAACAATATTCTATGCCAATCATGTCTTTGGAGATGACACAACAGCACAACATATGTACAAATACATCTAAAAATGTGGTACAAGCAGAACCTACAGTTGATGAGGGAGTTACACACGATGCCACAAATGATGAAGGTGTTGGGGATGACGGTCCTACCGAAGGAAGACGAAGGGGATTTTTTTCGCGCACGTTACGTCCCTTCACCCATGCCTCTGATAGATATAGCTCCTCATTAATCAAGAAGAAAAAGGGAAAATGATGTTCATTTAATGTTTATGTTTATGTTTTCATTATTGTCTTTATGTTTAAGTATGGAATGTTATTTATATTATGCAACTTTGTTTGTCAGTAAAATATTTAATAAAGGAAGCTTTGTTTGTTAGTTAAATATTATATGATTTATCATCTCTTAATGTAGATACTCTTTCAAAATATAACAAATATTGCATATGACCCTTAATACTGATTAAACAATACTACTTCATTTTACATGACGATAACAACTTAATCATCAAGAAGAACAACAACATAAATTAAAACTACATAAAACAACAATATCAACCTTGCGAACTTGGCCCAGGAGCATTTGGACATGTTCTTCTACTATGGCTTTCACCTCGGCAAAGAGTGCAACGTTGGGTTCTTCTCATTTCACGCCTATTCATTTTATTCAAAAAACGTGTTGATTTTAGACGACCTCTTATTATGCGCTTTAAATTTGGGTTAGGAATCAGTTTTGGGCCTCTATATATCCGCCACGTACTTTCATTTCCAATGACTCCAAACTTCTTCTTATATACTTTGCACAACTCATTTAT
This sequence comes from Abrus pulchellus subsp. cantoniensis, assembly GCA_024086825.1. Taxonomy (NCBI): domain Eukaryota; kingdom Viridiplantae; phylum Streptophyta; class Magnoliopsida; order Fabales; family Fabaceae; genus Abrus; species Abrus pulchellus. The sequence continues at coordinate 26,068,547 of CM044053.1, forward strand.
CTTGTAAACATCTTCGACATAATAACGCCAATCAATGTTCTGACTAGAGCAAGCAGCAATGACATGACGACATGGATATCTATCAGTCTGGATGTCACCACAATCACAATACCTTTGCCTGAATTAGACTTTATATTCTTGATTGTTGTTTACATCTTGAACAAGAAAAGTCTCATTTCGTCTATCAAATACAGTAACACAAAGGTTTCTAAATGCTTGCTCATTTGATTGAAGTCAAGTCGTCATAGCTTCAGAGAAAATATGTCCAGCCTTTTTTTCGTGCATATGCCTCACAACCTTTACGTGCAAATAACTCAGCCAATCGAAAGTAAGTTGCTCTAACCAGTGCTGTTATTGGAAGATTACAAGCGCCCTTTAATACTGAATTAATACACTCAACAAGATTGGTGGTCATGTGACCCCATCGATGCCCGCCGTCATATGCAAGAACCCACTTCTCTCGTGGAATTTCATTAAGCCAGTCTGTATATACCTTTCCACGTTGTCTCAACTGCTCATAATGAATATTAAATTCTGATTCAGTTCTTGAATAACCTGTATACCACAAATTCATTAATATAAGCATGTCAACAACATATAAAATTTATAATTCAATGTAAATATCATTGACAGAAGAATAATGTCAATTACCCATGCGGACGAAAAGTTTATGCAAGTAAGGTGTCTTAAATCTTCGCAAGAAATTAGCAGCAATATGTCTGATACAATACATGTGAAATTCCTTTGGAGGTTTCCATTGTCCGTTACTTCGTCTTATTGCTGCATTAATTGACTCATGCCAATCAGAAATAATACCAACACCATCCTGCGTCACGACATGTTTGCGTAAATTCTCAAGAAAAAATGCCAACCATCTGCAGTTTCTCCTTCAACAATAGCAAAGCCAATCGGCAAAATATTTTGATTGCCATCTTGTGCAACAACTACCAATAAAGCCCCCTTGTATTTTCCATATAAATGTGTCCCATCAACCTGCATAAGTGATTTATAGTGTCTGAATGCTCAAATACAAGGAGCAAAATTCCAAAAAATACGACATAATATTTGAACATCAGGAACCAACTCATCATTGCGATAAGCTTTAACAGCATCCAATTGAACAATTGACCCACGAACAGCGTCACACATCGCTACAGACCATTGCGGCAGGGCTTCATACGAGGCTTCCCACTCACCATACACTTTTTCAATTGCTTTTTGCTTTGCCATCCATGCTTTTCTATATGTTATCGTATATCCAAATCGAGCTTGAACTTCATTAATCACAAGTTTGATCTTAAAAGAAAGGTCAGATTCTACCATTGGCTTAATACATTCTGCAATTGTGTCTGCATCTAACTTGTTATGATCCTGCGAAATCCTAGCCCTTATACAAGTGTGTGGCACATTATACTTCCTGATTTCCCAAAAATATTTGTTTTTCCTCAAGCTAGCCCGAACAAGCCAATCACAATCTATGCCATAGCTTACACATTTACAGTAAAATGTATTTGGTTCAGACTCAAATACTTTATAGTCCACTCCTTTTGATATACTGTAATGTTTAATTGTTCGTATAACATTTTCTCTGTCATTAAATTGCATTCCAACACACAATTCTCCTACTACCTCAGAATTACCTATCAAACACATAAATTTTAATAAAAAAACTAATTCATTAAATTAAACATAAAATGATAAGGGTATAATTAAAATATTTCAAACATCACATACCTAAGTTAGCATATTTTGGAAATTCAGGTGCTTGCATACTTGTAAGATCTAACGCACGCATGAATAACGGCTCCTCAAACGGATGTTTGCCAATCATTGGACTTGATAAATAGGAGTCTTCATCAACTCCCTCATCTTCTGATTCCTCATTATCACTGTCTTCATCAAAGTCAGGGTCATCACTTTCAGTGCTATTTTGTTCCCATTCAATCTCTCTGTTGGGAACGATGCTCGCATAGGCTTCATCTTCCTCATCGCTACCTTCTGCATGTGTATCAGAGGTAATTTGTTTAAAAACAATATACAGCTCAATGGTAGGAATTGGAGCCCGACGCTCATTATGTATTTGAAACATTTGTTGAATATCTTCGTTAGTTGTTATTGCAACTCCTTGGTATTGCATGAAACCTCCAAAAATAGAAATCGGACACCTATACGTTATACTCTCTACTAGTTTTGGGGTCTCCACTTCAATATATTGACAAAGCCAATATTTTAGTGCTTCATATGATATATTATAAGGAATATGCATACAAATTGGCTTCTCACATGTAAATCTCACACCTTCACATGTGTTTGTAATAATTTCACTATTAAAGTACACCACTATATTTATACTCATTTCTTTCTTCAACTATAAAAAAATGGCCAAATTTGACAAACAAAAAAATGCAAATAGCATAAATGCAATAGAAAGCTTTAGACAGTGGAGAGAATAGGGTTACGGTGCAATTTATTACAAATAGCAATGACTATATATAGAACGAGATTTTAAAAAATGCCAGTGGCGATTTTACTTCTTAAAAATCACCATAAACGATTTTGACTGTAAAAAATTTTTGAAAAATTGCCTGTGGCAATTTTTGACAATTTTTTAATTTTTTTTCAAAACTCGCTAGTGGCAATTTTTATCATCATATAACATTACTTTTTCTGACATTCAAAAATTGCCACTAGCAATTTTTTAATTTTCCCATATTTATATAATTTTTATCAAAAGTCCATATTATGGTAATTAAGAACAAAAATCCCATATAAAAAAAATTGACCCTTGAATGTAAGATTGCTCAAAAGGAGGAGACATAATTTTGATATGTTTTACATGTTATAAACATGTTTTTTTGTCTTTAATAAAATGCAACATTTTTTAAACCACAATTATAGATGGAAAACTCCATTTATAATGAGCTATACAAAAGGGTAGAAATATGTTTCTAAAATACAAATATATTTTTTTACATGTAATTCTTGTTCAATATTTTTCACCTTAGTTTTAAATTATAAATAAAAAATTATGTTTGTAATTTTTTTTTTGTGATGTTAGCACTAGATGGCAACTCATTTATAAACATATTTTTTATGTTTGTATTACAAATGAATTTTTTTAAAAATAAAAAAGTTTAATTTTTTGATTTACAGTTTGTAAATCTATTTGTAATACAGATTAAAAATATGCTTGTAATTTGCGTGTTTACAGAAGTGTTGACCCAATTTTAAATTGAATTGCATTGATGAGTAATAGTTGAAGGCAGTTAATATGTAAGTGAGAAGAAAAATAATTAGAGCTTGTAAAACGCATTTTAACTTGCTTCTCCACTCTGAGTCGTGAATTAGCCTACGTGTTCCCTAGTGGACTTTGTTACCGTTGCCAAAAAAGGTAATAAAGTCAGGGCTTTGTATCCCCTCGAGAAAGACAATTCTATCAACCCATTATGGATAGGTTCTTGGCCCCAGGGTATGTCGATAGGTCTAAGTTATAACCTACAATTCCTCTTTATTGTCTTGGCTATCATGTTAGGATCAATAAGTTGAGGAACCACTGGTCTAGCCTTTGGTGCTATTGGTTAGGTACACATTTTGAGGGTTAGTCGAAATGTAAAGAACACTTATGTTACTTATGACTTCAGGTGATATTCTCATCCTAATTACTTCGCTTTTTTGGGGTGTTGGGGCCACATGTAGCTTGCCCTTCAGGCTCACTGCATCTCATAAGGATTGTAATAGATGAATAATTTTATATTATCTTCGTAATTATATATATCATATTTTATTTAATTTGAATATTTATAGATATATTATCTAAAATTTGATATTTACTTAATATTATATATTAAAAAAACAATATGATCTAATAACTATTAATTTTGTTTTTACTGACACACTAAATATATGGAAAGAAAATCGATACATAAATGACAAATGCTACTATTAGAAGAAAATTCAAGAATTAAGAAAAAAAGTTAATCCGACGTACCAAATTTCTTGACCAATTACCAATGTGTCGCAAGTTGCAAAGGAAAGGAATAATATGATTCTGAAGATCAGGCAAGTGTTTCTCATTTGGTCCCCCCACCAGATCCCCATCATAAGATCTGGTGACTCCGGTGCTGTCCTTTTTCTTTGAGTTCAGACCACGTGCTCGTGCTAATTGTATTATTGACTTTTCTTTATATATATATATATATAATTCAAATTTATATAAAAATATTAAGTATTATAATTTTTAATACAATTTTATCATTATTATTTTTTTATTATATACTTTTACTTACGTATTAAAAAAAAGTTATATAATATAACACGTCTCTCGTTTACCGACCCCATATATGGAACTCTGATCAGATATTTATGAGTTGTCTGTATCTAATTTTGTTTGGATCTTTTGAGGGTACTTAATTTGAAGCATAATTTAACAATTAATAAAGTTGATGCGAAAGTAGACACTGCTGCTTCTTACGGTTTTTTTGCATCCTGCCAATGGTTTTGGATGAGTGGAATTGTATTGATTAGTGTTTTGATTAAGGATATTGGAGATAAAATATGTGAGAATGTTCTTTTTGGCAGATTTGTAACTTCGAAGTCCCACATCTACAATAGATACGATTTATAGATGTGATTAAAGCAAATTTTTTAAAAATTTAGTGTAATGAAGGAAATTAAAAAGAAAAGTAATTTAATAAAATAGTTGAGGCAATTAATAGAATATAATACTGTCTTCTTTTATAGTATAAATACGGTTATAGAAGCAGAATTCAATGGAATAGATAAAAAGAAAAATAATAGAATTACAGCAAAGAGAAGGATGAAAAAAGAGAAAGATTTGGAGAAAGAATGAATTACAATTAATTCTTTCCATACCTCTCTCTTCTCTAACAACTCACTAAATATTACTCATTCCAGTGAAAATCCTTTAGCTTTGTGTTAATTATTTTGGGTCAAAACTTTTCCTCATTTACTTTGTTTCCTTGCTCACGTGCTCTTCATCCTCATCCTTGACTAATACCTCTTTTGTCTCTTCTCTTATTGTTATAATACCTCCTCCTTTAAAATTAACATTGTTCTCAAGGTTAAGATCAGGAAAAGCTTCCTGCAGTGCTATTACATCCTCCCATGTGGCTTGATCATCTTTGAATTCTTGTCATTGAATTAACTTTTGTTGCACTTACTGTTGGCCTCGAATAACAACTCTCTCGTAAAATCTTAGCTAGTTGAATTAATGGTTGAACTTCATTATCAGTAAATGGAAGTGGAACATAAGGCTGAGAATACTCTCTTTTGCATGGTTTGAATTGTGAAACGTGAAATACTATATGAATTTTGGTTGTAGGAGGAAGCATTAGTTTATAAGCAACTAAGCCAATTCTTTCAATGATTGGAAATGATCCAAAGTACCTTAGGCTGAGTTTTGCATTTTTTTCTCAAAATAACTGAGTGTTGTCTATAGGTTGTATGTTCAGAGGGCAAGTATACTAATCGAGAAGTAATAAAGGATTCTAAAATAAGTTTCCAAAATATCATCCTACAAGGATTGATTTTCAATTACTAAGAATTTCTTAATTCAATTGTTTGAGTCTAAAAAATGTGAAATTAAGTAAGAACTATAGTTTAATTATAAAATTAATTATGAATAAAATCAAATAACATAACACACGTCTTAGTTGAACTTATAGGAGAGAAACCTAGGGCATACGAGTTTTCTCATTCAATTCTTTATGTTATTTTTCATTTAACTCTAAATCTAATTTCTTGTGCTTACCAATCATTCATACAAATACTATTAATACTCAATGATCATGCAATACTAATATTATTTTCTCTAAATTAATATCTTCAATGATCATGCAAGACATCAATTAAAGTATAAAACACCTATGAACTTATTAATTTAATAATGATTAGAAGAGAAAGATTGGTTTGTTTCACCTAATTCTTTGTCTCGTTTTATCATATAGATCTATTAATTAATCGAGGAACAATTGCCTAACGATATAATTAATTAGAATTATAATTGTGCACAATAGGATAAAAGCTAATTATGAGCGAAAATCAAATATAGATTCAAACTTCAAAATCTCATAAATTCATGAACAATTGTTTCTATAACCCTAGCTATGGACTTAATTACTCATGTTAAAGAGAAGAACTAAAAGAATTATAAACAAAGCCATAGAGAAACGCAAACTAGAATGAGATAAGTTCTTGGTCTTCAAGTATGACTGCTTAAAGCTACAAGTCTTGCCAAGAGTATACCAAAGATCTCGTGCAAGAGAGACAATATGAGAGGTGTATCAAAGAGCAAAAGCCAAGATGTAAACGGTGTGTCTAACAAGATGCCCGAGGTATCTCTTTTATAGGGTTTGAAAATCCTAAAAGCTTTTTATAATTGGGCTTCTCGCAGATGAGTATGATAATTCAAGGCCTTGTTGAAAGGATCTAAGCGTGCTGACTATTGCAAAGCTCTAATCTTTCATCAATTTGGGCCCAAAACGCACCTAAAATCCACTTATAACATCTTCATACTAAACTGCACATTTAACATATAAATCAATGTAAAACCCAATTAAAATAAGGGCTAAACATAAATATATGAGTTGTAAAAGAGGGCCTAATTACAGACTTATCAACTCTCCTACACTTATCTTTTTGCTTATCCTCAAGTAAGGTGATGGTTAAAAGAATAACAAAATAACTTGAAACATAATAACACACAAGGAACCTGAGATAAAGGAGATAAAAAAAGCAACAAGAGTAATATCACTGACATAAGCAATCAAAAGGATTCCTAGTTAGAATCTTATATTCCCATACTTTTCACTCAAATATCAAAGTAAGGTACTTTACTTTCCTATCTCACTAAAAGATAAAAGGAGATATCACTCAGTTTCTCCAAAGAAAAGTGTACTATCATAGGTTTGATTATAAACTGACTCTTCACTAAATAAACTAAATGCAAGTAAAAATCATGAGGTCTTTTTTAGGTTGTAATGTGGCCAAATGATTATAATAATTGAGGTGAGATAAATGAAAAGAAAGATATACAAAGGGGTAATAAATGATAAAAATTATAAACATTACCTAAGTTTATAAATGAAGCTTTTTGAATAATTTTTATATTTTATATGCAATCAATATCTTTACTCATCTTCCCTTCCATTCATATCTAAACGCTTTTTTTTTTTTTACTTTTTGCTATTTTTCATTTTCTTTTTTTTATATTTTCTTTCTTTTTGCACATGAGAAGTAATAAAGGATTTTAAAATAAGTTCTCACAATATTATCCCACAAGGATTGATTTTCAATTACTAAGAATTTTTTAATTCAATTATTTGAGCCTAAAAAATGTGAAATAAAGTAAGAACTAGAATTTATGAATAAAAGAAAATAATATAACACACATCTTGGTTGAACTTATAGGAGAGAAACCTAGAGCATATGAGTTTTCTCATTCAATCCTTTATGTTACTGATGAATCCATATTTTATTGGATTTTTACTTGTCTTTTTAGTATTCTTTAATAGAAAAAGTAGACTTAGAGAGTGTAAATAGCATAGAAACATCGTTTTAGTTAAATATCATAGTCTTAATTTTTAGCTAATTTACATTGATTTATATAGATATAATTTGTAATTTTGATCATTTGAATAATTGTGCATGAATTTCTAGGCTTATTCCATAGATTTTTAGCCTTTGAGAAAATTTGAGTTGAAAGTAACTACTTTCAGAGTGATAGTAGACACTACAGCAAACTAGATCCAAGAGACAAATCAAAGTGAGCACTTTCAAAGTGATAGTAGACACTACAGAGACCCCAGTCTAAAGAGGGCTTGTGCATAACCACTTTGAGTTCCATAGTGGACACTTTAAAGAAGGCCAAATTGACTCTGTCATGCGCGTAACCACTTCTATTCTATTATAGCTACGTGGCTGTGCGTAGCCACTTTGAACTTCATAGTGGACACTCCAAAGAGGGATGACTATGGATGACGATCACTGCACTATAAATAGAATTTTAGAAATTTGGGTTAAAGAGCTTTTTACACTTTTAGATTTTTACCATTTTGAGGACACTTGGAGAGCCTAGGTCAACCTTAGGTGACAGCCAAGGGTCCAACCTAGAGTTTGAATTAAATTTCTTCTTCACTTTTCTTTGATTTTTACATTGATGTTGTTGATTTCTCTTAACTTTTATTTTGTAATTATGAGACTCATCCTCATGGAGGGCTAAACATTTTCTAATCCTTAGTGAGTTCATATGGATTCTTGAATTCCTTAGCTTTTGAATGTTAATATAATTCCTTTTCTTTTATGAATTTCTTCTTCCTAATCTCTTGGATTGAATAAATGGTTGAATAAGGGAGAAATTGCTTAATTAACCCTAATTCATTTTAATGAGATTCTAAACTTGAATTGCTTAATTCAGGGTTTATTTCTAAGGTTGTGTAATCTTAGGATGAGAGATTGGAGTCTATTGAATTGCTTAATTCGTATAAAAACATAAGGTTGATTTTCGCTTGTTAAATTAACCTAATTTTGGGAGGAGAGGAAGAGTATTAAATATTGAGAGGAATAGGGATAGAGTCTACATGAATGAACTAGGGGTTACTATATTCTATTAATTAAACTTTGCAATTTAATTTTCTGCTTAAGTATATTGAACTTGAAATCACCAACCCTTTTTTTTTTACTTGCTTTCTGAATACATTGTACACTACATGTTTGATATTTGGTTACTCATCCAATGATTCATGGGAGATGACCTAGGTTAGTGATCGCGAGTGTCACGTTGGGACAAATTAATAAAAACTGAATTGCATAAAAATTATATAGTAAGAGGTGCAATCCGAGTCGTCTCCCAAAATGCATAGCAAAGGCTACTAAAACAGAATGCATAGACACAATTATGCTAAATGACAAATGTTAATTATGCATAATCCTAATTCGATGAAAAACGCTAATTATGCATAATCATAATTAGATGTAAAATGCAACATAGAATATGAAATGCAATCACACTAACACAAATAATCAAATAACATCATCATCCCCGCCAACGGTGCCAAAATTTGATCGCAAGTGTCGCGCTCGGACAAATTAATAAAAATTGAATTGCATAAAAATTATGTAGTAAAAGGTGCAATCTGAGTCGTCTCCCAACGATGATAACGTTATATGATTATAAAATTAGAGGGAGTTTGATTTATAGAATAACACTAATTAGAATCAAAAGTTAACAAGAATTAAAAAATCTAATCCAAGAATTTAGAAGAACTACGACCACTCTATCATCAGATTCTAAGAAGATGCATCAACCAATAAATTAGTGATTAACATTAAATTTGAATGAGACCTCAATTCAAATTAAGCATTCACACGAGAACCCTCATGCATTCGATTAACACATAATTCGCTCAAAGTTCAGAAACCTCTAGAACCTAATTGATTTGTGTTAATTTAATTCACCAATGTCATTAATCTTAGATCCCAAACCTGAAAATCTAATTCACACTCCTTCAAGAATTAATTACATACATCAACCAACTAATATGTAATCAAACAACTGCACAATTATCAATCCAAACAAAGAACTTCAATTCAAAATCATAATTAGCAAAAGGAGAAAGAAGGAAGAGATAAAATCGAATTTGTTGTTGAATAAATTGCAAAACCGATCCTCAAGAGTGTCTCAGCCATTTTTCAATCCTTGAACTAGATGAAAGTCTAAGACTCCATTAATGGAGGCAAACGAAAAGTAAAAATGGAAGAGAAAAAGAAGAAGAAAATGAAAACCCTAAAACATAAACCTAATCTAACCTCACGTCTCAACCAACCCTTTTACAGTTTGCTGCCCTAAATTTAAATACAGGCTCTTGAGGGTCAAAACATAAAAATTAATTAATATTTATTCAATTACATTAATCCTCTACTCAATAGCTATCTCTGGAATCCTTATTTGTTCAAGTTTCAATTTTGGAGGGAAGTTATGCTTGTAACTGCTGCCTAGCATCTATGCTAAATCTGTGAAGATATTGCGTGTTATTTTTGGACATGAAGATCTATCCATTTTGATTTGAGATCTGAAGAGAAATTGTAGCCCTAGATGTTAGCTTCAAAACACAACTAGAATGGGTTTAAACGGACATCTGTGGACTAAGATATGACCCAAATATTGTACCAAGGCAGAAATCATGACTGCAGCGTTCTGACTTTTTTCAGACCCAGTTTCAGCTTCTTATCATAAGAATTGTTTTCTGACCTCTCATAGGAATTGTGCGCCTTTCTCTTAGCTTTTCTACAAATTAAGAATCATAATGAAATGAGCTCTACAACTCAAGATATGGCCTAGAAACCAAAACAATATCAGAATTTGCCTAATGCTGAAAAAATTAAATAAAGCCCAAATAAAATTCAAACATCATAAAATGATCCAATTCAAACCAATTAGGCGCAAAAGAGGATTAATGAGCTAGAAATGAGAGGAAATAAGGTTATAAAAATCCAATTGATCAGTTAGCACCCTAGTATTACATTAATTTCTGTTTATATTTTTACGAGGATTCGTGATAAATCTTTTATTCATCAAATTGGCGTCGTTACCGGAGAATCATTGGTGCTTGATTAGATATTAAATATGTTTTGTGTTCTATTTTTATTTTTTTTGTCTTTTGCATGTTAGTTTGTTAGTTTTGTTGTGATTTTTGCTTTGTGATAGATTAGCATAATTCTAATTATGTGACTGCTTATCTAATTTTGCATAAATTATTTGTTTGAGTAGTTTAGTTTTTCTATTTTGAATTTGTATATAGTTACTAGTCTATTCCTTTGTTTGCTGAATTTTTCTGCAGAATTCTTGGTATACATTTCTGGACTTTTCCTTTTGTTAAATTCTATAATTTTGCATTTTGTTTTTTGCTTTAATTTTCTGCACTTTACTTGTTGCATTCTACATTTTTCTGCATTTGTTTTTTTATTCTATTTTTAGTTTTCCGTTGCATAATTTTACATAATTTTCTGTTGCACAATTTTCTACTTTTTTTTTTTGCATCATTTTCTGCATACTATTTCTACTATATAAATTTTTTGCATTTTGCATTTTATTTATGCGTAATTTTTCTGTTTTCATTTTTTTGCATTCTATTTCAACATAAATTATGCACCTTGTATTCAACATTCTGCCTAAATTTTCTACATAATTTCTCATTCTGCTCATCACACTCTGCATAATTTTCATTATCTAGTGACTCTATTTTAATTTTTTTTTTGGCTACTTCCTCCTCTTCTCATTCCAATTTAGATATTATGGCTGAGAGAACTTTAAGAGAGCTGGCTTCACCTGATGTATCTATGTAGACATTATGCATTCAATATCCTAATATAGATACATCTTGTGTGTTTAAGTCTGGATTGATTTATTTGTTGCCCAAGTTTCATGGTCTTGCAAGTGAGGATCCATTTAAACACCTCAAAGAATTCCACATTGTGTGTACCACCATGGGACCAGCTGGAGTTCTTAAGGATCACATAAAGCTGAAAGCATTTCCATTCTCATTACAAGACACAGCTAAGGATTAGTTCTACTACTTACCACCTGGATCAGTCACTAGCTGGGATGGTCTAGGGAGGATGTTTCTAGAAAATTTTTTCCTTGCATGAGTATTGGGAGAGAGTTTGTTTCAAAAAATAAATTTGTGGTATAAGGCAAATGGGCAAAGAGAGTTTGTGAATGAGTATTGGGAAAGATTCAAGAGGCTTTGTGCAAGTTGTCCACATCATCATATTAATGAGTAGCTTCTTATCCAATACTTTTATGAGGGTCTTGTATCCATGGATAGATAGATGATTGATGCAGCTACTGGAGGAGCTTTGGTAGATAAAACTCCTATTGAGGCAAGACAATTAATTGAAAATATGGCTTCTAATTATCAACAATTTAGTACTAGAAGCAATCCAGTGGCCTTAACTAGAGGAGTTTATGAGATGGAAAATACTCATGTTGCTGATCATAGAAAACTAGAGAACAAGCTAGATGATTTAGCTTCTTTGACCAAGCAGTTGACATTGTCACAAAGGGCTGCAAGGTTGTGTTTTGAGTTTTGGATATCTCATGAATTTTACTGCATAAACATTCTGGTCTGCACTTTACTTTGATATTTGACATGTGTTCCTGCATAATTCTTGTTCTTGCAGAGAGAGATTGTAATTTTTAGACCCAATTTTTGCATAAGTCCTGGAAAAGATCAAGTGCAGTAAGAGAATGACCACTTTCAAGACTTAAGGTAGTCACTTTGGTGAGAAAAATGAGTTTGTCATTAAGGTAATCACTTTCCCAACTAAAAGTAGTTACTCTTGACCTAGGTATGTATCTTTGCTCTTTGTAATGAGTACTTTCATAGCTGATAGTAGTTACTTTCAAGGCACTTTCACAATTACACAGGATGCGAGCTCTCTATAGTGGTTACTATTGTGAACCATAGTAGCCACGCGCAATCCCTTTTAGGCATTTTTTATTATTAGCGCCCTGTATATTTTTATTTTTATTTTTGCAAATTGCTGCATAGCCTTGTCTGTAACCTGCACTTCTACTGGTAGCTACATATCTCTGCATAATTGTATCCATGCCTTGGATTGTGTTGCTGCATAAGGCTTAGATTCCATAGCAGCTAATATCCTCTACCATAGTACTCACTTTGGCAGTGTATGGCTTTATAGTGATCACTCTGCACTGCATTTTCTTATTGAAACACTGCATATTTGTTGTCACACATGCTTGATGTCATTTGTACATAATCTAACATGTGACTTGCATTCTTGAAGTTTGATGTGCCTATTTTGTTGCGTAAGATCTATCATGCTTGCACCATAAAGTAATCATTATCACTGAGCATAATGTTTACTTTGACACTGCACTTCTTCATAGTGATCATTCTGAATTGTATTTTCACTACGAATTTGGGCATAATTTGGATGATGTCATTACTGCACCTGCATTTCCATATTCTGTAGCATCAATTTTCTAAAATTCTCTGCACATGTGCTGCACACTGTTGCTGCTTACTTATAACTTACATAATCCATTCACGACTTCCTTTTCTCTATGTAGCAAAATGGTGAATACACCTAGAAACATTTGGCTTTACCCCACTACTTCCTCAGGATGTAGGCCTATTGCTTCCACTTACACTTCCACTTCTCTAAGGAGCAAACTAGCAAGTATTTGCAGAATGACTCATCTTTCTACAAATACTACATGCTAACAGTGATTGTGGGCAATTCCTCACACCCCTCAGGTCTACCTCTACCAGCCATAGTTTCTAATTCTATAAGAATCAAACATCACATATTAGCTTTCATTCCAACACATTTCATATCAAATTCAAACCATATACATATTCCAAACATCTCAATCAAATCAAACAATTTACAACCACTCAGTTGTAACAACAAACAATTCCTAATCAACACATATAACACAATCTCGATGAACTAGTCCCATACCCCAGGCTTGTTTGGATGAACTGCTCTGATACCAAATTGTAACATCCTTGTCTCAAAAATTCGTACAACGTATAAATTATTCTTAATTGTTTAAATTTGAACATCAATTTACTTAATAATATGGAAATAATTATAGCAAATTAATGAAATTTTCTCTAAGGTATAGTACTTGTTCAATTAATTTGGTATAAATTAATGTAGATGATACGACAGTAATTTCAAAGGCTGAATTTAAAACAAAATAAAACTATTTAAGTTAAGAAATTTTAAATATGCATTTCACATATTGTGTATATTAATTTACAAACCATGAGTCAAAATATATGGGACTTGAAATAATAATTACATAATCAAAATATTTACAAGACATAAACATATACAAGTCCTAGAGCAGTCTTCCCCAAAACCAACCACTTAAGATCAATCCTACTCATCTCCAGCGTCCCAACTCTCCATCTCAGCTAAATCTTTCAAATCCAGATCTTCGTCGGATCCCAGATAGAGATCTCCCAAATCAGCTCTAACCTCTGTACCAGTGACATGCTCAAATGTCCATTTGGATGGTCTTCTGAGGTGATCGTGATTGTGGTAGGTGAATAGGTACGTGAGGGCTCCTGGACTCCTAACAGTACCTCTATACATATATACACGGAGAGTCTAGTGCATCCTACTCCTAGGGAAGTCAAAAGGAATACTACAAGAGAAATCTATTTCTATCATAACAAAAACCCTAGGTTCATCTTTTACAAGTATAACAAATTTAAAATAATTTACTCTCTGATATTCATTAAATATATAATTTAACCTAAAATATACAGAACTATCTACTATTCTAACTCTTCCCTAAGGCTTTGTCATCCTAATTTCCTGAAATTATTAGTAAGGATGAGCTCACAGAGATATATTGAAAAGTTTAGGAGTCCACTATTGGAAGTTTTCCTGAACCAAAGGATATCTATAAGAAACAAGAACAGGAAAAATGATAAAAAAAACTCAAGTTTAATCCGAAGAAACTTACTTAGAATCACTTAGCTTCAATGTCCAAGCTTGATTATGAAGAGAAATTGGAGTTTCTGAGGCTTTTATCTGAGTGAAAGGAAGAGAGAGTTTAGAGAAAACTTGAGAGAGGTACGTGAGTTTGTAATGAATTTCTCATGCGAGAAATCTCTTAAATACCCCTTAGCCCTGCCCATTCTCACTTGAGCGAGGAACAACTCACTTGAGCGACGATTAATTTTGGGAAGAGATGAAGAGTATTAAATCTTGAGAGGAATAGGGATAGAGTCTACATGAATAAACTAAGGGTTATTATATTTTATTGATTGAACTTTGCAATTTAATTTTTTGCTTAAGTAGATTGAACTTGAAGTCACAAAACCCTCTTTTTACTTGCTTTCTAAATACATTGCACACTACATGTTTGATATTTGGTTACTCATCCAATGATTCATGGGAGGCGATCTAGGTTAGCACTCTAGTATTACATTAATTTCTATTTATATTTTGATGAGGATTCGCGACAAATCTTTTGTTCATCAAATAACATGACAACATAATGCAAGGTCCAAATAACATGACAACATAATGCAACATTCTCGTACATGGAAAATGTAGGGCAAAATTTAGAAATGAGGAGACCTATTTCTAGTTAAAGGGAGTTGGTTGATCAATTGGATTTTTATATACTTATTTTCTCTTATTGCTGGCTCATTAATCCTCTTTTGTGCCTAATTGGTTTGAATTGGATCATTTTATGATGTTTGAATTTTATTTGGGCTTTATTTAATTTTTCCAGTGTTTGGCAAATTCTGATACTGTTTTGGTTTCTGGACCATATCTTGAGTTGTAGAACTCATTTCATTGTGATTCTTAATTTGAAGGAAAGCTAAGAGAAAGGCGCACAATTCTTATGCAGAGGTCAAAACCCATTTCTAATGATAAGAAGCTGAAACTGGGCCTAAAAAAAGTCAAAATGTTGCACTCGTGGTTTCTGACCTTGGTGCAGTATTTGGGCCATATCTCAGTCCACAGATGTCCGTTTAAGCCCATTCTAGTTGCGTTTTGAAGTTAACATCCAGGGCTACAATTTCTATTCATATCATATATCAAATTAAATAGATATTCATGGATAAAAACAACATGCAATATCTTCACGGATTTAGCATAGATGCTGGGCAGTAATTACAAGCATAACTTTCCCTCCAAAATTCAAACTTGAACAAATAAGGATTCCAGAGACAACTTTTGAGTAGAGGATTAATGTATTTGAATATATATTAATTATTTTTTATGTTTTGACCCTTAAGAGCTTGTATTTAAAATTAGGGCAGCAAGCTGTAAATGGGTTGGTTGAGACGTTAGGTTATATTAGGTTTATGTTTTACGATTTTTGTTTTCTTCTTTTTTTTCTCTTCCGTTTTTACTTTTCATTTTCCTCCATTAATGGAGGCTTAGACTTTCATCTAATCCAAGGATTAAAAAAGGATTGAGACACTCCTGAGGATCGGTTTCATAATTTATTCAACAACAAATTCGATTTCATCTCTTTCTTCTTTCTCCTTTTGCTAATTATGATTGCAAATTAAAGTTCTTCATTTAGATTAATAATCGTGCATTTGTTTGATTATATATTATTCGGTTGATGTATGTAATTAATTCTTGAAGGAGTGTGAATTAGATTTTCAGGTTTGAGATCTAAGATTAATGGCATTGATGAATTAAATTAACACAAATCGATTAGGTTCTAGAGGTTTCTGAACTTTGAGCAAATTGTGTGTTAATCGAATGCATGAGGGTTCTCGTGTGAATGCTTAATTTGAATTGAAGTTTCATTCGAATTTAATGTTAATCACTAATTTGTAGGTTGATGCATCTTCTTGGAATCCGGTGATAGAGTGGTCATAGTTCTTCTAAATTCATGGATTAGAGTTTTAAATTCTTGTTAACTTTTTATTCTACTTAGCATTATTTCATAAATCAAACCCCATCTAAATTTATAATCGTATAACATTATCATCATTGGGAGATGACTCGGATTACACCTCATACTACATAATTTTTATGCAATTCAATTTTTAATAATTTGTTTGAGCGCGACACTCGCGATCAAATTTTGGCACCGTTTCCAGGGATGATAATGTTATTTGATTCAGTAATTTTGTGTTGGTGTGATTGCATTACGTGCTCTGTGTAGCATTTTTTATCGAATTAGGATTCTACATAATTAGCATTTTTCATCGAATTAGGATTCTGCATAATTAGCATTTTTTATCGAATTAGGATTCTGCATAATTAACATTTTTCCTTTAACATAATTGTGTCTCTGCATTCTATTTTGGTAGCCTTTGAATAACATAGTAGATAGTCATCTATCCTTGCTTAGTATTACATCATTCAATTCTTTGTATTATGTGTTGTGTTTTTGCATTTTTGCATTTTACATTCGTCAAAAATCTACATGGCCGTGTATATGACCGTGTAGATCACTGTCCAAAAATTAAAAAAAAAAAAAAAACTCACAGAAATGTACATGGTCATGTACACGGCCATGTATCTGAATGTGTAGATCTTTGTGCAAACTTAAAAGTGGCATAACTTTTTGCATACAACTCCGATTTCTTATTGTAATATATGCATTTCATCTAGCTCGACAAGATCTACACAATGGCAACAGGTTGGAGGCCGGTTGGTGGTTTCTGAAAAAAAAATTATTTCTTTTCATTCTTATTTAGATATTATGGCTCAAAGAACTTTTTATATGGCTGATCATAGAAAACTAGATAACAAGTTAGATGATTTAGTTTCTTTGATCAAGCAATTGACATTGTCACAAATGGCTACAATGTTGTGTGAAATTTGTACTTCACCTGAACATCATACTGATTTTTATCCTACATTGTATGAGCCTGCAGGTTGGATGAGTCATCCAAACTTGGGATGAGAGAATTTTACACAGCAACAATATCAACCCCTACCACAAAATGTTGCACCTTCCAAGAATGAGCCCTCCTTGGAAGAGTTGATAAGGGAGATGACAATTAACGATCTGAATTTTCAACTAAGAACAGAAGCATCCATTCAAAACTTAAAAAATTCGATTGGTCAGTTGGCAACAACAGTAAACGAGGTAATCTTTTTGCACAATCAGTTGTTGAACCAGAGAATGTTACTTTCGAGTTCAAGAAAGACCATTCAAGACTCGCAAGAGCAACACCAATAGATAAAGATCTTAATGCTACTGCTCCAACAAGTGATTGCAGCCCAGCAAATGTTGAATTTGCTCTTACTGCTCATACCACTTCTACTAAGGCAGAAGAAAATTTTGAGCAACCTGTTCCTCTTCCATTTCATTCAATTTTTCATGATAATTTGTTGAATGATTTAGTTGATGATAATTTGGCTGAGTTGTCTGAATTTTCATATTGTATTAATTATCCTAACCAAGCCAATTATCCTAATTCTTTTACTTGTGATGCATATAATGATTTTGTAAAATGTAGCATTTGTCTTGAGATTGATACATATGTTTATGGTGATTTTGATGCAGTTATTGCAGATTCTGAAAAAGTAAATCATGATGCATCCACGGCAGATTCAGCTCCAATTTTTACACTGCCTTCTTCTCTAAAGCTTTCCCCTACATTTGAGTTAAAGCCATTTCTTGAGGAGTTGAAATATAAATATTACATCATTGTATATTCAAGGGAGTAGCCTAGGTATAGCAGCAAGACATGATGTTCTACACATCAAGGAAATGAAGAGCATGAAGAAAAGCTTATTAAGTTCATGAAGCAGCTGGAAATCCCTCCGCAGCTATTTCTTCCATGTTCCCAATTAAATGAAGTGCTGCAAATTTATGAGAAAAATGAGGAATATCTAGGGATATAAATGAAACTGTTACTAATAAAAGTATCTCCTAGAATTAAAGATCATAAGGCATCAAGCTAGTGACATTAAAAGAGCGTTGTGTGAGAGGCAACTCACAATTTTTTTTTCTTTTAGAAGTTTTCAATTTATTTTCTGCATTCAATAATGGTCTTGCATTTGAGTTTCTCGCCTCAAGTTCTTTTCTAGTAAGCTTCGTTCTAAGTGGCTTAGTCCTTATATTGTGACTAAGATTTTTTCCTATGGTGTTGTGTAGATTTTGAAGCCTGGAACAGATAAAGTACTCATAATGAATAGCCACCGCTTGAAGCCATTTCATGAGGACATACCCTTGGAGACCATTGGGGAAGTCCACTTGCTAGCGGTCACTTATGCTTGATTAGGGAGTTCCACTTTCCCTTTTCCTCATTTTACTTACATCTCCATTATATATTACATTGAGGATAATGTAAAGTTGAAGTGTGGGGAGGAGAGTAATTTTATTATTTAGCATTGTTTTTGTTTTGTTTTGCTTTCCTTTGTTGAATTGGAAGTTGTTAAGGCATTAGTCATTAAGGAGGATAAAGTTCCTACATGATTTCATTTTTGCTTCTTTCTCTTGATATATGTGAATTGGGTGATTGATTTTGATTTGTATGATTGAGTATATTAGACTTTACCTTTGTGAGCCTTATTTTTTTATGGTTGAAATTCATGCCATTCTTTTCTTTCTTGTGTGTTTTCCCTCTTAGATTTTGTCATTCTAGAACTTGTTTTTATTCTTCTTTGAGGCTACAATTTTCATATGCAATTATGAACATGATAGAGGAATTTCTTTCATTTTACCCATTTGGCCATATAGCCTACCTTGTATTTTGCCCATTGTTTAGTCCCTCTGAGCCATATTGACCATTCTTTGATTTCTAGCACATTACAAGCTTTAAGTGGAAAACCATGTTATACCCAACCTTAGGGAATAAGGAGTGCATTAGTTTCATCATTATTGTTGTATTTGGAATCTAGTGTGGGGGTTTAAAAGGATGCAAGGCATCTTGGAAAAAAAAATTAAGAAAGAAAGAGAAAAGAAAAAAAAAATAATAAAATGGAGAATTTTGATAAAGGGAAAAAGAAGTCCAAAGAGAATAAGTGTGTGTTATGCTTTATCCAATGACCAATGTTACTTCTATTCTCTTAAGTTGTATCTTGTCATATCCTTATATTTTCCGACCTTTACCTTGGCCCCATTACAACTATTGAATAAAGCCCTCTTGATTTGTGTTTGCATATGATTGTAAGTAATGGAGAAGTAGAAGATTAACAAGCTTACGGTAATGCACTGTCCTTTGAGGTGACTTGAGTGAAACACTTTGAACCATACACTTGAGAGTTGAGTTATATACACCATCTCGTGAGATCTTTCATACTTGATCTATACACTTTGAATGATATTGCTTGGCTTGCATTTTTTTAAGAGATTGGGAGTTAGATGTTTGATTGTTGTAGAATTCTTGATGCTTTATTTGATCTTGTGTCCCTAACCTTAGCACTTTTGATGATTCATTGAACAATTTATTTATTCATTTTGCTTATTGCATGATTTTATTTGCCTAGTTGAGTCTTTCATGAGGACATGCAAGAGTTAAGTGTGGGGGAATTTGTTCAACTGGATTTTTATATACTTATTTTCTCTTATTCCTAGCTCATTAATCCTCTTTTGTACCTAATTGGTTTGAATTGGATCATTTTATGATGTTTGAATTTTGTTTGGGCTTTATTTAATTTTTCCAGTATTTGGTAAATTCTGATACTATTTTGGTTTCTGGACCATATCTTGAGTTGTAGAACTCATTTCATTGTGATTCTTAATTTTTAGGAAATCTAAGAGAAAGGCGCACAATTCTTATGCAGAGATCAGAACTCAATTCTAATGATAAGAAGCTGAAACTGGGCCTAAAAAAAGTTAGAACGCTGCACTCGTGGTTTCTGACCTTGGTGCAGTATTTGGGCCATATCTCAATCCACAGATATTCGTTTAAGCCCATTCTAGTTGCGTTTTGAAGCTAACATCCAGGGCTACAATTTCTATTCATATCATATATTTAATTGAATAGATATTTATGGCCAAAAACAACACGCAATATCTTCACAGATTCAGCATGGATGCTGGGCAGCAATTACAAGCATAACTTTCCCTCCAAAATTCAAACTTGAACAAATAAGGATTCCAGAGACAGCTTTTGAGTAGAGGATTAATGTAATTGAATAAATATTAATTATTTTTTATGTTTTAACCTTTAAGAGCCTGTATTTAAAATTAGGGCAGTAAGCTGTAAAAGGGTTGGTTGAGACGTTAGGTTAGATTAGGTTTATGTTTTACGGTTTTTGTTTTCTTCTTTTTTTTCTCTTCCATTTTTACTTTTCGTTTTCCCCCATTAATGGAGGCTTAGAATTTCATCTAATCCAAGGATTAAAAAAGGATTGAGACACTCTTGAGGATTGGTTTCGCAATTTATTCAACAACAAATTCGGTTTCATCTCTTCCTTCTTTCTCTTTTTGCTAATTATGATTTCAAATTAAAGTTCTTCGTTTGGATTGATAATTGTGTATTTGTTTGATTATATATTATTTGGTTGATTTATGTAATTAATTCTTGAAGGAGTTTGAATTAGATTTTCAGGTTTGAGATCTAAGATTAATGGCATTGGTGAATTAAATTAACACAAATCGATTAGGTACTAGAGGTTTCTGAACTTTTAGCGAATTGTGTGTTAATCGAATGCATGAGTGTTCTCGTGTGAATGCTTAATTTGAATTGAGGTTTCATTCGAATTTAATGTTAATCACTAATTTGCTGGTTGATGCATCTTCTTAGAATTCGGTGATAGAGTAGTAGTAGTTCTTCTAAATTCTTGGATTAGAGTTTTAAATTATTGTTAACTTTTTATTCTAATCAGCATTATTTTATAAATCAAACCCCATCTTAATTTATAATCGTATAACATTATCATCATTGGGAGACGACTTGGATTGTACTTCATACTATATAATTTTTATATAATTTAGTTGTTAATAATTTGTCCGGGCACGATACTCGCGATCATTGATAGAAACCTTTTTTCTATTAAAACCATAAAATCCTAATGTTTTCCTAATATCTCAAGTATAACAATGGCGATTGTGGACGTGAAAAGTCTATGATTATTTTAGAACTATCTAAGTACAATTTTTCAGTTAAAGTTCTAGACTATCGTGAAGTAGGATAGAAACTTTATTAAGATCGGGAGAGTGTGATCTCTGGCAATTTGCTTCTGAACTACGCGATTGGTCTAAGTACAGAGGTGTCTGACCTTCAGCACATTGTATTGGATTGTATGATAACCCATTTCTATATTTCATCAATATATGCTTAAATGAGGTTTTGACTATCATGAAAAGTTGATGATGTATAATTTGTTGATCTAGTATGATTGAAATGTTTTCTTTCAATATATATATATATATATATATATAATGTGGACTAAGTTAGGGTATGCTAAAATTAGAAATGATTCAATGAAATAAATGGGGAAAAATAGATTAATGAAATTGATATGAATATCAGTGAATTTATGAGAAAAAGTAAGTAAAAGAAAAGCAATACTAATACATATGTCATGAAAATACTAATTGGTATGATTATAATATGTGTTGTAATACATCGATAGAAAAGATTATAACACATCTGTTGTAATATATTGATTAGTATGATTGTATCACATGTATTAAGACAATATCGATTGATGTAAATAGTATGATTTTAGTGTGGCACTATTGAGTTACCATATGGATAGATCAGAGATACACTAGGGGTATAGGATTTAGAGTCAATTGAGAAAACCAGGAGAAAATAAGGGCAATAAATGATGTTCACTGATGTGTACACAATTAAAAGTGGGATATATTTACTAGCCTCACGCTTATTTCCTAATTGAACTCCTAATTATACCTTTGCTATAAGGGTTGTGAACGCACACATGTTATATTCGTGTGTGGTTTGGCTAACCGGCAACTATCCATGCTGGTGTAAATCCTTCAGAACTAAGGAAAGTTTATTGGCAGCAATTTAAGGGCTTGTGAGTACTTAAAGTATTGTTAATTGATGAAATGTTTAAAATTGAAATGGATAAAGTGGCACGAAGTATGGATTAAATTATGGTGTTTGGTTAAGTGTGAAGTGATGTGCATGGATGACTTTTGTTTGATTAAAATTGTATAAATAAATTATTTCTATTTTGATGCATGTTATATAAGATAATAATTTCTATATTATTTCAACTGTTTTAAATAAATGATAGTTTAGTGGGACCGAGGATACTTACCCTTACTAATATTTTCAGGTAATGAAAATAAAAAGATAAAGAAGATTGATCTGTTCTAGAATCATACTCGCAAATAGATTGTAAGGAAAGGAATTGCTATGTAGGATTTAAGTTAGTTTGAAAGAATGTAATCATATTAATTGAGTTTCCATTTAGAATTTATAATATTTTGATAAATCTTATTGTAAATCATGATTTAAGGTAGGGGTGTTCAAAAGATCCAATTTTATAAATCCAATCCATAACTAATGTCAAATTGGTTTTAAAAATCTAGATCCATATTAAATCAGTTTTTTTATTAACTATATTTGTATAACCTGTTTAGTGTCTAAATTCATTTTCTAAAACCAGATTTTTTTTTTTAGTTATCCAAATCCATATGTATGAAGCAACCTTATATCTTTATTTATTAAATTTTAGCATTATATTAGTTTACAAAATTGTATTGTAACTATATTTTACCACTAATATTTTTTTATTAATCTTAATTCTTATAATTAAAATTAAATATTTAGAATAATTAAATATATTAAAATATAACAAATATTTTTAAATTAATTACCACTGTTATTTTCATATTTATGTTTTTCTAATTTTTAAAATATTATAAAAAATTTATTATTATTTATATTACTAATTTTTATTTTTATAGATCTTAATTTAAATTTTTACTATAAACTTTGTTTATTAAAAATAAGTTAAAAATACTAATAAATATTTTATAGACTTCTATAAAATATAATATATTAATAAATATTGTTAAAATCTTTATGAAATGCATTAATTTAATGCAATATTTTATATAATAAATTAGTTTTACCTTAAAAATATAATTCAAAAATATATTAAAAATTAATTTTACGTTAAAAATTAAATTTAAAATTAAATTTAAAACTAATTGAATGTAAAAATAAATTTAAAACTATTTTTAACAAAAATTAAATTTTAAATTAATTTTAAATTAAATTTAAATTTTAAAATTATTTTCGAACCGATTAAAAAAATAAAATAAAGTAGTTTAAAATTTAACTCATATGATTAATTTGTGTGATAGATAAATGATAAAAAGTAGAATATATCTATATATTTATTACTTTAATAAAATATAAAAATAAAAAATATTATTAATAAATTAAAATATACGTAAATATTCTCTGAACATTTATTGTTAATGTAATAGACTAGAATACTCCTTGTATTCATATTTTATCTTTAATAAATGTTAATGCTTAACAAATAAATAAATAAATATATAATGTTATATTATTTATTATGAAATTTAAATATATTTTAATATAATAATTTAATAATAATTAAAAAATTATAGTATATTTTTGCCATATGTAAAGATAGTTTAAAACTGATTTTAAACCAAATCTAAATTTTAAAACTAAATTTAAATTGGTTTTAAAAAAATTAAAATAGATTGGTTTATAATCCAATCCATATAATTAGATTTTAAATAGATCTATATTAGTTTTTTGAAAATCTAATCCATAAACACCCCTAATTTAAGGTGTAATATTTAGTAGTCAATTGTTTTAAATTTTAAATTATATCCAGCTTTAGTTAGAAATTTAATTTATTATAAAATAGTATTGTTTATATTATGAATTTGAATTATACATATGTTAGACCATAATATTTATAAATGTATTATTTCTATTAAGTTATGTTGCATATACTTGGACTGTATGAAATTCCATATGCTAGAATGTAAATGGGTGAACTATGAAGTTGCTGAATAGAAGTTGTGTGTTGCAATGCCGTTTGGTTTTTTATTGAATAACACTAGTAGTGAGGGTTTTTTCTTGCAATGCCATTTGGGTGTTGCTTCTCATTTTTTAGGACTCACGTGGAGTGAGATCTAAGAAAATCCAGTTCCAGGTAAGAAGAGTTTATCCTAGAAAGTCTTTATTACTCATTTGGGTATTATGATATTGTTCATAATCTTCCTTTAGCTAAGAATAATTGACATATGAACAAACCTCTGGGTAGAACCTAGAGTATGTTTGACTGAGTGAAATCTCTGTTGTTTTGTAAATGGTAAGAAATGATCCCTTTTGGAGATGAATGTTTGAAATGTTGTGGTAGAACATAACATGCAGAGAAGATGTGATATAAGTGCTAAAAATGTTTAATATATGCTAAAATACTTGATTAATACTGCGAGCTGCTTGGTTTTGTTGTGAACATATATATGACTGTATTATTGAGACTAGTTAACAAGTGTTGTGAAATGATGTGTTGAAATGCTTAATATATTGTTATGTTGCCTTATGTGAATTAGCATCATTTTAGAGACGAGTTACGTGTTTAAGTGGTTAGACACATAACAATAAGAGTCAAGTTACATGTTTAGGTAGTTAGACATATAAGATAGGAGCCAAGTTGTGCTTTGTCTAGATCCAAATAACAGGATGAATCGCTCCCAAATCAGAAAATAAACTAATGTATTGGATGAGTTAGGAATGGGCTGAACAGGCTGCATTAATTGACTAATATTGTTGTGTCGTTTTGCTGAGCATGGAATGAGCGTAAGAACTGTATTGTTTTGCTGAACATTTTGATGTATTAAGTTGTATATACATGTATTACATATTTATCAATTTTATGAATATGATTGTTTATTATGTAAATCACCCTTGCATTTGTTTGTGCTGGTGTATGTGCTGTGATGATTGTATGGTAGTACGTGAACATATGTGACAAGTGATGTAGCTACTTCTGAAAGTCTAGCTAATGTCGGAGTCATCATGCATTTTAGGAGAATTATAGTTTTAATTATTTTGATAGTCTAGGTCTTAGTGATAAGTGTAGACTATTTAGCTACAGTTTTCAAGAGATATAATTGTTGTTTATAAAATTTATAATTTGAGCTTCATGCAAAGCAACTGCTATAAATACATATACTTATAAAATTTTTGGAGTTGTATGAAAATGCCTTTTGGACATTATTATTCTATTGAGATGTCGAAGTTTAATTTCTGAAAAGTATATCTTCTGTACTATATATATTATTCTCATAAATAAATTCATGCTGAGAGTAATGATATATGATGTCATTGATCCTTTATAAAAAAGGGGTCATGACAATATATATATATATATATATATATATATAAAATATAAAATTTTAGTTTTTATTCTAATTATAAATTTAAGTTATGAAAACATATTTTTATTATATTATGAATGAGATTTTTATACAGACAAAGTTTTAAAATTTGTTAACTTTTATCATTTTATATTCATATATTTTTATAACTTTCTAAAGTTATTCTAAACTTTTTAAATATGTAATAGTGTGAGTTAAAGACCATAATTCCTTAATTAAAAGCAATAAGTTGTTGTTTATAACCACTTAACATTTATGCAACAATTATTTTTCAATATAAAATTGCAATATTACTATTATAAATTGTGATAATCATATATTTGATGTGACAAAATAATAAAATCTTCCTATTATTATAATTCTTCCCTTTTTACCTCTAATAAAAGTTAGTTAATACTTTAAGTAAAATTTTAAATCCTTTATAAATTATAAAAAAAATTATAAATTAACAGCATTACACTTGACATATTTTATCATTTTTGTATTATAATAAAATTATCATTTACATGACCAAAAATCTAAATATGAATTTAATTATAATTCACTTGACATACTTTTATAAATTTTGAATTATAATGGGTCATGTAAATTTTGATTTTGCTACTTAGCAAAAACTGACACATTTTTCCTATTTAAAATATTAAATATTTTTTATATTTATAAATTAAAATTGTATTACTATATTTCTAAAATGCTTAAACCCTCATTTTAATCCTCGAAAAAGTTTGAGTCTAACATTTTAGTCTTTGAAAAATTTAAAATGTCACGTTAGTCCCAACTTCCTTCTTTATCATTCATTTTAATCCCTAGACTCAAGACTCTGTGAAGAAACAGTAATAGAGAGCTGACTTGTCATGTTAAGTGTTATGTCAAATGTTCAGGTGGAAAAAAATGAAATGGAAATGAACATGACAAAATGTTAACTGTATTTGACAAGTGTACCAAGTTTCGATGTAATATAAAATATTGTCGTATCCACATGGAGTGGTGATATACAAGTAATTTTAGTTATCCCAATTAAAAGTAATAATCCTAAATATTCAAAGATTTACAACTACAATTCATATGATTTTGATTAATTGGATTCATGAAAATTTAGCAAGATGACAAAATATAAATTTACTATGATAATGAAAAGCAAGGATTGGATTTCATGTATCACTAACTTCGTATCTTAGTCATAATATATTTTGCACAATTACTACGATCTTACGATGCACTCCCATTATATTCACTTGTGGGATTCCTCTCACCCGAGATTTTAAGATATATTTATTGAATGATAATCCTTTATCTAAACAACAAATAATCCAACACTAATATCAAGAGTTATATAGCATACAATAAATTAAAATCTATCCCTAGAGTCCCAACCTATTGCGTGTATTTATCCCAACTGGGTTTCGATATAGTTTCCCAACTCACCCAAATTCCCAATTCATGAATCATTCCCCCACTATGCCATAAATGAGTTTTTGAAGCGCTAACTTAGATAACGGTTAGTAAA
Source organism: Abrus pulchellus subsp. cantoniensis (assembly GCA_024086825.1). Taxonomy (NCBI): domain Eukaryota; kingdom Viridiplantae; phylum Streptophyta; class Magnoliopsida; order Fabales; family Fabaceae; genus Abrus; species Abrus pulchellus. The sequence continues at coordinate 26,095,900 of CM044053.1, forward strand.
AATCGCTTTGTAACTATATATTTAGAGAACGGTTCTCTATTAACCGCTCTCAGATCTATACTTATGAGAGTGGTTAACAAAGAACCGTTCTCAGATCTATACTTTTGAAAGTAGTTCTTTGTTAACCGCTCTCAGAAGTATACTTTTGAGATCGGTTTTCTATTAACTGCTCTCTAAAGTCATTCTTAGAGAGCGGTTAATAAAGAACCGCTCGCTAAAGTCATTAAAGTCGTTTATAAATGAAACACGTTCAACGCATTTCTTCTTCTTAGCTAACAAAGTTGGTCTCTTTTACTGTAAGTTTTTGTTCGTCTTCTGTGCTCTCTTATGTTCTCTTCATCTTTTCTGTTAGCCTGCTTTTTTCGTTTTCTTTCACTAACAAATTTTTTTTTTCACATCTGTATGTACTTCTTCATCATGCTCTCTTCATCTTCTCTGCGCTAACAATTAATTTTTTTTCATATCTGTAAGTACCTCTTCATTCTCTATTGTTCTCTTCATATTTCTTCGCTAATAAATTATTTTTTTTCCAGATCTGTATGTACTTCTTCATTCTCTCTTTCTTTCTTCTTCTTTTTGTTAACAGTGAATCATCCATTCTTTTTTTTTTTCTCTATTAACGTTAAAAATTATCCTACTAATTTGTTCTTTTTTTTTTGGTTCATGCAAATATGGATTGTTTAGTTAACACCAAATGTATAAACTCAAGATTCAATTTTGATTTGTGATAAAAATGAAAAAAACTCACAAAGAAATTAATTCCAAATTTTGATTTAAACGTAATAATAAATTAATTTTACTTTGCAACGAAAAACTCAAAAAGAAATCAATTTCAAATTTTAAATTCATAGTCTAAATTTATACTTTAGAGAGCGGTTCCACATAGAACCGCTCTCCAATCTTAACTTTTGAGAGCGGTTGTTTAATCGTTCTCTTAAATATAACACATCAGATAGCATAAGATTTTAGAGCAATTCTAAATGTTCTTTAATTTAAAATGGAACCACTCTCATATCTCTATTCTGGCGTAGTGCCTGTAGGGTAGAAGCAAGCATTAACATCAAAATAAACACACCCAACGCGTGAAAAATGAACAAATGAACTAAAATACTCAGAAAGTTAAGATTACATCCAATCCCCTATGAAGTTCTAGCCACTCATAATGTACCAAACAATAAGAAAATACATGTAAAAAGAATATAGAAATTAGCCCTCCAATTGTGTAGTCACTCTTCCACGCTTCCCCTCTTGCTCTTGGTTCTTAACAACTTCTTCAAAATGAGTGAGTCACCCCTTTTCTCTTGCCTGGGCTCTTTTAATTTAGGGCATTTAATGAATTCTTACTTGAGCAAGAGAGTTCTGGCTCAAGCAAAATATTGATATTGTATTTACCTTGGGTGACTTTTACTTGAATTTTAAACAATTAATAAGGAGTTATCTTACATTAATTAGAGTATTTGGAACTTAAATTTTAAAATTGAAGTTACACGTACGTACATGTAATATTATTTTAGTATAAATAAAATAATTCTAATTTTTTTTATTTTATTCTCTGAAGTTCACATGTGCATCGGTTAATCTTTTAGTTGAAGGAAATTAAGAATTTTTTAGTGAAATTTAAGAGCATTCAAGGTACTAGCTTAAATTTATATTTTTTCTCATATTATTCAGGTCAATGTGATGAAACATATGACAATATAATTGATCGAAACTTCTTAGATATAATTTTTTCTTAAAGCTTTTAGATATACACTAGTTAATTACACACTTGAGAATACAAAATGGAGGCTTCAAGAAGTGAAGAAAAGTTTGAATGCAACACAGTGCATGTAGATTTACCGAAGAAGGCATTAAGGAAAATACAAAAGCAGTATCCCGTTCGCTTGCTTTAGAAATGACTAAAAGATATCATAGGTCATCTCCAATGAGTGAAATTGATGATGACATGCATGAATCATAGCCAAGACTTGTTGCTAGTGTTCAATCACATGCTAACGAAAAAATTGAAAGTTACTAAGAGAAACATATCTTTCAAACAACGTTTTTACCAATTCAAAAAGTGATGTTCTGAAGCAAAAATTCCCTCTTAGTAACATTGTACTATACATAGCTACTAGTTTCAGAAAAGATGAACTTGTTAAAAAGTTAATGCTACAAGCTCCAAATCTTTTCATTGTAAAAAATTCTAATGATGACAATGCACTACATGTTACTGCAAAAGGTGGATTTTTCCATGTCCTTGAGAATTTGATGCTTACTTGTATCAATAATTTTAAAAACTAAGAGGAAGAGGCATTTGACAAAATTCTAATAAAAGAGTAATTAAGGAAACACTTTCTTGAACGAGACTATAATTAATGGTCACAACAAAGTATCAATTTTTTATATTCTCGTGATAGTTTCAAGAAGATGTCAAAGAGATCTACATTGTTAGAAATAAATCAGGTTTATACTTGGCAATTGAGGCTGAATATAACGGACTTTTTCATCAAGTACTAGGTGAAGAGAGTACAAAAGACCCTAACTTTATTCCTCAAGAAAAATCATCCCTTTTTGTAGTAATTTTGAAGAAGGATGAAGGTACCTGTTGGTATCTAATTTTTTACGTGTTCTTTATACATTATATTTCCTTTTAGGCATCCTTGCTAATGCAAGCTAGATAGATATCTAATGTTCAACTATAAAAAAAATAGAAATTCATTTATTAAGAGTTTATTGTTTACTTTGGCTTTTGTGGTTTTGATTTTATTTAATGACCATTAAATTATTGGTATAAATATTAGAACAAATTACATTTCAAGTCTGTAAAGTTTAATAAAGTTTTATTTAATATTCTTCCTTTTTTTTTCTTTATCTCATACAAACTCCTCTTAATTTATGTAACAATGTACCACTGCATATTTTTTTTATTACATAAATAATTTTTGTTTCTTATACTATTATGAGTTAGGAGATTTTACATGTACATTAAAAGGTGGGATATATAAGCTAAATTTTATTAAACATCACATAATGTAATTTGCCCTAAATATTATATTTCTATGTTAGTAATGTTATTATAATATTAATAAATGATTTTATTAGTATAGGAAATTAATTTACATTTTATCATATTATTTTTATAATATATTTTATTATTTGTGTGGATTAATGAGTATATTTAATCTTTTTAAAGTATTTATATCAACGATAACTAACTAAATGATAAACTATTTTTGAAGTATTTTTTCTAGTAGTATATGGACGTAAATATTTTCTCATTTTCAATGTAAGATAACTGCAAATCCATCTTAAATTAAAGCATATTATTATTTAGTTATTATTTGTAAGATATGTAAGATATTTTAGATACTATGTTAACAAGAAAGCTAGATAGATTCGTTTAAGGGATATAGATTAAATGATTCCTTTTCATTATGCAGCTTAGGTAGGTTATAAAGAGTTCATTATTTATTAAAGCGATGTGCTTCATGCTCCATGGAAAGGGATAAAGACGAATTTTTTTCACTACATTTGGCTTCATATGCATGTCACGTTGAAGTAGTTTAAGAATTGCCGAAACAAGAATATTGTCCAGATCTTATAAAGATGCTTGATAATGATGGCCGAAATATTCTTCATCTTGCACTTGAAAGTAAAAAGTTTAAAGTGTTAAGATACATCTTACAATCCGTAAAGAGGTTTAAAAGATGATAAATGGACACAATGCCAATAGGAACACTCCCTTGTACTGCCATCCAAAAAAAGTAAGTATTTCCATTAGCATCCTGTCCATTTATCATTTTTTGAAACTCTTTACGAGTGGATTATAAGATGTGTCTTACTACTTTAAACTTTCCAGTTTCAACTTCAAGATGAAGAATATTTCTGCCATTATTAAACATCTTCATAAGAACTGGATAGTATTCTTGTTTCATTCTTAGACTACTTCAAAGTGGCTCAGCATAAAAAGACAAATATAATGGGAAAAATTCATCTTTAACCTTTTCCACGGAGCATGAAGCACATTGATTTAAGAAATAACAAACCCCTTCTTTATAAATTACATGTGCTGCATAATGAAATGGAATCCTTCCTTTAGTATCCCTCAAATAAATCCAGGCTTTTTCGTTAATATAGAATCTAAAATATCTAGTATATTTTATAAAAATAATAACTGATTAAAAATATGCTTTGACTTAAAATGAATTTGCAAAAAAAACTACCTTGCAATGGAAATGAAAAAATATTTACATCTATATAATACTAAAAAAATAACTTAAAAATAGTTTGTCTTTTAGTTAGTCATCGTTGGCATAAATACCTTAAAAAGATCAAATATACTCGTTCATCCACACAAATAATAAAATATTATAAAAATAATATGATAAAATGTAAATTAATTTCCTATACTAATAAAATCATTTATTAATATTATAATAATATTACTAACATAGACATATAATATTTAGTTCAAATTACATTATATGATGTATGATAAAATTTTGCTTATATTCCCCCCTTTTTATGTACATCTAACATCCCCTAACTCATAATTATATAAGAAATAAATATTATTTATGTAATAAAAAAAATACGCGGTGTTACATTGTTACATAAGTTAAGAAAGAGAAGTTTGTATGAGATAAAAAAAAAACAAAAGAAAGAATATCAAATTAAACTTTATTAAACTTTACTCGGAATGTAATTTGTTATAATATTTATATCAATAATTATAAATAAAATAAAAACTACAAAAGACAAGTTAAATAATAAACCCTTAATAAATGAATTTCTATTTTTTAAAGTGAACATCAAATATCTATCTAGCTTGCATTGACAAGGATGTCTTTAAGGAAAAAGAATGTATAAAGAAGACAAAAGAAAAAAATTAGATAACACATATCTTCATCCTTCTTTAAGATTGTTGTGAGAAAAGTTATTTCTCTAGGAACAAAGTTAGGGTCTTACGTATTGTCTTCATCAAAAAAGTTCGCTTTCTTTCACAACTTCTTGAAACTATTGAGAAGATAGAAAAATGACACTTCGCTATGACCATTAATTATAGTCTCATGCAACAAAGTGTTATCACCATGTGGTTGAACACTAGTAATAAGTCTTGGCTCCGAGGCATATATGAATCGTCAATTTTACTCATTGGAGACGACCTACGATATCTTTTATTCATTTCTAAAAACAAGTGAAATAGGTACTGCTTTTGTATTTTCTTCAAATGCCTTCTTGGTAAATCTACCTGCATTGTGTTGCGTTCAAACTTCTCAAGCATATAATTAGCTAGTGCAGATGTGAAAATTGTAAAAAATAAAATTATATATAAAAAGTTTTAATTGATCAATTGTATTGTCGTGTGTTTCATCACATTGACTTAAATAATATGAGAAAAAGGATTCAAGCGAGTACCTTAAATACTCTTAAATTTCACCAAAAAACTTCTTAATTTCCTTCTTGATGAGATCAAAAGATTAAAAGAACTGATACACTCGTGAACTTCAAAGAATAAAGTGTAGAAAAAAGATTTATTTTATTTATACTAAAATGATATTACACGTACATACATATAAATTCAATTTTAAAATTGAAGTGTCAAAATACTCTAATTAATGTAAGACATCTCCTTATTAATAGTTTAAAATTCAAGTAAAAATCATCAAGGTAAATATAATGTCAATATTTTCACATTGTTCTTTGGACAAGTATATAATACTAAAACAGTAATATAAGCAAATAATGAGCTCGGTACAAGAATATTACAAAAATTAAAACACTGTAGGTGACCTATTATATATGGTTAGATACGAAGATAGAGAATACAAACACACAATTAACATTCAAGTATACGAACTATATAACCTACAAGAAAACCAATAATGAAACAAACTTCAGTGTCTTATGCATACCAAGAGAATGAAGCAAAGTTCAGAGCCTTGTGCATACCCAAAGAATGACGCAAAGGTAAGTGTGTGTAACAGAGAGTGTTCATCCACATGTATATATACACGCATGAGCGCACTCGCGAAATTAGAATTCAAAGTCATTTTATTTAGAAATACAAATAAAAAAGGAGTTTAAGTTTATAAAATATTAATAAAGAGCAATCTTTTAAGAATTATTGAATGTTAAAGATGATGTTAAAAGAAAAAAAAAATGAATCTAAAAAAATAAATATTAATTTTATAATATTTATAAATATTAATTATAATTAAATTTAAAATTATTATAAAATTAATTTTATTATAATTAATTTTATAATAATATTAAATTTTTCTATTTATCATTTGAATTAATTATCATAATATTTATAATAATTTTTTATAATAAAATTATAATTAATTCACCTGACATAATAAAAAAATAATGAAATTAAAGAAAAATTTAAATTTATCAATTTTATTTTACATAAATATATAATTACCAATCATGAATTTTAAAAATAAAATAATCAAATTTTAAACAAATATTAGAAAAATAAAATTTATATTTTTTTAATGTACATGTATTTTGAGATATATATATATATATATATATATATATATATAAGAAATAGGAAAAAAATGAAGATTGCAATAAAAGTAAAGATAAAAATAAATTCTAATAATAACTATTTAAAATAAATATACAGTAAAAAAATATAAATATTTCATGTTATGAATATAAAAAAAATTCAGGTAAATTATAACTTTACTTAGTAAAAATTGACATATTTTTCTATTTATAATTTTAATATAAATAGAAAAAATATTAATTATTATAATTCATTAAATAATTTTTAAATTATACTAATTAATAATTTATTTTAAAAAATTATTAATTATTTTTAATAATTTTTTGAATTAAAATAATTAATAATTAATTTCATAAATTATTAATTATAGTAATCCGTTAATAATTTTTTTATTTATAATAAGTAATAATTCATTTATCATAGAAAAAATTAATTTTTTTATTTATAATAAGTAATAATTCTTTCTCAGAAGCTTCTCCTCGTTTGATTTTATTTTTTTTCACTCTCCCTCCCTTTCTCTAATTAATTTCCTTCCTCCTTCATTTTTATGCTTGTTAGTATTTTTTAAATTTAGATGTTAAGAATGCATTTAAAACTAATATTGAAAATTTAACTGCGGTTAAGGTTCAACATGCTTTCTCTGTGTAATTAATTTTTATGTTTTTTTTATTTTCAAATTAAAGTCATGATTGTTTTCTTGCAAGTTCCTTTTGAATATATTTGAAATAGTTTAGATTGAAAAAGTTACTCACTTTTTTAAGTTTCTGCTTTACACTATTTGCATGAAAATTGAAACTGGTAAATGAGGAGGCATGACACTTAGGAGATTTTACATATGTTTCTTGAATCTCTTTTTTTTTTTTCCTGTTATTTTTCCTTTATTAACATTAGTCTTTAATATTTATTTTAAATATATATTTATTAAATAATTATTTATTATTTTAATATTATTTTTATTTATTTTTTACTTTTAAATATTTAAAATCAGACTTAAAAACTAACAACAACAACAACAATAATAATAATAATAATAATAATAATAATAATATAAAACAAACAATATTTATAAAAGGGAGAAATATTATTAAATTTTTTAATAATTTATTTAATACATTTTATAGTTAGGTAAATTATGTGAAAATTTCATTAAATAACTGATAGTTACATCCACCTCTTCACAAGTTCTGCTAAATTGGTAAGGTAAAGAAACGAATATTTATTGTTTACAATATTACATTTAAATTTATTTTTTATTCTAATTGATACAAAATATTTAAGAATAAAAATTTAAATGATTTTTAATTTCTATAATAATTAATACATTTAAAATTAATCTCTAAAATGTTTTAGCGTATAAATTTCATTGGGTTATGTATTTGAATTTCTTTTTCTTTTCCTCTTAAAATATTCTCTTTTATCATCTCTTAAAACTTGTCAACATAATTTCAATTCTACGTAGATGAATTTTTTATTTATTCTATACTTTTTTATTTTTGTTTTTAGAAATTGTATATTATTGATTACTCTTTTAATCTATATACGTGATTTCTTCTCTTCTAATCTTTCTTTTATGTATAAAAAATTATGTGATTTTATTACACAGAAATTTTTTTCTTATCAAAATAGTATAAATAAGATTTTTTTTTTGACAGATTTCTCACCTTATGTTAGTACTTTTCTATTCTAGGTTGTGATACTTTATTGTCTCCGGTGTATAACCAACGGCAATGTTACTGTTAATTCAGCTTTACTTACTTTTCAAATGACTTTAATCTAAGAAAAAAGTATTGAAAATAAGTGTGTATGTCCAAAATCTAAAGTTATTATATACTTTATTTCAGTTATAATAATAAAATATTATTATTATTTTTATCTTATATACATTATTTTTACGTAATAGTTTTTTTTTTATAAAGATCCTTGATTATATTAAACACTTGTTATACTATTTATAAGATTATTATAAATAGGATATTAATAATTCAAATAGATTAATATATATGTGATAGGTAATATTCGTTGGATGAATATTAATAGATTTTATTTGTTAATTTACATATAGAGATGACACACATATGGATGTGGTCATTGAACTAACTCTAAGTTTCTAACTGAGAATTTTGTATGGTTAATATTACTTTATAAAAAATTCTCTAGAAAAATATGAAATTTTTTTTAACATAAGATTATCATAGTAATCAATAAGTCATTTATTATATTTTAATTTTAGCACCTATTGTACTAGTTGAATAGATATTGGATATAATCAAATACATGCAGGATTAATGATAATTCAAGAAGAGATCCATTAGCTCTACGTAATGAGTTTGATCTCTATTAAAATTAAGATCTTAGTTTCTTAAGTCACTTATGATAAATTAGTTTGTTAGAGTATTGACAACTTATACCATACTCTAGAGCTAATTTAGAGCTGTAAAAGATCAAACGAAATGCTATATTATTTTCTAATGATTCTTGAAAGTAAAATATATTACTTCATGCTATCTGGAGATTGAGAAGTGTTGCTAGACGCTAACCTTGGTTAATAAATTAATAATTATGAATTTATTATCGACTTAGTATTAAACCTATAGAGTCACATAATAACGAGTGTTCTAATCTTTACATAAAATAATTTTATTATTTAATAATTGAGATTGTGAAATCTATTTTATCAAAGAAATAATATTTTTTTTAAGTAAAATATTATTATATTCTTTGTTAGTACTAAATATATTAATAATAAAATATCAACATAATATAATTTATTTTTTAATAATAGATTAAAATTCAATTGTTAAAAGTACATGTGATAGTTCAAGCAATTGACTTAGTCAATGAATTATTGATAAGATAAGAAAATACAAACTACCGAGTTATAAGACAGTGGAGCAAATACAGTAGGGCTAAAAAAAAATGGTCAGATTGGTAAAATCACTAAAAATATATTATTATATATTTTAAGTAAAGCACTACACCTTAAGCAGCCTGTTAAAAAATAAAGAGTTTCTTTTTTCTCTCTCATATTCCGCTGCTAGTGATTGTTTCATAGTTAAAAAGTCGTCAAGTACTCTCATTATTAAAAAAATTTTACAGCCCATGAGATCATCAACAATTACATATTTTTAAAGTTTTTCATTTAATCTAGTATATTTTAATATAAAATAAATCTTACTTTTCTGTTACACGTGTTACGAAGACTAATTTTGCACATAAAAAGAGCTAGTGTTTTGCTTTTATTTTTATAAAAATTATTATTTTTTATCTTATATATATATATATGTTCAAAAGAATATGTTTAAAAAGTATATCTCTATTTAGGAACTCTATTGTGAGAAAGTATCGACTACTAAGTCATTATCATCGGAAACAACCAAGAAAGATGAGGTGCCCGAGTTTCAAAGCAATGAATATGCAAGTAAACGATTACACTATTGTTGAGGCACATGGGCTGAAATTCAACTCTTGACTATCACTATAACATTTTAACATTTCTTTCTTATCCTTATTAATGCATCTTTCAAATAAAATAAACGAAGAGATTTTGCTGCAATCATTGGTTTAAAGGAAAATAGGATTTAAAACAAGATAATAAAGAGAAAATAATATTCTCTCACGCACTTCATTTTGGGTGTAAAATAGATTAAAAGAAAAATAAATCAAAATATAATATAAAATTATTTAAAAAAAAAAAAAGAATATGGTGTACTGTAAAACTCCTTGGGTTATGCATTTGCATATTTTTCTTCTTTTCTTTTAGGATGTTCTTAGTTAACATCTTTTATAATTTGTCAACATAATCTCATTGTTAGATACATGACTTTTTTTAATTTCAAATTTTAAAATTATTGATTATTTCCATTCTAGATACATGACTTCTTTTCTTCTAATCTTTCTATTATTTATAAAAAAAATTATATGATTTTATTATATAAATAAAATTTCACTTATCGATCAAAATAGTATAAAGAACATTTTTCTTGACTGATTTCTCTCTCTATGTTAGATCCTTTATACTCTAGTTTGTGACACTTTATTGTCTACTTGTCAAGTGGGTGGAGGCTATTACCTGACAATATCTTTTTTATTACCAAATTGTTCAAGGATTTTTTTTTTCACATGCTCTTTTATCCTAAATTAAAGTCAACTAAGCAGAAAGTAAAATTGAATTAATAAAATCAACATGGCTATTGAAAATTTGATAGAAAAGGATATCATTATTCCAACAGTTGGATAATTTTTGCTTCGTATGTAACTTGGACCTAGTGGAACAGTGGGAACTAGAGAGAAAAGAATATTCAATTAAAAAAGTGCATGTACTTAAAATTTGATCTAACGAGAGATACCTTTGGCTCATAAAAGGCAGAGAACTTGGTCACATATGCTATAGCTTCTATAACTCTCTCTTTAAGATGGCTAACTTCAGGCATCTTTTCTTGAACCTGTTTTTGCTTTTCGTGCTTCTCTTATCAATGCAAGTGGCAACAGCAAGGTTACCCGTACGGATCTCTGAGATTCCTCACAAACCACGTAAGTGAACTAGCTTTCCTAGAAGAAATTATTCATTTGAAATTAAACTTATTAATGGTTTGCTGATCATTCAGTTTTAACATTGTTTGGAAACCTTTTAGATGGACGCTTTCTTGGTGGTGATCCACGTGGCCACAATTATAATCATCATCCCTGAGGAGTTCTGAGTACCCATTTAACATCACCAATTTCAATGCTAAAAAATAATCAAAGTGGATTGAGCAGAGCAGCGTTGTGTTTCGTTCTGTGTAAAAGCATCTATCTATTTTGGATTTACGATTTTCTGCCGTGTTATTTTCTTGGTTTTTATGCAACTCAATAATCTGGTGTAATCCATGTAACTCACCACGTGAGATAAGAAGTACTTGTTATCTTATTATCATATTATCAACGTATGTGTTTTTTCTTTTGATTTAATGTTACTTAAAGAATTAACCATGAAGATATAACACACGACTGCTCGTGAAGATAATTGATTTACATTAAACCTAAAATTCTTAATTACATTATATGTAATGAGGAATCACATTTATCAATGTTAAAAGGACGTAAAATACATTCTCAAGTTTATAAATATTATAATAAATATTTTTTTTCTATTACAACCATTTCTTGTTAATTGTTAGTTTTATATATTTTTAATATAAATAAATTTTTTTCTGTAACCATATAACACAAATATAAAATTTAATAAATACTTATTTTTAAAATAATTTAAAATATTTAATAAAATGTCTTTAATGTATACTTTTACGTCTATGAAAAAACTGTTGAAAATTCTACAAAAGATTATTAAATAATTAAAGTATATATATAATTTTTTTTCAGCAATTAAAGTATATTCCAATATACCTTCCAGGTTGCATACTGACTCAGCTGTGATTGACGAGTGACGCAAACCAAGTGACAAGTCAAGAGTACAGACCACTCTAAACACTTGATGGATTTTTGTTATTCGAAGCCACAATGTGTATATATATATATATTGGGCTAGTTGGTGGAACACAGAAGCCAAATTTCTCTAATTTAATAAGACAAAAATACATGGAAAAAAATAAAACAAATATCACCAACTTACTTGATTAAAACAAAAAATATAGATTGATTTAAACATTTTAACTAAATTAAAATATAAAAATTATATTATGACTGGCATAAAAATAATCAAAATTTAGTAATCTTAATATTTTTATTATTTTTATTTTATTTATCATTAATAGATTTAAAATCCTTAAAGAAATATATAAATATATTTATGACATGATGTATTTATTATTTTTCTCGATCATTATTTATATTTATTTATAAATATTTTTCATATAAAAAATTCAAAATATAAACATATAGGATATGGTAACTTTATAACTTAATTATACTATTGCATGTTAGATTAATTTTGATAGATTTTGGTATAATTTAATTAGACAAAAATAAATATAATATATGATACTATTTTAAAATAATACAATTTTTTATTTATTTAATAAATTAAAATAAAATATTTAAATATAATTTATTGAAATAAAATAAATAAAATATCAACATGTATAATAACTCTTGAGAATTAATATGATTGCAAAACATAAAAAATAAAGTAAAATAATAGAAATAATTGTTGATAAGTTTTAAAAAGTTAAGTAAAAATTAGTTGTATAAATAAAAGGATTTTGTTAACTTAAGTCTTTAGGGTTGAGGATACACAATTAATAATAATAAATTTTATTAAAAAGAGAATTATTTATTATATTTTTATAACTCTAATACAATAACTATGTACTCTTTTTATAAAAAGTTTCTGTTTGTGAATATTTAAAATCAACCCTAAAGGTCAAGATTAACAAAATCCTAAATAAAAAATAAAGACATATATAATAATATATAAAAAATAATTTAATAATAAACAATTCAAAACAATGATTTTGCAAGTGTGTTTTTTTATTTAAAATATATTTTAATTTTTAATGCACAATTTTAAACACTAAATATATTAAATTAATTAATAATATTATTTAAATAAATAACATTTAAATAAAATATAAAGTAGCGATATGATTTGATTTTCAATAAGTTTGTAACTCAAGCTTTATTCCATTTTTGTATGATTTTAATTTTTTTTTTTTATGATTTCACTGTTTTATGATGTACTTTTAATTTTTTATAATTCAATAGATACTTATTAAATATAATTTATAATTAATTTTTTATTTTTATTTTTAATATTCTATAATCATCTATATAAAACTTTTATATACAATAAATTTTAATAAGTTTTTTAAATACAATTCACAAATAATAATTATGAATTAATTGTTTTAAATTATTAAATTATACAAAATATTATAATTAATTTTAATATATTTTTATTAAATATAATTTATAATTAATTTATTGTCTTTATTTTTAACATGTACTAACATCCATTTTTACCATTTATGTTATCAACACTTTATATAATATATTTTTTTAGTGTTACAATGTTCATGCAACTAATATTATATATCTCTAAATATTTAAATTTTAATTATTTAATTTTTGTTAGAAATATATAATAGCAAATAGATACAGTTAATTTTATATAATCATGTATAAATATAGATAAATTATTAATAAAAAACAATTAAGTTTCACTTTAATAATTGTCGTACTTAAGATTGATATGAAAAGGTAACAAGTGAATATTAAAATTTAGTTCATATTAATGAAATAAAACTCTTATATTGATTGATTAGAGAATAATACTCACTACTTACAATATTGCATTTAAGTTTTTTCTTTATTTTTATTGGCACATAATATTTAAAAATAAAATTTTAAATATTTTTTAATTTCTATAATAATTATCACATTTGAAATTTATCTCTAAAAAGTTGCAGTATAAAATTCATTGAGTTATGTATTTGCATTTTTTGGGTTAAAATGTTCTCTTTTAGCATCTCTTAAAATTTGTCAACATGATTTCAATTCTATATATTTAAATGAATATATTAAAAAATATATCTCAATTTTGGTTATATTTGGAGATCAAGTTTAAGAGAAAAAAAGAGGAATAAAGAAGAGTTTAACTCTTATTTAGAAGTTAATCAAAGAGTAGAAGGGTTAGGTTTCTTTAAACCCTCTAATTTATTAATTTTAAAAATTTTTCTGTTCTGAGAATTTTTTTCTCTCTTATTTCCTCGCTCTTTGATGATCAGAATTTTATTTTTTTAAAATATATTAGTTTTTAAATTGAGATTTTTTAAAAAAATTATAATGAACAAAAACATTAATTTAAAATGTTAGTTTTTAAATTGAATTTTTTTAAAATTATAAAAAATAAAAGTATTAATTTTAATAATATTAATTTTAAAAAATAAAAAATATTTAATTTTTCTATTTTTTGAAAAAATAAAAAAATAAAAAAATAAAAAAGATATAAAAATAATAATAATAACATCTACAAAATTAAACTTTCATACTTTGTCTGTAATATTAAACATTTAAGGTTTGTTTGATTTAGTTTTGATTTTTAATTTTTAAAAATTATATTTTAAAATAATTTTATAAAATTGCTTTTATAAAAATAAATTAAAATAAATTGTTTGATAATTTAATTTTTAAAATTATTTTTAGTTAGACTTTTGTTAGTTTTAGAAAGAAAAACAGAAAAATAAAAACAGAAACAGCTAAATAGCAATTCTATTTTTCAGTTTTAAAAACTGAAAATAAAAATTAATTTTTAAAACTTACATTAACAAACAAGTTTTTCTATTTTTTAATTTTAAAAACTAAAAATTCTATTTAAAAAAAATAAAAAAACTCTTAAATAACTTTATTTTCCTTTTGTTTCAAACTCTTTCCTTCTCATCCCTTTTCTTTTAAACTTTCAATAAAACTCTTAATAACTCTAACGTGAGAAAATATTAACTGCTAAGTTATCATCATTTGAAATAACCAAGAAAGATGAGGTACCCAAGTTTCAAAGCAATGAATATGCGAGTAAAACGATTAGACTATTGTTGAGGCACATGGGTGAAATTCAACTCCAAGCTCCAAGTATAGCTACAACATTTTGACTTTTCTTTCTTATCCTTATGAATGCATCTTTCAAATAAAATAAACGAAGAGATTTTGCTGCAGTAATTGGTTTAAAGGAAAATAGGACTTAAAACAAGATAATAAAGAGAAAATAATCTTCTCTCATACACTTCATTTTGGGTGTAAAATAGATTAAAAGAAAATCATTAAAAATATAATATAAATTATTTTTTTAAATAAAGGAATAAGGTGTGTACTGTAAAGTCTGGGTTATGCATTTGCATCTTTTTCTTCTTTTCTTTTCTTTTTTTAAGATGTTCTTTGTTAATATCTTTTAAAATTTGTCAACATAATTTCACTCCTAGATACATGAATATTTTTATACTTTAATTTTTTATTTTCAAAATTTAAAATTATTGATTACTTCCAATCTAGGTACATGACTTCTTTTCTTCTAATCTTTTTTTCTATATAAATAAAATTTGTTTTATCAAAAAGATTATAAAGAAGATTTTTCTTGACTGATTTCTGTGTGTTAGATCCTTTACACTCTAGTTTGTGACACTTTGTTTGTTGTCTACTTGTCAACTGTGTGGAGACTATTACCTGGCAATATATTTTTTATTATCAAATTGTTCAAGGATTTCACATGCTCTTCTATCCTAAATTGAAGTCAACTAAGCAGAAAGTAAAATTGAATTAATATAATCAACATGGCTATTGAAAATTTGATAGAGAAGGATATAATTATTCCAACAGTTGGATAATTTTTGCTTCGTATGTAACTTGGACCTAGTGGAACAGTGGAACTAGAGAGAAAAGAATATTCAATTAAAAAAGTGCATGTACTTAAAATTTGATCTAACGAGAGATACCTTTGGCTCATAAAAGGCAGAGAACTTGGTCACATATGCTATAGCTTCTATAACTCTCTTTAAGATGGCTAACTTCAGGCATCTTTTCTTGAACCTGTTTTTGCTTTTCGTGCTTCTCTTATCAATGCAAGTGGCAACAGCAAGGTTACCCGTACGGATCTCTGAGATTCCTCACAAACCACGTAAGTGAACTAGCTTTCCTAGAAGAAATTATTCATTTGAAATTAAACTTATTTATGGTTTACTGATTATTCAGTTTAAACATTGTTTGGAAACATTTTAGATGGACGCTTTCTTGGTGGTGGTGGTGGTGATGATCCATTAGGCCACAATTATCATCATAATCACTGAGGTGTTCTGAGTACCCAATTAACTATGCTTGCAACACCAATTTCAATACTAAAACATAATCAAGTTTCGTTGTGTGTAAAAGCATCTATCTATTTCGGATTTACTTCAATAAAGCCGTGTAATATATGTATTCGACCGATCAGTTAATGATTTAAGATTTGGTTGTTGTTAGCTATTATAATCATATGCGTTTTCTCTTTTGATTTAACTAAGTACACTCCTTGCCTTCCAACCAAATTCATCATCCAAATTCATGATCCAAGTTCGTGTTGATACAGCACAGGAGGGCGCAAATTCCAATCACGTTTCAATTATTATTTGTTCATTATTACGAAGAACGTTTCGGATAGACTTTTAAACGTCTTTTCCTTCTTAAACCGTTTCATAAATATCATATATCTCAGTCACAATATAAAATATTTCCTCAAATTTATAAGTATTATAATAATTAATTTTTTAATAGTTAGTTTTATACCTTTTTATATAAATAAAGATTTTCCCCTAAACATATAATAAAAATATATAATTTATTAAATACTTATTTTTTAAAATATTTAATAAAATGTTTTTAATATATATTTTTACATCTATGAAAAAACTGTTGAAAATTCTATAAAAGAGTATTATTTAAAATGATTTTGGTAGTTGTTAGTATAAAAAATAATTAAAAAATTATAAGTAAAAAATTTTATTAAAAGAATTGTACCATATAAGACACTATTTGGTCATCCTTAAATAAATTAGAAATCCAACACTCATTCAACCTCACCACCCCTTCGATCTCACCTCTTGACGAGAGGTACCAATACTCTTTTGGTCTCACCACCCTGTCAGTCTCACTTCTAGAAGAAGGGTACCAACACTCCTTTGGCCTTACCTTTGAACAAGAAGTACCAACACTCCTTCGGCCTCACCTCTGAACGAGAGGTACCAACACCCTTTCGACCTCACCTTGGGACGAGAGATACCAACACTCCTTCGGCCTTATCTCTGAGCGAGGTACCAACACCCTTTCAGCCTCACCAGCCCTTTGGCCTCACATTTGGACGAGGGGTACCAATACTCCTTTGGCCTCACTTTGGAACGAGAGGTACCAACACTCTTTCTATAATACCTTATGTTTAATTTCAATAAATCATAATTTCGCAAATTCAGAATAAAATAAATTTCATTTCAAATAAGGTTCTCAACCCTTGGTTTCATCAAATATTTTAAAGTAAGAAAAAATGTTACAATTTCTATCAAGTCACTACTACAGAACCCATTCAGATACATTAGTTTCAAATTAAAATCCTAGTCCTATAGTAGTTTCATCCGCCCCTTTCACTGAATCTGGTGCTGATCGTCTTGATTTTTTGAAAAATGAATGTAAGGATGAGTACTCTACACTACCAAAACATACAATTAAGCATAGAGTCTCACCTCTAGCACATTTTCAATACCTTAAACAAATACAAGCACAGGCAACATTATCACATCCATAAGCACAATTCATGAACCCATGCATACTCACGCCAGTTACACTCACATTGACACTGTGATCATAAATTTACACCATGAATGATCGTTGGTTACCCCCGCCTCAGGGATACCACGTGAGCAGTTACGGGTCGCTCAGCAAAGGTAATGGTCAGAGGTCTAGTCAGGAAGAGAGTGTGTGGCCTATGGTGCACCCGTTCCATATTCGGTATCACCACCACTCCCTCTTTACCAAGATATTTCTACCGTCCTCATCTCCCACACCTCCAGTGTATCGCTGAACCATTCATAGCACATTACAACGGCGTTACACGCCCCAGTCACACACATTTCAGTATACGTCACATAGCTCACATTTAACAGTACACGGAACTAGGCCCATATTTGTTCAACTTTACGGCACTAGGCCCACATTTCATTTTCACAGCACACACAACACATAGTCTACAATTCATTCAAGACACACGGCCCCTAACCTATTTCCATTCATATTACACGGCCTTCGGGCTCACATTTCACAATGTTCATTCAGATATACATATATATAAATGGCACAAGTGTCCACATCACATATTTCATCAATTTTCTACCCTCTACTCAGCCACATCACAATATCACACATAAAGGAGTAAGGTAGAGTCTCCCCTTACCTTGGATTGAAGACCCACGTCTGAACTCAACCATGAAAATACTCCCCATATGGCTTTCGGCTTCCAATCGTTCCCCACACAAATTCGAGCTCCAATCTTGCTCCCGAACGACTTTAGAGGTAATTAATCAGTGGAACAGGGTTTGGGAGTGAGAGAATTGAAGGGATTTCGAAGGGAGAGAGAGAAAATAACTCTCCCCGAACCCTAACCCCCTTTAAATCCTTTTCTGGTCGCGACATTCTATCTCGCTGCAGCGACATGCCCTCTCTCTACAGCGAAAAAACCAAAGCAAACTGCACTCTGATTTCTGCAGAATCTTGCTACAGCAAGACCCTTTCGCTACAGCGAGACTGCACCCAAAAATACACCCCAAACTGTCGTTCTGTTGCTACAGCGAAATGTCTCTCACTATAGCGAGAAGGCGACAGTTCTGGTCCTTCCTCCTAGGACCCTCTCACTACAGCAAGAATCCTCTCACTGTAGCGAGAACAGCCCAGTATCACGCCCTACACTTATGCACTTAGCCCATTTCAGCTCTATTCAGTCATACATACACACAATACATACATCTATATATTTAATACACATAAACATCATTATCAAGTAAATCAACACACATATATATACATTTAGATTTATATAAATAACAATAATTAATATTGTCAAAATTCAGGACGTTACACTTTCAGCCTCATCTTTGGACGAGAGGTACTAACACCCCTTCAGCCTTTCTCGAATGAGAGGTACTGTCACCCTTTTAGTCATATCAAAATAAATTAACAAGTTAATTAAGGTAAATAATTAATTAAGAAAAGATTAATTATCCAAGCAGTCAAAAGGTTAATTTAAGGCTGACTCATCAAGTTTATTAGCCCAATATTATGCTTATAAAAGGAAAGTAAGAATAATAGGTAAAGAGGGTCTCCAAAATATTTAATAGCATTTATTGCTCTTTACCGAATACTTACTTAACCGTCGGAGTGTCATTGCAGGTACTCTTTCCCTACAGAGAAGGAGAATCTACAATATTTTATAAGAACGTCACAATAGTATATGAAGACTGAAATTATAGTGAACGAGTGTATCGTTTACAGGAACAATAATATTCTAAATGATCTTAAAATATCTTACAAAATCTCTTACAATAAATTGAATTTATTATACATTTATTAGATGTTAAACATATTTATTTTAGGTCACCTAAGTGTGTGGAGGAAAAAAAAATTAAAACAATGAAAGTGTATTCCACAGTACCTTTTTTGTGACACAGTGCCTCAGTTGTGACTGACGAGCGACCCAAACCAAGGGATAAGGAAAGAGTACGGACCACTCTAAACAGTTCGTGGATTTTTGTTCTTCGAAGCCACTGTATATATATTGTGGGCTTGGTGGAACCCAAACTAACAGACGGGTTGTTGGCTAAAAGTTTAATGTTTTGTTTGGCTTAGGTAAAGAACAGAAAAGAATTGTGAAAGAAATAAAATAAGTTAGAAAAGCAAATAAAATGAAACAAATATGATCCATCACATTTTATTTTCTTGTCTCGTACATAGAAAAAGGAGCTAAATATTTTTTTTTCATCTTTCTTGAAATATTTTTATATTTATATACCTCTATTTTTAATAGTAAAAGAATTGTTTATTATTATTTCTTACTTCTTTAATATTTATCTCGTTCAAAACACTTTTGTATTTATTTATTTTACTACTTTCTTTCTATTTAAATTTTTTTCTTCTTATTTTTTTTTCTCTAACCAAACAAATCATAAACGTAGATATCATAAAATATTACAACCAAAAGAATTATATTATTAAAGGAATATAATAAATATTTTAACATAAAATATAAATATTCTTTTACATTGTATCAGAAAATAACTTTGTAATAAAAATACAATAATTTTCATTCATTACAAAAGGCAAAAGTTTAACTAATTTTATGGATAATCATGACTAATTTTGAGATCCATCAATTTAATAAAATTTAAAATTTATTCTTAAATTGATCATTATTTCTAAAGCTATTAATTTAAGTTATTTAATAATGTTAGAATTTAATTGCAAGATATGATACATAAAGTTCTACATTAAAAAGTGTGAGATTGAACTTTTTGATTACATAATTTGTGGCCATGTGAGTAAAAAATAAAAATAAAAATCTAAGTAATATAGCATGAGAAAAGTAACTATAATCATCTCTTACAAATAAACAAAATAATATATCAAATTAGAGTTTAGAATAAAAGGTTTAATAAGATGAATAGGACAAAAGGAATATAAATTTTAAAAATATTAATTTTTAGAGAGAAAAAATATTTAAGTTTTGTATTTTTTGAAAATAAAAAAGTATAAATAAAATATATAAAAGGCACTAATGTTATTTATATTATTAACCCCTTATCACCCTCCTCTTTCTATATTAAATATCAAAATAAAAAAGAAATTTTAAAAAATATATGAATTTAGACTGTCATTGAATTGTTCTTTAGAAATCTAATGCATAAAGATTTTAATAATGAAAATTTCAACTATAAATTTGTTCTTAGTCAGTTTTCTTCCAACTTTTTGCCTATTCTCTACATCAATGATATTAAACTAATATCTTATTTTTAATTGACTTTCAGATTTATTTTTAGTTTCAAAGATTATACTATTTAAAAACATTAATATATTTTTAATAAATTTCGTAATAACTTCTCTAATTTTTAGAAAATATTTTATTCCTACACAATATATTTTTTAATCTTTTATCATCATATCACAACCCATGTTGCAATACATTTTAACTCCTCATGTAAAAAAGTTACTCATAGGTATAAAATTTAGTCATAGCTTAGGAAAATTTACAGGTAATACACTAATTTTGGTTAATTTTTTAATATAATTTTATGATTTGTATATGATTTGATCAATTTAAAACATATGTTGTTATTAATTTTTATTTTTAGGGGATGATTCAACCTTTTTTTTTTACACTCTGATCTATAAAGTAAGGTTTAGCTTAAGTCCTAATCAAGACAAAAGAAAGGAAAAAGTTTTGTGGACAATTATTTCTGTGCAGGTGATTTTTCTACAAATTTTAATATGAACAAATTTGCAGATGATTTTCTCATAACATAATTTGCAATAGAATTTCTAAAAAAATATACAAATAAATTTGCAAATAAATTCTAAAAAAAATATGCAAAAAGATTTGTATGTAAATTTTTTATGAAAAATTGTAAAAAAAAATCTCAAGAAATTTTTCAAGTAAATTTGTAAGTATTTTTATTTTTTTAAGAAATTCACAAGAAAGTCCATCGATAAAACTCTTACAAATTTATTAATGAAAAATTTTCTAAGAAAATAAAAAAAATATTTTATACAATTCATTTTATAAATTTAATTTGTAGAAAAATTTTGTAAATCAATAAAATAATTTACATGAAGGGTTGGTTGATACCTTTGAATACAATTTTTACTTTACGTTATCATATTCTTGACCGAAGTAATCTCGTTTAATATATATTAAGAATTCTTAGAATTTAAAGATTTTTTAGCGTTTTGTGTTCAATAAATACCCGTCATCCTCTTTGTTTTGACAATGAGAATCCCTGCAACCTCTAAATGGGTTGTCCTATCAACCAATTCTTCATCCATACTATAGTTTTAACTTCATCAATCACATATCCATGCTAACAAATTTAGCAATGAAGGCATAAGCTAAAACTTTTCACACATTACATCGAGCAATCTGTCAAATGAATTTAAAAATATTATTAATTAAATGTAAATTAATTAGCATTTTGTGTTACGATTACAATAGAAAAAAAAATTAAATCCATGCTATTCTATTTGCATATTCAAAAATTGAAATTACATTAAGTAAAGAGAACAATAGACATGTTTATAACTTCACAGTTGAATCTCATTTCGATTAAAGAAAATAAAAAAGAAATACAACAATAAAAAACATCAAAGATATTGCCACATAACTGATGGAAATAAATAAATATAACTTGAGGAGCATAAACAAAAAGAGGGTTTAGGTTGAAACGAAAAGAGTGACATAAAAGAGAAGAGGACTTGCAAGAAGGCAAATGTATTGGGTAAGTTGTAACAAACTATGAAAAGAAAAAATAAAGTAGCACTTTTCTTTTGACAGTGAGTAAATATGTAGGAAATCTTATAATTCAGTATTAAATGCAATCCGTTGAACTATTATGATAATTATAATTAAATATGATCATAATCATCATTATTATCTTTATTATTACTATTATGTTAGAATGATAATAGTATATGAGAGATAAATGTAGAAAATTTTAAATATTATATTAAAGTTACTAATTGCTTTTTAAGTATCACTTGAATATTTTAGGGATGAGTAAAAATTTATATATAATAATCTAATCCTTAACTAAAACTAAAATGAATTTAAAAATCTATATTTTAAAGAAAATGAAAAATTTAATCCTCTTTGTTTTTTGTATTTCCTTTTATGAAATTGGATTTAGTTTTACCAAAAATTGTTTTCATTCATCCTCTAGCACAGAGGCTTCCATCATTGAGGTGGGGTCTGCCTAACTAAATTGATAAATCAATTATGAGAATTAGAATTTTGCTAGGTGCTGTGTACCATGACCCTAATTTAACTTAAATTAATTTATTTTTAACATAAAATTTATGTAATAACAATAATATATATATATATATAACGAGTTATAATTTATTACTTTTACTAGTTGTTAAATTTAAATTAAATAAAAAATTCAAATTAAATGTAAAAGTTTTTATACTTATATCGATATAAGAAGATCTTTTCCCTATGTATATATATAGACTTTGTTCAAATATAAGATGATAATATAACGATAAAAATTGATAGAAATGACTATTTTAAAAATAATTTTTTTAAGTTTTATTTATAATTTTTATTTAATTAATAAATTAAAAAAATTATTCAAAGATTATTGTAATGAAAGAAACATGTGATTTAGTAAAAAAAAAAGTATATATTATTTTATAAATTAATAAAAATATTAAAATAAATAAAAAGACATAACGAATTTCTAAATAAACAAAATATTTTATATAATATTATATTATTATGATAGTAATTTATTCAACATTACTGCAGATAAATAATATTTTTTTAAATTTTTTATTAAATAATAATTATGTCTTTTTTTCTCTCATAAAGTATCTCACATGATTTATCAGAGGATAAATAAACTTGAAAAATCAAATCAAAAGAATCATAACTACTTTTAATACATATTCAATAATTATAAAATATAATAATATTTTTTAATTAATACTTTTCAAATATTTGTTAACAAAATTTTATTATTGAAATACTGTTTCAAATACATTCTCTAATCTAATTTCATTACAAACAAGACTAAATAAAAAGAAAAAATAAAGATAATTTTACAAAACTAAGTAAAAATAAATGAAAACATGCTTCTCATGTGTCCAATTTCTTGAACAAAAATATTCTAAAATTCTTAATCTCCTTCCTCATTTTTTTCTTGGCCACCACTTGACTTCGACAACATGGCAGAAGGGTTGTGGTGATTTAGGTGGTGATTCTAAGCATGCTGGTGATGGTTATGCCTTTTACTATCTTTAATGTTGTTGAGAAAGAACAATGGAAAAACATAAGATGAATTCATGTGTTTTAACTACTCAATGGAATATATATTTATAGTAGAGATCATTAATACTAAATATACAGTTACACAAATAACATATTTAAAAATATATTAATTTCTCTATTTATAGTATTATTATAATTACATAATTCCAATACTCTCCCTCATGATGGAGCATACAAATCGTATGTACTAAGTTTCTTACATATCTAACTATTTTGACGACCTCTTAAAGATTTAGTATAGATATTTACTAATTGATTATGAAAATTTATGAAATTAATAGTAATATTTTCAAATAAATCTTCTCTTTTAAAGGGACAATTTATTTCAATATGTGTAGTCTTCATATAAAGTTGAATTTGAGAAAATATGTAAATTTTCCTAATCATCACAAATAAGTATCATTTGTCTACATGCTCCAAATTTTCAATTCTTTAAGTAGTTTTTTAAGCCAAATAAGTTTATATGTGACTAAAGTCATGACTTGATACTTTGCTCTACACTAGACCTTGTGTAACACTTTAAATTTAATTTCAAATAAATAATAATTTTACAAATTTGGAATAATAAAAGTTTCATAAAATATTTCGAAATAGGGGGAAAGGATTACAAGTTTATATAAAATAATTGCTACAGGAACATTTCTAATACAACAATCTCAAATATAACATTCTAAGCCCTATAGCAGTTCCATCCAACCCTTCACTGAGTCTGATGCTGATCATCTTGATTACCTGAAAAAATGAGTGTAAGGGTGAGTACTCCACACTATCCAACACACACACACACACACAAATAAAGACTCACCTCAAATACTACACATTTATTAACATATTTAAATCATTCATTTATAGGACAAGCATCTTAATCTCAGTTACAATCATCATTCATCATCTATTCAAATTTAAAACACAACCGATGCACTCATTGCACTAATATTTTTCACACGTGCGCTTACCACACCTAGCTATGCTCACTGTGGCACTGTAATCACAGTTTTGCATCATAAATAGTTGTCGGTTACTCCCGCCTCACGGATACCACGTAGGCAGTCACGGGTCGCTCAGTAAAGGTAGTGGTCAAAGGTCTAGTCAGGAGGAGAGTGTATGCCCCGTGGTACACCCACGCTCACTGTTGGTGTCACTACCACTCTCTCTTTCTTAAGGTATTTCTACCGTCCTCACCTTCCACACTTCCAATGTATCGTTGAACCATTCACAACTTCATTACAATGACGTTTAACACGCCTCATTCACACACATTTTAGTTACACACACGATATTTATGCTTGCACACGGCACATAGCCCACATTCATTTACATCACACGGCACTTAGGCCCATATTCATTCGTATTACACGGCGTCAGGCCCACATTCAAATCATATTATACGTCACAGAGACCCATTTTCATTTACAACACTCGACACATATGTCCCCATTCTGTTACGCTACATTTGTCATGCCATCTATACCCATTTCCAACTACTTACATTATTTAATCATCAATCAAAGATATGATCACACACATTTCAATCAAGGGTATGTCAACCCAATCACAATCAACTCACATTACATTTAAACACACAATAATTTCTATCAACACACTCATTCTTACTCTTTATCTCAATCACGTTACAAAAACATAGCAAATAAACAGACTTTCAAGCAAATGAGATACGGTAGAGTCCTCCCTTACCTTAAATGAAGACCTACACGCAAATTGACCCAAGAAAGTGCTTCCCACGCAGATTTCGTCCTAAATACACAAAAGAATTCCATGAGAACCTAGGTAAATCACAAAAACAGAGAAGGGGGAGTGAAAAACAAAAACTCTAACCATTAAAACTCATCTCCAAGCATTCCCAACACGAAGCCAACCTTCAATCTAGCTTCCAAACGGCTTTGGAGGCAATTTAATCGGTGGAATATGATTGTGGGTCAAGAGAATCAAAGAAATTTCGAAGGAAAGATGAGAAAATAACCTTTCTCGAACCCTAACTCCCTTTTAAATCCTCTCTGGTCGCGACACTTTCGCTACAACAAGATATTCTCGCTGCAGCGAAAAGCTCAGACAAAACTACATTCTGGTTTTTGTAGAATCTCACTAGAGACTGAAACTAGAAATGCATCTTAAACTGTGGCTTTGTCGCTACAGCGAGAGACTTCTCGCTGTAGCGACAAGACGACAGTTTTATCCTTCTCTTCCAATGCCCTTTTGCTACAACGAGACATCTCTTACTGCAGCGAGACCACTTAGCCAAAATTTAGTCCAATCCCAACCATCCAATCATCTACAAATATAAATACATTACATAGAAAAGTCAACACAAACACTTATATTAATAATCAACTATATTACAAAATTCGGGACTTACACCTTACATCTATATTTTGCTTATAGAGAAGCAATAATAATAGTGATGAAATCATGTCTCAATTCAAAATCATGAAGGCATTGTAGTTCATGTATCTTTTTTCACTTATTAAAGCTTTTGTTTTGTTTTTTTTAACGTGAGACTTCTTATCTCATTTGTTAAGCTTACATTAGAATCCCTAATACGAATATGGTTAACAAAAGGAAATGCATAAATACATAACTTTACAAAGTGAAAAAAGTTTATTATTGTCTTTAGATTTTAATTAACTTAAAGTATAATAAAAAAATATTTTAAAAATTATGAATTTTAAATTTTTTTGAACAGAATGTGGTCATACAATTTTAAAAAAGAAAACTAATTTTATTTGAAACATAAAATATCACATGAGCATAAATGTTAGACATTACTTTCATCAATTCAAAACGCTTCACCCAATATGTTATGTGATTTGAAATCTCTTCTTGTAAATTTGATTTGTTATTATGTAATTATCATGTTGTAATTTTAATTTAAAAAATATATCTAAATCAACTCTAATTAAATAGTTAATTTTTTTTAGTTTTAAGTCTCACCTTGAACCTCTATAGTTAATTCTTAAGTCAATAATTGATTATATAAATAGTTAAATATTAAAATTTTAATCATTGCATTTTCTTAATTTCGACCTTTATACGTTATGATAAGAATGGAATTGAAAATAAATTTACATTACAATTAAACTAATTTTGTTTCAGGATCAAATTAAAATATCGTTAAAAAGTGTTGTCAAAAGTTTAATTAAATACTTTATTAGAAATGGAATAGGGATATATCGGAGACAAAGAAAGCCACACGGGGACTTGCTCGGTGCCTGCGTTTTCATCGACCTTTCTCTTTTCCTTTGTCCATTTTATCTCTCTTTTTCTTAAGGTACTCTCTTCCCTACTAGTTGCTTCCGATTGCAGGATTTCTTTTTTGTGTGTGTATGTCGAGGTTTGGTTTTGGTCAATTGGTTGTTTGTTCGAGGAACGTGGGACTGTAAATTTGATGAATTTGAATAGTTTTTGGGGGACCCATTTGGTCAATAACTGTTTGTTTTGATTTTATCATCTGGGTAACCCTGAATTCCCATTTGTAATGGAATCCTCAGTCCTCTACAAATTTTTATGGTTTGTTCTATGTTTATACTTTTCATTTCTATTTAACCCAAGAAGAGGCACTACTTCAGATAAATGCAGTGTGATTGTGCACATCCAATGCATGTTGGACGTTGACACATACTTTGACGCTCGAGTCTGGAGCTCTTGATTTGCTTTTGAAATGACTAGATACAGATATCGGACAATGTCTTAATAACATCTTATTATGGCACTTTTACTCATGTCAAAAACAATTAAATTTTAGTAGTAATCACTAACTGTTTGGGATTTTCATAGTTAGACCTAGACATATGTGGTTGATATTCACCTTTTCTGGACGCTTCCTGGGAAAAAGTGAATTTTCTCTCTGAAATAAGCAGTACCCCCCGAAACATGCATTCTATTGCTGGTTCTCTTTTGTTTTCTGTTTTTCTGTGTTGCTGTCCTGTCAAATTATGTTACGTGGGTTTTCTGTGTGTACACTTCTTAGTGTTAAAATACTGTATTGACACTTACGAGTCGTGTTAAATGAAATGGTCCTACACCCGCCTTCTGTGTCAGTGTTGAAACTTGGTTTTGACAACCTTGCTGTTAGTGTTTCAGTCGATGTATGAATATATTGTCTTAAGCATTTGTCCTTTATTTGGTGAGTTTACATGTTTATTTATCTTTGTTTATATTCTATTGTGTCATTGGTAGTGCCTTTCAGGGTCTATAAGCATATAATTTCTTCCTCTACAATATTTCTGATTTGGTGTATGGCTTTTTTTTTCTCATTAACTTTGTAAAGCAATTACTTTCATTTGTATATTGTTTTAAACTGTTGCAAACCACTGTTCTTGGATGGCCTCTAAATTTTCTCTCTTTTGTATTCTGCAATAGTTATTCAGGGTTGTTGATAATCTCATAATTTGCCAAACTTATTTTGCTTTCCAATATGTAGAACTGATCAAACAAAATTAACTTCAATAATGACTGCTTGGAATTCCGCTCATTTTGGTTTAAGAAATTCCTTGAAAAGCTAAAGTTAATTTTGTTTGATCTTGAAGTTTTGTGCTGTGAATTTTTTCATACATTAGCTTGAGCATTTGAATGTAGTGATTTATTGAAGTATTTTTAGAGCTGGCTGAACATAAAGTAATCTTAGTGCCCCCCTGTCTCGTAATTAAAGTTTCCATGTAGCCAAGAAAATCAAAAACAACCCATCCTGAAATCTGCATTCACCGTTCAGCCTATGGTCAGCATTGGTCTAGTTGCTGCCTATGTTGGCTAGCATCGATTCTGAGTTTACCCCACCAGACCCGAATGAAGCCCACCCCTACTATAAGATGAAAAAATGTTCAAACTCAACATTTCAATTATTTACTGTTGTTATGATGTTGAATGAACTAAAATAAGATTGTGGTATTCTCTGTGCATTGTGGTAGTATGGATGTAACTTTTGATGATACACAAGTCCTTCTTCCACTTCAGGATGTATATTATCTGTTTGGCTCATGAAAATTTACTTGTTCGATTGTTAAATGTTGCAGGTCTACATTGAGCACGGCAGGAAACAAACTTCTTGTTGAATTTTGTTTCTATATCCTTTAAGTTCAACTCCTATACTGAGCCTCTTTATTGTTGTTAAGGTTTACTTTTTATATTTCTTCTATGCACTCAAATTTCTTGTGAATGTTTGTTTTAATTATCTCAGTTGCATTTGATTCTTCCCTGGATACAATGTTTTACACATGGTTGTTCATTCATGCCGATTAAAGATTTCTTAGCATTCCCCACTTGAAGCTTAAGCAAATTTTTTAACCCATTATCATTGCATCAGTAAGCTTCCCTCATTGAGCCTATAGTTAGCAATAGCAATTAGTTTATTTTTCCATTTTATATATTGGATTCACATTTTTTCTACATTTTGTGCTGGTGTGATATGATAAACCAATTAGAAAATTAAATTTGTACACTAAATGGTTTGTCTGTGGAAGCATTTTTTTAGTGTCCAATCTTAAAACCAGTGTGGCCTGTTCAATAATGGCTCTAAGCATTTTGGAATGCTGAGTCTGTACATTTTTTCATCTTGTTGTAGGGGTGGGCTTTGTTTGGGTTTGGATCTTAAAACTTAGAACCGATGCTAACCAACATAGGCAACAACTAGGCTGATGCTGACCTTTTGCTGATCATTTAATGCAGGTTTTGGGTTGGGTGGTTCTTGGTTTTCTCAGGTAGATTAATGCATTTTGGGTTCACTTTTGTGCCAACTCTTTGTTTTCTTTTTTCTGCCGAGTCATTTTTGGATGATTTTCATAGAAGAGATTTCTGCACAAAAGTGAGACAAGTGGGAATGGAGGCATTAGAAGAAGGGAAAAAAAAAAAAAACTGTGAGAAGGAAGAAGGGAAATAGAAAATAGAAAACACAAACCAATATCTAAATGGAAGAGTGCATAGTCAACATTAGTAGCATTTGCAGAGACCAACAGCAACAACTAACAGTGCAAGGAAGGATGAGGGAGATACAATGATGAATGAGTTCAGAGTTGCGGAGAGGCAGAGGTGCAAGAAAGGAGCAAAGAGGCAATGCCGTTTAGGGTTTTCTTCTTTCCTTTTTATGCCTTAAAATAAATACTGGGTAAGGGTTTAAAGAGTAATGAATTTGGGCTTCGGAGGAATTTGGCGCAACATAATTTATATATGTTATTTATTTGGTTGGATCGGGGTACATTTCGTTACCAATATTCAAACCTGCACTCGACCAAATAAACCCACTGCTGGGGTACAAGTTGCATTCACAGTAGTTCCTGGGTTTAGAATTGGTAAAACTGTTAATAGTTTCAACTGTCAAGTGTACCTCTCAAAGCACCAAACCAAGGTAAAAAAGTTCACTTCCACTAAGCAAAGGTAACAGTAGCTGGTGCCAGGCATTAACCCTAAAACACAAGTGATTAGCAATTTGGAAGGGTATTTTGTCCAAAAACTCTGCACGTGATGTGTGAACGGTGAAATTAGTTGTCTTTACAATAGAAAAGATTCTTCTTACATGTTGATAAGTATAAGGCGTCACATTGCACACTTTCAAAAGTCAGGGTCTTAAGTGGACTTTTTATAAATTTTATTTTAACTAGATGAGTATGAATATTTTGGAAGGAAGTTTTATTTTATGTTGTCAAGATAACTTAAGTTACAAGAGTTTTGATTTTGAAGGCTAGTGTTTGTGAATGTTTTGATTTGATGTTATGCCATGCAGTTTCTTCCCCTCTAAGGATCATCGTGCATTGGCTAGTTGATTACTATTTGTCTAATTCTCCTGAGCAACTTTGGAAGTAATTGTTAGCATGGTTTATTGAAGCATTTACTGGACTTGGACATCGTTTTGATTTAAGTACTTCAATTCATTGTCTAGACTCTGTAGGTTAGATTGGATGAGATAAACTTTAAGAAACTTATTTGACCGCCTTAGCTGTTCATACATTGGGATAAGTTGGTAGTATTCTAACTGGCTTCATATTGTTTGGCTGTGACCTTCATATTTGATTCAGTAAATCATTTAAAAAATTTGTAGTGCATGAGAGTTGATATGTTTAGTTTTATCTGGCTGTTTTCTTTTCCTGCAGGGAATGACTTGTGGTCGTTCTAAATTGTTTAGGGATAGTGTTCTCTCATTTTATTTTATGGAATTTTAGATTGTGTATTATTGCCTTCTACTTTTCCATGAATTTAAGGCCCTGCCTCACTAGAACAAGTTAAATCAAATTTATTATGATTGCATTTTAATATTTTGGTTAATAGGATAGCATAGTTTTACTGTTTGTGACAGTAATGGTTAATTAATTTCCTGATGATAATTGAGTTTGTGGTGTAAATTGTTTTAGCTATTGGAGTCTTGGAGAGTATGGACCCTCAGAAAAGCCAACCTGAAAAGCAGACTTCGTCTGCTGCACCTGCCCCATCTGCTACTTCATGTAGGAAGAAGAAGAAAGAGGAAGCTGCTTTCTTGGAAGATTTGAAGGATCACATTGATGAGTTTATTCATGCTTCTATGGACGAACACAAAACTTGCTTCCAAAAAACAATTCAGAAGGTTGGTACCTAAGGAGCTGTTTGGTTTCAAAAAATGTTTTCTTTTTCTATTTTTAATTTTTTTCTTTCAATTACAAAATTGTTACTTTATTTTCAATGTTTTTTTGTACAAATATTTGAAAACAGGAAATAAAATGAAAATAAGGCGACAATTTGCAATTAAAAGTGAAAACTGAAAACAATTTTAAACCGAAGAGTCCCTTAAATTTCTTGAGATAAATTTTTTACATCACCTTCTATCATTTGCTGATATAGTGTGGTTTGGATCAATTTCAGATGTTTGGTTTGTCCAAGGTAGTTGCAGAAGTGCACTCCAATGCCGCAAAAGAAGTTGAAAGTTCTCTGCCTCTTCAGACGACTGTACAAGACTAGATTTCTTGTTTTTGAACCACTAGCTAGGTTTCAACTGAGTCAGGTGGTCATGCCTTATATTTGGGTTTAAATAGAGAGCTGTTTGGAACAAAATTTTGTTTGTAAAAAATTCATCCAGGGCCTGTCTTTCCTTGTAAGACAAAACTCAGATTAAATACCTTAGTTTTTTTTTTTTTTGCATACTATTTTTCAATCATTAGAGTTCCACTTCGGTAATTCGCGACAACCTTAAAAGTGGAACCCTAATAAAGATGAAATTTTAATTTTGATTGAAAAATAACACCAAAAGTACTTAACGAATTCCACCTAAGTTTTGACTTTTGTAGGGTGGTATCATTGCCTGGTTCCCTTTAAGGTTTGGTAGCTGATCCAATTAATAAATTCCCTACCCTCATTTCCCTCCCTTTTCTTTTCTGTTCCACTGGTGTAGGATGTTGACATTGGAAATATGGACATTGCACCAAAATTTCAAGACATCTTTTCAGTGAGTACAGAAGGATGCTTGCTGCATTGAAGAACAGCCATACCAAGCTTGTATCTTAAGATTTTTATTTTGCCATCTCTGGTTTCTTTTTCATTATTTGGTGAACTGTTCCAAGACTCGAAAGAAAAGCATGCCTCAAAGTATCTTAAAGCGCTTCTAGAAATGTTGCAGCGCTGACCCTTAAGGCAAATAACACATTGGATTAAGCCTACTAGCACAAAAGACAACGGGTAAATTTATCAACAACTGTCTTTCTCAAAATAATTATTTAAAAGATCTCTAAAATTTATTTTATTATTTATTCAGTTTTAGAAAGGAAAGAGTAAATGCTTAAAAATAAAAGAAAGTTTAAGAATATAAATAGTTAAGATTTGAGATGAGAAAAAGAAAATTAACAAAAGAGAGAACATTTACAATAACTATTTGAGAATTTTTTAAATGAATATTAAAATTAGGCTTAATTATAATTTTTAACTTATGTGAAAATTTGGTATTTTAAGTTTTAATTATTAGTATTTAACCTTTTCTTTTTCTCAATTGTTCAAATTATTTGTAATTTTGTTAAACTTCAACATTCATATCATTTAATAATTTTTCACAAAATGCAAAATTAACTGATCTATCCAACCGATAGTTAGAATATTCTTATAAGTAGATCAATTTTATAAAATTTCATACAAAAATAAAATTAATAGATGCTTGATTGCATTTTAATGAATAATATATTTTTAAAATATGAATAAATATCAAATTTTAAAATTAAATATTTAAATTATCTGATATTTAATATATATATATATATATAATCATAATAATAATATAAAATAATTTAATAGTTGGACAGGTCAATTTTTCATTTTATAAAAAGTTATTAAATGATGTAAGTGTCTAAATTCCACACACACAGATATATGCTTCTTTTTCTTGTAAATTTGAATAAATTAATGATATATTATACTTTTGTTATTGATTGGATAAAACTTTAGAATGAGAAAATAAATTTCAAGAATTATAAGAACTAATTATGAAAAATTATAACTAAAGAGATAAAAATTATATATGAAATAAAATACGACAACTAAAAGTAAAATTAAGTCTAAATATTACTAAATTCTATAAAAATCATATATTATAACAACATAAAAGATAATAAAAATCTTAAATTTTTTTTTTATCATAAACAAAGTAAAAAGATAAAAGAAATCTATACTTTCTAGAATAAAAACTTGATTTTATTATATAGGCAAAATTACTATTTTTAGCTTTTAACTTTAGAATAAAATTTACTTTCGTCCTCTAACTTTTATTTATTTATTTATTTTCGTTCTCAAAGTATTATTATTATTTTCATGTTAGTCATTTCTGTTAGCTCTGTTGCATAACCTAACATATCAATCCTAAATCCTAAACCTTAAAAGACATCTTTCATAGTGTTGAAGTGACTTAACGTTGTTTATTTAATTCTACATGGACTTTTTATATTAAAAAAAATTATTGAAAAATGGTGAAACTTTTCCCCTTTCCCTTCCACTCTCCTTCTTCCTCCCGCAACTCCCCATCCTTTTCCCTTAACCCACCAACCCTGTCTTTTCTTCCCGCATCTTTCCTTTAGCACGCCTCTCCTCCCACAGCCTTGTGTTCTCTCTTATTGTCCTTTTTCCCCTTGAAGTCTTCCTTCTCTCATCTTGTTCATATCTCCACAGCTCCTTTCCCCTTGTTCACAGTCTTTTTTTTTTTTTGGCAAAAGCAATTTTTATAAGTAATTTCTCTTTTGAAATATCTGATATTAAAATTTATTAATTGGAGCATCATTATTTGTTAAAAAGGTAGAATTAGAGTAAAACAAATACAAACTATAAATTGATCCATTAAATAAAATATATAACTTGAACGTAAACTTTTTCATCTCGTTCTCATCTCCACAGCTTCTTTCGCTTTGCTCGCAGCCTTTTTTTGGCAAAAGCAATTTCCATAATTAATTTCTCTTTTGAAATATCTGATATTAAAATCTGTTAATTGGAGAATCATTATTTGTTAAAAAGGTAGAATTAGAGTAAAACAAATACAAACTATAAATTGATCCATTAAATAAAATATATAACTTGAACCTAAACCTTTTCATCTCGTTCTCCTCTCGTTCTCATTTCCACAGCTTCTTTCCCTTTGCTCGCAGCCTTTTTTTGGCAAAAGCAATTTCCATAAGTAATTTCTCTTTTGAAATATCTAATATTAAAATCCGTTAATTAGAGCATCATTATTTGTTAAAAAGATAGAATTAGAGTAAAGGAAATACAAACAATAAATTGATCCACTGAATAAAATATATAACTTGAACCTAAACATTTTCATCTCATTCTTATCTCCACAACTCCTTTCCCTTGCTCGCAGTCTTTTTTTGGCAAAAGCAATTTCCATAATTAATTTCTCTTTTGAAATATTTAATACTAAAATTTGTTAATTGGAGCATCATTATTTGTTAAAAAGGAATTGGAGTAAAAGAAATACAAACTATAAATTGATCCATTGAATAAAATATATAACTTGAACCTAAACTTTTTCGTCTCGTTCTCCTCTCGTTCTCATCTCGTTCTCATCTCCACAACTCCTTTCCTTTTGCTCGCAACCTTTCTTTGGCAAAAGCAATTTTCATAACTAATTTCTCTTTTGAAATATCTGATATTAAAATATGTTAATTGGAGAATCATTATTTGTTAAAAAGGTAGAATTAGAGTAAAAGAAATACAAACTATAAATTGATCCATTGAATAAAATATATAACTTGAACCTAAACTTTTTCAATGCTAATGGTCTGATACACTACAATTGTTGCTAGAGTCAGAAAAAACAAAAATATCTTGAATCCTAATCTATAATAGGTCTTCCATTTTGATTATGAAAAATTGCATCATAGTATTGATTTCATTTTGGCCTTTCTCCATTGCATTTGAAATTTTGGATTTGAGCATTTTCTTTTGGAGTTTTCTATGGTAGAATTATGTTTTTGATTAAATCACTCTCACTTACCTTGAATAAAACATTGTGTTTGTGAAAAATAAATAAACATCAAAGAAGGTTTACAAAGGTATGATTTTACTGTTAGGGGAGTTTGTGTAATTTTTCAAAATGGAGGGGAGATTTGTTTAAGGAGATTCCATGCATAATACTCTTTGTTTTTGCGAAGCTACCAATATGTTCAGATATTAGAGGCTAATATTTAATCATGATCCCATTTAGTTTAGTTGGAATTCAAATATAAAATAACTTGTTGTATTTATATTTTAAGTGGATCATATTGACACAGTCAAATAGGGATGCTAGTGCAGTCAAAATAAGGAATATCATTGATTTCTCCTTTGTATAATTAGAGTAAAACAGGTCTGGTTTTTCTTTTGCTTAGTTTGAAAGCTACATAAGTACTATTGTTTCCTTTGATACGTTTCTCCTGCTTTCTTATTTGTTTTTGTTGTATGAATGTTTATATGAGTGTATCTATTTCTGCTCTCTATGTTTTTCTTAAGGATGTAGTGGTAATTGGCAAAAAAAGTTAATAATAGTAACAAAGGAAAGACAATTGATATTGTTCATGATAATCATCAATTTGAGGTTTGTATAAGATTTTTTTTTAAAATTTTAGTAGATTGATTCTATATTTCTGTCAGGCTTCTAATTTATTATTTAGTAATCTATAATATTTTATACTTGTTCAATGTTAATTGAAGGATTATTTGGTATTGGAATATATTTAGATGGAGTTGAAATTATTAAAAAAAAAAAAAAGTGAACAGTACCGTATGAACAGTGCAAACCGCGTATGAACAGTGCAAACCGCGTACAAACCGTGTATGAACAGTGCCAACCGCGTATGTACAGTGACTGCTGACGTCATCGGTGACGTCACATACGCGTACAGTGCGTGTACAGTACGCGTGAACAGTATTTTCCGGCATGAACAGTAAGGCGGTGAACAGTGTTTCCGGCGATGAACAGTAAATTCCGGCGTGAACAGTAAATTTCGAAAATTTCTATAAAAAGGGGGCTTCACACGAAATTTTCATTTCTTCACCTCTATCCAAGGTTCTCAAAAGGTTCTAAGGCCGTAAACCACCATTTCTCTCATACTAAACCTTCCTAAACTTAGATTTCTCGCCAGATCTGAGATTCTACATCTATTCTGAAGGATTGGAAGTAAGTTTCTTTAAGTTTGAAGCTAGATTTACCGTTCGTTTCTCTTCTCCTTCTCTCTCTTATAGAAATTCATGGTGTTCTTAGGAGAAACTCCGTTCTAAAGCTGAATCTTCGGTGAATTTTGTTATAATCAAGTAATATTCGGTAGATCTAGTGTGAATCATCTTTCTGAGGTAAGGGGAGTTTACTTTAACCTATGAACTATGTTTTGAACGGTTTAATATGCTATTTCAAGATATTTTGATATGATTTTGTTAGATCTATTGAATAAAAGCTATTTTCTAAGTCAGAATCGTTGTTAATTAGTTTAAAATGCTGAGATTTTGGCTGATCTATTATAAACTTGCCGTAGTTGAGCTGTTAAAATAATTTTGGTGGCGTGCATCATGCTGAGATATATGTTGTGCATCATTATAGAGCCGAGTTACATGTTTAGGTGGGTAGACATGTAACGGTAAGTTCATGCTGAGCTGCTGTGCTGTCTGGATCAGATCTGAATGGGTCGCTCCCGGACCG
Organism: Abrus pulchellus subsp. cantoniensis; assembly: GCA_024086825.1. Classification (NCBI taxonomy): domain Eukaryota; kingdom Viridiplantae; phylum Streptophyta; class Magnoliopsida; order Fabales; family Fabaceae; genus Abrus; species Abrus pulchellus. Next base: position 26,133,061 of record CM044053.1, read on the forward strand.
GCTCGGTTCATTCTGGATTAATTAGGCTGTGAAACCAGTTGGAAGCCGTTTTCATGCTGTGCATTAGATGGGCTGGAAATGCATGGGGTTATTGCTGTGAAAAATATTTTGCTCTATATATATATAATTTTATTTTATGTTTCGTAAGCTCACCCTTGCATTTCTTTCTATGTCGTTGTGTGCGTGTGTACTGCGATGATCGTACGGTGGTACGTGAGCAGATGTAGCAGGTGTTGCATCTACTTCACAGGCTGAGGGGCCAGTGAAGAAAAGTTAGAAGCTGGAGTTGAGTAATAATGCATCAGAATCCTTTTTCTTTATATATGAGACCTCATGTCGAGGGAGTCACATATTATAATTTTTTTGGTATTTTGAATATTATAAACTAAATGTAATATTATGTTGATCTGTTGTATATTTGTTGTAAGGAACTTCATTTTTACTTTGAATGAGAAGTGAATTTTTATACTTATATTCTCTATTATTTACCTATTTTTAAATAAGTATGTGGTGTAGAAATAATGTTCTCGGTCCTTTATAAAAAGGGGTCGTGACATTTTAGTGGTATCAGAGCATGGTCTAGGTAAACCTACAGGGTGAGTTTTAGCTGTGAATCATATATCATGATTTCTATTCATCAAGTTGTGAGGGAACGAGCTTGATCACCTCGATTCTCAGACATGATTGATGTAGGAAACTTGGTATATGATACTTGGGTGAGCTATAGGTGAGTCGTACTGTGTGAATAAGAGACTGTTAAGCTAAGCTGTAAATGATTGCTGAAATGAGTGTGTTTGCTATGCTATGTGAATGTTGATATGTTGTTATACTGAGTACTAAATTGATTAAATTTTTATGATATACTAAATATGAATATATTACTTGTAAGTTTGAATCTGTGAATATAGCTATGTGGTGGTATTGCTGAATGTGTTAAACGTTAGTAATTTAAGCTAGTCTATATATTAGGATGGCTAGACCAAGAAGATCTGCTGCAAATCCTCCTCCTGCTGATGTGAACCAAATGGCTCATGCCATGGAGGCCATGGCAGCCAACTGTTTGGCGAGTCTAGATATGATTCGACGACGGCAAGTGCAAATCAAGCCTGCGGCACGACAGCGACGGCCTGCGCCTCGGTGCACCTCTTCCCGAATACCATGGGTTGTCGAGTTCGAAAGAATGATCCTCCTCAATTCACGGGAGTGGATGGACCGGATGTCTTGAACTCTGGATCAGGGAGATTGAGAAGATCTTCCTAACCATGGGTTGCGCCGAGGAGAGAAAGGTGATATATGCTACGTATATGCTGATAGGGGATGCAGAGATATGGTGGCACGGAGCTCGTACTATGCTAGAGGCCCGAGGTGAAGTCATTACTTGGGCTGTATTTAGAAGTAGTTTTAGGGAAAGTTTTTCCCTTCTCATGTTCGTGCCGCCAAAGAACGAGAGTTTCTAAACTTGGTGCAAGGAAACTCATCGGTCTATGAGTATGCAATACGGTTTGAGCGGCTCTACAGATTTTATTCTCACCCGACTTCGTAGGAGTGGAGATGTCGAGGTTTTCGACGGCTGAGAACTGACATAAAGAGGATTTTGATCCCACTCAGGATCACGGAGTTTGCTGACTTGGTGGATCAAGCCACCATTATAGAGAGTCTTAATGCAGAGGATGTTGGTGGAGTTGGGAAGGCTCCATCTAGTAGAGCTGCTAGCAGTTATGGTAATGGAGGTAAGGGCGCTAAGAAGGGTCCCTACAGTCGGTCGCTATGCCAACAGCAGTCTCGATCATATCAGTCAAGAGGATCGGCAGCATTAGCCCCGGTGCCAGTAGGGACTGCTACTTCTACATTTCAGCCTAGGGGAGCAATTTCTTCTTCTCCTAGAGTCTCAGTGCCGCAGATTGTCAGATGTTTTAGGTGTGGTGGACCACACTATCTGAGCCAGTGCCCACAGACTGATGTAAGAGTTTGCTTCTCGTGCCAGCAGCCAGGGCACCTTGCAAGGGACTGTCCTACGCCTAGTAGGGCAGTTTCGTCTTCTGCTAGCGCCTTGCACGCTATTAGGCCTAAAGCAACTAGGGCTCCAACAACAACCAGATCGAGAGCGGAGGGACGTGTATTCACTACTTCGCATCGAGGCAGCCCGAGCGAGATCTTGTTCAAGGAACAGCGGTAGTGGCAGGTACTTTTCTTTCTGTATTATTTGATTCTGGAGCCACACACTCTTTTATTGCGGACAATTGTGTGAGAAACTTAGGATTACTGGTGGGCAATCTAGGATGTGACTTAGTAGTATCGACACCTACTTTAAGTTCAATTAAGACTTCGACGGTTTGTGTTAGGTGTCCCATAGCAATTGAGGGACGAAGATACAAAGTAAATCTTATTTGTATCCCGATGTCGGGGTTAGATGTAATCCTGGGTATGGATTGGCTAACTGCCAATCGTGTGCTAATTGATTGTGGCCGGAGGTGTTTAATCTTTCCTGAGCAGCAAGATTGTGTAGAATTGATTTCTACTAGCCAAGTAGAAACATCCTTAGCTGAGGGAGTATCTTGTTTTGTTTTGTTGGGAGTTATGAATGCAGAAGTGGAGCAAAGCCTTCAGTCAATACCAGTAGTACGGGAATTCTCTGAGATTTTTCCAGAGGATATTCCTGGAATACCTCCACGTAGAGAGGTAGAGTTTGCTATAGATTTGATTCCTGGAGCTGAGCCAGTGTCTGTAGTACCGTATAGAATGGCGCCAAAAGAGTTAATTGAGCTTAAGGAGCAGATCGAGGATCTAATGCGTAAACAGATGATTAGACCAAGTGTATCACCTTGGGGAGCCCTGATTCTCTTGGTGAAAAAGAAGGACGGAAGTTCTAGATTATGTGTGGATTATCGTAAGTTGAATAAGTTGACAATTAAGAACAAGTACCCATTGCCGCGAATCGATGATTTGATGGACCAGCTGAGAGGTGCTAAGGTATTCTCTAAGATTGATTTGAAGTCCGGGTACCATCGATCCGAGTGAAGGATGAAGATATTCCTAAGACTGCTTTTCGCACTAGATATGGTCATTATGAGTATATAGTGATGCCTTTTGGAGTTACAAATGCTCCAGCTGTGTTTATGGACTACATGAATCGGATCTTTAGACCTTTCCTGGATCGATTTGTGGTAGTCTTTATTGATGATATTTTAATTTATTCTAATTCGTCAGAAGAACATGAAGAGCATTTGAGGACTGTACTTAATGTTTTAAGGGAAAAACAGTTGTATGCTAAACTGTCTAAGTGTGAGTTTTGGCTAGAGGAAGTGAGGTTCCTTGGTCATGTTATTTCAGCTAAAGGAATTGCAGTTGATCCTTCCAAAGTTGAAGCGGTGTTGCAATGGGAAAGGCCGAAGACAGCCTCAGAGATTCGTAGTTTTGTGGGCCTAGCAGGTTACTACCGGAGATTTATAGAGGGATTCGCGAAGATAGCTGCACCATTAACACGGTTAACTCGCCGTGATCAACCCTTTGTGTGGACTGAGGAATGTGAGCAAAGCTTTAATGAGTTAAAACAGAGACTAACTTCTTCGCCGGTGTTGATTCTCCCTGATACTAGTCGACCGTTTGAGGTGTACTGTGATGCTTCTCATCAGGGATTGGGATGTGTGTTGATGCAAGATAAGAGAGTGGTAGCTTATGCATCTCGTCAATTACGAACTTATGAGCGAAATTACCCGATTCATGACCTTGAGTTAGCTGCTGTAGTCTTTGCTCTGAAGGTGTGGCGACACTATCTTTATGGAGCTCAGTTCGATGTATATAGTGATCATAAGAGTCTGAAGTATTTATTTGATCAGCGAGAGTTAAATATGAGGCAGAGACGTTGGGTGGAATTCCTTAAGGATTATGATTTTCAGCTCCAATACCATCCAGAAAAGCTAACGTGGTGGCCGATGCATTAAGTAGGAATGTGGTTCAGGCATTCTCCCTAAGAGTCAGTGAAACCCTTTTGGTAGAACAATTTCGAGACCTGAACATACATGTGGACTTATCACCCGAAAAGATTAGTTGTAGCCGAATTGTGGTGACTAATAATTTCTTACAGGAAATTAAAGATAAACAATTGTGGGATCCAATGTTATGTCGGATTGTATTTCTCTTAGGGACGAGATAAGACAAAGGGTTTCAAGAAAGGTGTTGATGGTATTCTCAGATGTCAAGGTCGAGTTTGTGTCCCTAGAGATACTGAATTAAAGAGAGCAATTCTAGAAGAAGGACATAAGGGTAGTCTCAACATTCATCCTGGTGTTACCAAGATGTATCAAGATTTAAAGCAGATGTTTTGGTGGCCGGGCATGAAGCGAGAGATAGCTGAGTTTGTTAAAGCCTGCTTGGACTTGTCAAAAGGCAAAGCGGAGCACCAAAGCCCTCCAGGAGAGTTACAAACGATGGAAATTCCTGAGTGGAAGTGGGACCATGTGACTATGGACTTTGTGTCCCATCTACCTAGAACAGTTAGGAATCATGATGCAGTGTGGGTCATAGTTGATAGGCTAACCAAGAGTGCACATTTCTTGCCAATTAACATGACCTTTAGCTTGGAGAAATTAGCAGAATTGTACATTAGAGAGATTGTCAGGTTGCATGGAGTACCTTCTAGTATTATCTCTGATAGGGATCCTCGATTCACTTCCCAGTTTTGGCAGAGTTTCCAAGAATCTATGGGCACACAGTTGAGGTTGAGTTCTGCATACCATCCGCAAACAGATGGTCAATCTGAGCGTACTATTCAGACCTTAGAAGACTTATTGCAGACTTGCATTGTAGAACAGAGGAGTAATTGGGAGGATATGCTTCCTTTGGTAGAATTCACTTATAATAATAGCTATCATTCGAGTATAGATATGGCACCATTTGAAGCTCTATATGGTAGAAGGTGTAGAACCCCTATCTGTTGGTTCCAAGATGGAGTACATTTGATGGTTGGACCTGAAATGCTGCAAGAAACTAAGGAGAAAGTTGAACTTATTAGAGAAAAGCTAAGAGCTACCCAAAGTCGACAGAAATCTTATGCTGACCGACGCAGAAGATCCCTAGAATTTGAGGTTGGTGATCATGTATTCTTAAGAGTATCACGCACTACAGGTGTAGGGCGAGCCTTAAGAGCCAAGAAGTTAACACCTAAGTTCATAGGACCGTATCAGATATTACATCGTCGAGGACCAATAGCCTATGAATTAGCGTTACCACCTCAGTTGTCTGGAATACATAATGTTTTCCATATGTCGCAGCTAAAGAAGTATGTTCCAGATTTGTCTCATGTAATTGAGCCTGACGTTGTGGAGTTACGAGATGACTTGTCTGTGGAGGTCCCAGCTGCTCGTATCGAGGAAACTAGAGTTAAGAAACTTAGAGGTAAGTCTATTCGGTTAGTAAAGGTTGTTTGGGACCAAATAACTGGTGATGCCACATGGGAGTTAGAAGAAAGAATGAGAGAGTTGTATCCTCATCTTTTCTCTGGGGAATGAAATTTTTGAGGACGAAAATTTATTTTCGGGGGAAGAATTGTCAGGCTTCTAATTTATTATTGAGTAATCTATAATATTTTATACTTGTTCAATGTTAATTGAAGGATTATTTGGTATTGGAATATATTTAGATGGAGTTAAAATTATTAAAAAAAAAAAAAAAAAAGTGAACAGTACCGTATAAACAGTGCAAACCGCGTATGAACAGTGCAAACCGCGTACAAACCGTGTATGAACAGTGCCAACCGCGTATGTACAATGACTGCTGACGTCATCGGTGACGTCACATACGCGTACAGTGCGTGTACAGTACGCGTGAACAGTATTTTCCGGCATGAACAGTAAGGCTCGGTTCCTTCTGGATTAATTAGGCTGTGAAACCAGTTGGAAGCCGTTTTCATGCTGTGCATTAGATGGGCTGGAAATGCATGGGGTTATTGCTGTGAAAAATATTTTGCTCTATATATATATAATTTTATTTTATGTTTCGTAAGCTCACCCTTGCATTTCTTTCTATGTCGTTGTGTGCGTGTGTATCACGATGATCGTACGGTGGTACGTGAGCGGATGTAGCAGTGTTGCATCTACTTCACAGGCTGAGGGGCCAGTGAAGAAAAGTTAGAAGCTGGAGTTGACTAATAATGCATCAGAGTCCTTTTTCTTTATATATGAGACCTCATGTCGAGGGAGTCACATATTATAATTTTTTTGGTATTTTGAATATTATAAACTAAATGTAATATTATGTTGATCTGTTGTATATTTGTTGTAAGGAACTTCATTTTTACTTTGAATGAGAAGTGAATTTTTATACTTATATTCTCTATTATTTACCTATTTTTAAATAAGTATGTGGTGTAGAAATAATGTTCTCGGTCCTTTATAAAAAGGGGTCGTGACAATTTCTAGCATGAAAATGTCTCTATCATTATATATTTCCACAATAAAAAAAAAACCTATTGTTGGTGCTTCAACAGACCATGGTTTTATTGACAAATTAGAGGTTGTGAACCTGTCACATGCAGTTGAGCCTTTGGGACAAATTAGAAGTGCTACAAAGGTAAGTAGGAGCAGTCCACACCATTCAAATTTCATCATACATCATGGTCTAGTTTATCCTCTAGGAATTGAATCAGGAAAACCTTGGTGGAAGAATTCTCATAAAGTTAAACCATTATTTCCTAATCATCACACTCAGACTAATCCTATTTATTATCCATTGGATGATCCTCTTGTTACAATCTCTGACGAAGCTAAAGATGAAATTATGAGGAAATTCCAAAGTTTTAAACAATTTGATAGGTTGAAGACACTTTAGACCATTATTATATTCGTAATAATAGATTTTAATATCAGACATTTCAAAAGAGAAATTAAATCTAAAAATTACTTTTCCCACAAAAAGGCTACGAGCAAGGGAAAAAAGGGGGTTGCAGGTGTAACACCCTTATGTTGCTATTTATTATTTTTTTATTGTATGTCAATTGTTAATGCATGTTTGAAATTAGGAGAATTTTATGTATATGAGTTGCAAAATTTCTCGTTGTAGCAAGATATGTTTCGCTATAGCTGTAACATCCCTCTTTCATATTGAAATTAATTTATATTTAACACTAATATTATTAAAACATAATTAGCAAAATTTGTATACTTTGTATAAACGGTACAGTATGGCAACACGAATTAGAAAACTAGACGAATTTACAATATTTCTTCAGAAATATACAAATATATTCTTAACACAAGATTTCTCTTTTAAGATGAATGAAAATACATTAAAGATTTATACATCTATTTCATAAAACTTTATTATATCCGAGCAGTTCCTTTTCTACAACTCCTTGATGAGTATAACCCTAGAACGAATCATTTGTCTCCATTTCTTATCTTTCATTACCTGAAAATAATCAGTAAGGGTGAGTATTTCGCGCCTACTAAATCTCTTTTAGTAAATCTTAACTGCTAATAATAATTAGAGTCGTAGCCTAATACTTTATTTTAATTCATTCTCATTCAAATACACGTAGTCATACAATCATTCATCAAGCACATATAATATTTCACTCATTATACATACATTTTTATGCTGACCTGTATGTTATTATACATGTATCATATCATTTTAATTCATGTATCATGATACATCTGTCTTAGTAACACCCGTCGATGTACTACAACACACGTACCATAACAATATAAACTGATCTGCTACGATACATATATCATATCATACATATTCTTTATCACATCTTATTTATATCACTTTTAATTATAATAATTGCCCCTGGGATCCCTCGAGAACTTCTAGCATAGATAGCTGCTGGTTGGTTGCAACATCACGGATACACGTATGCTGCCCCGGCCCTTTTTAGCAAAAGTATAGTCAGGAATTTCGTCGGGAGATGGGGATGTAGCCTGTGAATGTTTATTTTTAATAATTTATTGTGCACCCTTTTTATTGTTAACATTCACCATCCTCATTTTTCCAAGATTTTCCAAATCTTCTTCTTAACTCTATACCCCCAGTGTATCGCTGTACTATCTATAGTCATTCTCTTTCTCTTTCTCAACATTTCTCATTTCACATTCTTTATATCAATCAGCATGTCATGACTCATGAGTCACAATTTATATAAATTCATGGATTACAATATATATGATAACACACCCTTTCAATGTGCTATAATTTATATCATAATTACTCTATTTCAAGTTGCATGGACTCATGCAATATAATCATGCCTCATATTCTTTCTAAATCATATTTCTCATTTCTCATTCATACATCACATGCTTTCACTTTTATTCAACACTTCATTCATTTCTATAATTCTACCAGTTCAACATGTAATGTTGTCATACAAAGTCATATTACGCAACCAATACAATATATCAAACTTATTATAGAGATTACCACGCAATATCACACCATACAATCAATATAATATACCGAGGGTCGAACACCTCGGACTCAGCCCAGCTCGTACAATATCAATATATAGTCTTCTAACCTAAAGTTTATTATAGTATATCTTTTATTACTTAATTCATATACATCTTAAGAAACTCAGTTCTAAAATCTCTTAATACTACTTAAGCCCATATTTTCTCTAAAAATCTGATATTATTAGTTTAAAATAAACTCCAAACATCTCTTTATATCAAAATACACCTTTGTCATATGATACTATCAAAATTTACAAAACTTTACTAAGATACTCATATTTCTCAAAGAACCACTATATCTATATATACATATATAACTACAGCTAGAAAATACTCCCCTTACCTGATAACGGTTCATCCAAACTAGTTCTCTGAGTGATCTACGGAGAGATTCCACACTATCCACGGAGAGATCTTCCAAAAGATAAGATTTTTTAAGTATTTTGAGGTAGAGATCTTAAGATGAGAAGAGAACTAAAGAAAAGGAATGAAATAGAGATCTGAGCTCCGAGAAATTTACATAGATCCAGGAAGAACGGATGTTGAGCTCAAATATGAAGAAGATCCAGAGTTATTGGAGATTTTCTCTGAGAAAGGAGAGGGAGAGAACGAAGAGGATGGAGAGGGATATGTGATTTGGTTGAAAAATGAAGATTTTAGGGTGAGAGTTTCTTAAATATCTCTCAAACTCGCGACTTTCTCGCTACAACGAAAAAACCAGAAGTTTTCTTCCTTTGCTATTTGTCATTCTAGCTACAGCGAGAGCTCCTCGCTACAGCGAGAGAGTAGTATTCTCGTTACAGCGAGAGATTCTAGCTATAGCGATAGGGCTCCAGAATGTTTCATTTTCACCGCCTCATTCTCGCTAATGCGAGATATCCCATAGTTCACATCAATTAAACACTTCTAATTTCAAATAACATGCACAAATAACTAACATTAATTGCAAAAATAATAAATTACAAAATGAGGATGTTACAACTCTTCCACCCTTTTAGGAATTTCGTCCCTGAAATTCACTCATTACTAAACGTATCGAAAACCCCTTATGTATCTTTAAAGCTCTAAGGTTTTAGAACATTGAATTCTTAGCTTGAAATTCCAACAACTTCCTGCATTGGTCTCTACTTGAGAAATGTATGTTTTGCTAACTAATATTGTAGTGCAATTCTATATCCGTAACCTTTTCCTTTATTACATCATCTCATTCAAACATGTACTTCCTTATCATACTTTTTGAATTGTGCATAACAACTGAGAGTAAGAGCACCATAGGTCTCACACTCATTTCCTAACCTAAACTCCTGACCATGCTTTTGCTAAAAGGGGTCGGGTCGGCACACATTATATCTGTGTAGCTGCGGCCATTCAACAACTATCTATGCTAAGGAAAACCTCAAGGGATCCCAGGGACAGTGAAACTTTGAAATGCGAAATCAAATAATTAGTAGAAAGGAAATGTGATAAGTTGAATCTTTGATAACTATTGTATGCATATGAACATGAATTGTATTGTCTAATTGATTAATGCATTATTGTTATTTGTATTGTTTGATTTAATTGTGAATTCATGTTTGGTAATGAGAAGAGAGACTCATCTTTACAAAATCTTTTAGGGAATAAAGATGATGAACCCCCAAAGACTTGTTAATTTGTCGGAGCTACTTATTAGCAGTAGATTAGACCATGTAGCTAGGGAGTGGTATAACACCTTAAATTTAATTTAAATAAATAAGGAATTTCGTAAATTTTTGAAACGCTAAATTTTCATTTTTAATCTAAGTTTCATCAAACATTTCAAATAAAGAAAAGGGGTTACAAATTACATCAAACAGTTGCTACAGGACTTGTTCAAATACAACAATTTTCAAAATAATATCTTAAGTCTTATAGCAATTCCATCCACCCCTTCACTAAGTCTGGTGCTAATTGTCTTGATTACCTGAAAAATGAATGTCAGAGTGAGTACTCTACACTGCCAAAACACAATCAAACATAGAGTCTCACCTCTGACTTGTAACGCCCCAAATTTTGTAATATTAATTTTGATAATTATATAAAAATAAAGGTATTTTCATGTGTGTATTTTAGAGATGTGCTGTGAATGTGTATGTATATATATATATGGGTGGATGTATGTTTGAATTGGACTGGCTGAGCTGAGTGCAGGGTGATACACTTGGCAGTTCTCGCTGCAGCGAGAGGAGTCTCGCTGTAGCGAGAGGGCCCTGGGAGGAAGGACCAGAACTGTCGCCTTCTCTCTGTAGCGAGAGACGTCTCGCTGTAGTGAGAAAGCGACAGTCTGGGGTGCATTTCTGGGTGCAGTCTCGCTGTAGCGAGATTCTGCAGAAACCAGAGTGTAGTTTTCTTTGGTTTTTTCGCTATAGTGAAAGTGTCACGACTAGAGGGGTATTTGAAGGTTAGGGCTCGAGAAGAGGGTTATTTTCACGATTTCCCTGTCTCTCCTTCATGATTCTCTCTACCCAAACCCATTTCTACTGATTAAAAGCCCTCCAAGATCGATTGGAAGCTAGATTGAGGATTGGGGAAGTGTTTGGAGCTCTTGGAGGTAAGTTCTATAGCTAGGGTTTTGGTTTTCATCTCTTACTTTCATTTTTTGAGGTTTTCCTTAAATTCCCTTGGAATTTTTGTGTGCTTTAGGGATGAAATCTGTGTGGGTAAGCGATTCCATCAACGTTTCGTGTCTAGTTTTCGTTTTGAGGTAAGGGGAGTACTGTACTTTAGTTATCTTTGTTAGGAATGAGTGTATTTGAACAAATATAGTGATGTGATAGAAATAGGAGATGAGGTTATGTGTATTGATGAATTGTACGAATTGGGTTGAATCCGGAGGTGTCTGACCTCTGACATATTGTGTGAAATTGAGCGATGTGCTTGTGTTGGTTGCCATTGGATGCAAGAAAATGATGTGAATTATGTACTGGATGTTGTGAATGGGTATGGGCACTCGTCCCGTATAATTGAATGAATATTGAGTGAAAAGGTGGGCCCGAGGGTCGTGTAATATGAATGGAAATAGGCTAGGGGCCGTGTGTCTTGAATGAATTGTGAGCTATGTGCTGTGTGTGCTGTGAAAATGAAATGTGGGCCTAGTGCCGTAACTGTTAAATGTGGGCTATGTGCCGTATATTGAAATGTGTGTGACTGGGGCGTGCAACGCCGTTGTAATATGCTGTGAATGGTTCAGCGATACACTGGGAGTGTGGGAGATGAGGACGGTAGAAATACCTTGGGGAAGAGGGAGTGGTGGTGACACTGATTGTGGAACGAGTGCACCACAGGCTACACACTCTCTTCCTGACTAGACCTCTGACCATTACCTTTGCTGAGCGACCCGTGACTGCCTACGTGGTATCCGTGAGGTGGAGGTAACCGACGACCATTCATGGTGAAAATCTGTGATCACAGTGTAAATGTGAGTGTCGCTAGCGTGCGTATGCATGGGTTCATGATTTGTGCTTGTGGATGTGATAACGTTGCCTGTGCATGTATTTGTTTAATGTATTGAAAATGTGCTGGAGGTGAGACTCTATGCTTAATTGTATGTTTTGGTAGTGTAGAGTACTCACCCTTACATTCATTTTTCAGGTAATCAAGATGATCAGCACCAGGCTTAGTGAAGGGGCGGATGGAACTGCTATAGGGCTTAAAATATTATTTTGAAAACTGTTGTATTTGGAATAAGTCCTATAGCAACTGTTCAATATAATTTGTAAACCCTTTCTTTATTTGAAATGCTTAATGAACTTGAGTTAAAAATGAAAATTTTATTATTTTAAAAATTTACAAAATTCTTTATTTATTGAAATTAAATTTAAGGTGTTACATGACTCATTTCCAATACATTGATACAGATACAACACAAACAGCTTCATTATCAAGTACATTTTAATTTAAAGTCCATGTACTCATGGCACCAAGAACACTTCATAATCAAAATTACAATTAATAACAATTCCGTGCACACGCATGCCAGTTATAATCACTGTAGCACTGTGATCACAAATTTACACCATGAATGGTCGCTGGTTACCTCTGCCTCACAGATACCACGTGGGCAGTCACAGGTCACTCAGCAAAAATAATGATCAAAGGTCTAGTCAGGAAGAGAGTGTGTGGCCCGTGGTGCAATCGTTCCATAGTCGGTGTTACCACCACTCTCTCTTCCCCAAGGTATTTCTACTATCCTCATCTTTCACACCCTTAGTGCATCGCTGAACTATTCACAGCATATTACAATGGCGCTAACACGCCCATTTACACATTTCATTCACGCATGTAATAATTATGCTTATACACGACACACAACCCACATTGCATTCAGATACACGACACTAGGCCCACATTCATTTCACATTATACAACACATGGCCAACATTCATCTTTATTACATGGCTCTCGGCCCACATTTATTCACAATATTTATTCTATTATGCAACATCTAGCATACAATTCATATTCATCTATTTCGGGTAACACACAAGGTTTACATATCAAAGCACATGGCCCATATTACATTTCTCAATCAACTCATTTTGTGCACGTTTTCTACCTTCTAACTCAACCACAACTCCATATTCAATCAATTACACATAAAAAGAGTAGGATAGAGTCCCTCTTACCTCAGATTGAAGACCCACACGATAATCCACCAAGAAGTGTTCCCTCCACACGGATTTCATCCTAAACACATGGAGAAACTCCATGAGAACTCAAGGAAACCACGAAAACAAAGAAAGGGGATGAAAAACTGAAATCCTAACCATTAAAACTCACCTTCAAGCGTTTCCCACATAGATTTTACATTCAATCAAGCTCCCGAATAGATTTGGAGGCAATTTAATCGGTGGAATAGGACTTTGGGTCGAGAGGATTGAAGAGATTTGGGAGGGAATTTGAGAAATGAATCTCAAATCTCTAAACCCCCTTTAAATCCTTTTTTGGTCGCGACACTCTCGCTACAGCGAGATTGCACCAAAAAATGCGCTCCAAACTATTGCTCTGTCGCTACAGCAAGACGTTTCTCGCTACAACGAGAAGGCAACAATTTTGGTCCTTCCTCCTATGGCCCTCTCGCTGCAGTGAGGACAACCCAGAATTACACCTTGCACTTAAGCACTTAGCCCATTTTCTACCCAACCAATCATGCATACACATATATATACACATATCCACAATATATATCCAAAAGTACACACATATATATGCATTTAGATTTATATATAAATAACAATAAGTAATATTATAAAATTCAGGACATTACAAGTGGCAGCGGTTATGCCATTGTAGTTTTATTATACATAGTAATGATGGTTCAGGTATTATATTACCTTACAAATGATGATAGGATATGATGTACCTTTTAATTACCCTAACAGTGGTAGGATCCACCATATTCTATGTTTGTATTTATACCAAGGTTTGGCCAGACTGCCAAATGCATGAAATTATGTTTATACTTTTTTGGGCCATTACTAGCATGGGAGACTAAGCCATTGTACCACATAGCAAATCACGGACACTGAAGTGATAGTTAATGCAGGTGATCTTCGTGAAGACGAAGACTTATCCCCAGAGGAAATAGCAGAGATAGAGGGGTGGTTTGGGGATGATGACTAGGATCATCTTCGGTCTTTTGGTGGATAGGCTGCTCATTAGGACTTGCCATATTTTGTAGTTTGTAAATGAGGTAGGTGAGTCTTAATGTATTTTGAAATCGTGTTTTGTAAATATTTAAACTGTTGTATATTAATGAGATCAATGCAATTGAATATTATTTCAACTTTTCAATTAAATTTATTTATTTTCCATTGTTTTATTACTGTAAAATTTTATAAATCTAAGTACTGTAAATAAAAGTTTTACATTTCTACATTTCACATTCTGAGTACAGATGAATTTTAATTTATGTTTCCTTTTTCAATTCCAAAAGTATTGTTTTAAAATGTATAAATAAATTAAGACATTACAACAGGAATGAGAATGAGAGAAGAGAAGGAAGGTTTTAGAGAGGAAAAAGGGAACAAGAAGATGAGGGGTAATGAAATTTAGTAACCTTGTTTTCTGAAGCATTTATTGTAATGAAATTTTTACACTATGGTTTATATTATTTCACACTTCTTTCTCACTTACAAAAATGTTCAAAGGAATTTATTTTATTTTCTTGATTCTTTTATAAAAATATCATGTATTTGAGAAAAGAAAAATATCAATGGAACCATTGATCCTAATATTCAATTAACTATCCTAATTCATTAGGTATAAATAAATCACATATTGCATTAGGTATGAGAAATTAAGAGATCATAATATCATAAATGTTTATCCCTAAATTATCAATAACCTTGACATTTAATTCAGATATGAGAAATTAACTCAACTTCGATTGATAAAAATCTTCTAGGTTCAATTCAATTGAATAGCTAATTCAAGAATTGCATTAAGGATAGAATTAAAAGTTGAATACAATCAAAGTTTTAAAATCCAGATGTACAATCAATTTACAATATTAAAATCAGATCCATCAATTCTTAACAAAAAAGAAATCAGAACATGTTCCTAAAAGAAAAAGAGAAAGAAAGAGTAGAAGAAGAGAAACTGTAAAATTTATTCATAATTCCAATCCCTAGCTTGATTTCTCAAGGTCCAAAGCTTGGAAGTTGCCATCAATCTTCCTCTTTAACTCTCCTAAGGTGTAGAAATGAAAAAAAATGAGAAAAAAATCCCAAAAATATGAAGTTTCTGGCTTTTTATAAAATTTTTGTGCTTTTGGCATGGTTACTATCTATGCAAAAAGTAACCACGCGCAGGGTATTTTTCCTGACAGCACTCTGTAGTGATCACTTTACGTGCTGATAGTAGCCACACGCACTCAGAGTAATAACTTTCTGTGAGAATATTAGCCACGCGCAACTTCGTCCCTTTAAATAGGCTTGCACGTGATCACTATATATGCATAGAGTGATCACACGCAACTTTTCTCTTGGATACAAGCTTTGTAGTATTCACTTTATACATAAATAGTAAACACTTTCATTCTTACTTCTAGACAAAGGCTTTGTAGTGTTTATTTTATACAGAAATAGTTAACACTTTCGTTCCTGCTTCTGGACAGAGGCTCTGTAATGTTCACTTTATACAGAAATAGTGAACACTTTTATCATACTTAGCTGAATCAACCTCAAAGCTGTCACTTTATACAACAATAGTGATCACTCCCAATATACAACTTAGGATTCTTCATTCTTTTTGTCCAGATTTGCCACTTTCTTTTATTTTTTTTCTTAAATCCTTACCCTCGAGACTCTTAGCTTAGAATCTCTTGCAAAACTAGTTCAATCAACAAAATTACATTAGAATTCTATTAAATTCACACAATTTGAGTTACTAAAGACAAAAATTGACTTTATTGAATATTTATATATTTTTGGTTCAGTTTTCACCTTTCAAATTACCTTTTTCTATTAAACACAACATAGAAAACTACTTAAAAATCAAGTAAAATCTGGATTTTTATCAACTATACATGTTTCTGAAACATTAGTTAAAACAAAATATTTTATATACTAATATTTGATTAGATATCAGTATACGAAAAACTCATGAAGTTAAAACAAAAGCTTCAACTTCTGATTCTTAGAGCTTTTCCATTCAATTGCATTAACTCACTATTAGACTACTAGAAGCCAATTGGTATTTTATAATCCTTGCATTGAACATCTATGTTTTTGTTTGAGTATATGATTATATTTTTTCTAACATTGTAGAATACATCAGAGGAGATGGTTGCCAAATTTGTAAAGGGTGAGAACGGAGCTTAGAAGTTATGCAGTCTGAATCAAATAACGGTTGTGTACAAGATTCTAATTTATTGTAGATCTAATATAAAATTTGGAAGTGGATAGAAATAATTTTGCAGGTTTAACAAATTGAGAACAGAGACAAATGCATTTTTGTATTTAATGATTCAAACATGCAACTTTAGATGTTTCTTTTTCAAGATCTTAGTTTACAAATTAGGTAAATATTAGGATGATCATAATTTTTTTTGTTTGATATCATTATTAAATGAATTCTATGTACATTTAGTTTATATCAATACTAAGTACAATGAAATTTCCCATATATTGTTTAATGAATATTAGTATTGTTACTTGCTTATTCAAATGTAGTTTTTTTTATGCTTATGTGAATATGAAATGCATACTATTATTATTGAGACGTCCCTATTTTCAATAGTTCAATCTCCATTATTTGATACTTCTTAGAAAAATGCTCAAGTTTTTTTTTTCTTTATAATGTAAATAAGAGTCAATTATGTCTAAAACATCAACTAACTCTTTTATACAAAAGCACTAATATCATACAATGGCATAATATTATAGTGCTCAATAGGTTACAAACCTTCTAAGTTTCTTCTTGCTAATCAATTAATTACATCATGAAAGAAACGAAGGTCTATATAGTGACCCTTAAAAACAATTCACTAAATATATAACTATTTGCAACAATCTTTAGATACTCTCTAGTTAGCTCATCCCCTACTCTTTTGGTCCATTTAGAGGAGAGTCATTCTGTATCCATAACATTGTCAAAAGACACAAAACAAAGAAGAGGGGTGAGTACAAACATTCATAAATAATAATACAAGGCAATACATATACTTAAATGAACAAAACATCATTCAGGCATCAACGATATCAAGCATCCCCATACTTGTGCTTAAATGAACAAAAGAACATTCAGACATCAAGAAACAATCATTCAATGTCTTTTGTCTGTCAATTCTCCATGGAGTAATTAATTAATTATCCAACATTTTATTTTCAAGTTGAGATTGAGAGTTTTGTGTCTACAATTCGGCTAGTGTCATAGGTACATTTTCTCCCTTTATCAAAGACAGAACATAAGTGCACAATTCTCATTTTATGATCACTACCAACAGTCCACACTCAAACCAATCTTGGTATGCTATAATGTTTGTCACGATAGGCTAGTAAAGTTCCCACTGCCTATGACACAAGTTAGCTAGACTTGATCCCCTGTAAGTCTTGGGCACTCTGCTATCCCTTATAGTCAAACCAACATTATTTGCTCTTCGCCTATACCATGGTGTATTCAACCTTTTTCACAATCATAAACATAAATAATATCATAGTCATTAATTGTCCAATAGGTACAGGTACATTATAACATCTTTATTTCAAGAGAACAATCAATTACATAGACATGGCTAACAATCAAAATTTTCCAGATTTCACAAACTAACGTAAAATCAGCAAATTTTTCTTCCTTTAAATTTCTACTGTAATATAAACTCACATTCAAAATACAAAAGCTTCCAAAGAATTAATCAAGTCCCAATTTACCTCTGCTGTTCTCAGATCATTTTACTAAACAGTTAGCATATTGCAAAATTCATAATAAATTCAATTATCATCCAAAAGACATGAGATCAGTGAGATTATTCTCCTTAACATATATATTTCCATGTAAAAATACTTCCAAAATCAAAATATTCCCATGAAATTAGTGGCATTCTTTCACTTTGGTTATCTAGTTTCATAAAAAAGTATAATTAAATACTTCTAAATTCCTAATTCCAGAATACGTCTTAAACATTCTCTGTCACTTATAGTAACATACTTCTCAGAATTAGTTAAATAAAAAAGTCATAACTATTTTATTTTAAGTTTCAAATTCATCAAACCAATGAGAATATTTCCCTTTTAGTCTCCATTTTCATGAAAAATAATAATAAAATAATGCAACTTATACATTTTAAAAGGAAAATAGGTTTCTTAGTAGCATGTACAAAACGTTACTCTCATACAACATATTGAGAAAATCATAAGTATTTAAATTTAACTTCAATTTTTGCAAACTCAATAAGAATAGTTTCCTTATAAAGTATAATTTTGTAAAACAATATAAATAAAATAATATTATGCATGGAATTTAAGACGAAGAGAGATTAGAGCGAGCTGTTCTTAGGAAATTATTCACACACATCATAATATTAAAAAAATCATATCTATTTTGTTTCAAATCAAAATTAAGTGAAACTAGTGAGAAAATTTCCATTAATAAGTCTATTTTTATACAAAAATAGAGATAAAATAATGTCATACAAAGATATTAAAACAAAATTGAATCAAGGCATACTGCTCCTAGAATACTATTTTCACGTAGCAGAAATTTAGAAAAATCATAAATAATTCAATTTAAATCCAAATAAAGTAAAACTAGTGAGAAAATTTTCAAACTTTAACTATCTATATGAATAAAATACTAACAATAATTTTTCCAAAAGTTTTCTCATATATTACATTATCTGCGTTTTAGTCCTTTTACTTTAATTTAATTGCAAAAGTGTGTCTTTCTCAATTTTTTGGTAACTCTTAGATAGTCCAGAATGTTTCTAATGAATTTGTGGGTCTTGAATCATGTTTCCACAAATTCTAAAACATTCTCTTGGTTCTACCATACATGTGGTCAAGTGCCTTGCACTTTTAAGGTATATTTTGGTCCAAAATCATAGTCCATCATCATGTCAAGGTTCAATCTTTCAAATTTATTCTTAGATCTTTGTTTTCATCATATTTCTCATATAGTCCAGAGGTTCCAAATATGTTCAAGGTTCCATAGGTCCTCCTCAAATCAATTTCTAATTTTAGTCCATTTCTTATTAAAGTTTCATATGAAAATCTTCAATAATGTCCCAAAAATACTTTTTAACTCCAATATAATCCAAACCAAAGAGAAAATTATATATATTACTTGATTATCCTCAAATCAAATCACATAACATATATCAAAGAGAAAAATTTCAGAATACACACTTAGAAACAAATTTTACAAAAAAACCTATATTTATTCCATGACAGAAAATATCCAATTTCGTAGAAAATTCTCAAAGTCCATCTAATCAATTCCAAAGGATAAACCCACATGAATATATCATAGATTCATGAAAATAACATATAACAAACAAATTCATTAACAAAATTCTATTAAAATATTGTTTTACAGTTAATTTCGATTTTTCTGCAAAACTTCCTATTTTTGCTATTTTACTGATTTTCTTGTGTATTCTTTTTTTCAATCAATTTTTCTTTCATATGTATAATAAGGCCACGAAATTTCCATTACATTAAAAGGGTTAAAGACTCCCCTTTGACTCAAAAATTCATTTAGCAAAGTATTCCCTTAATTTATGAAATAGTACTCCCCTTTACTTGATTTTTGGGAAGTCCTCTTTCTCTCCTTCTCTTACTCTTTTCCTCCTCTTGGAGTGATCTTCCACTTCCTTTGGTCTCTTCTTCCACGTGATCAAGGCTTCCATCAAGAAAGTTGATTGCTTTGTGGATTTTGTGGGATTTAGTGTCTACTTTGGGACTTTTATGGTAAGTTGACGGATGATTCAACTTGGTGGAGTTCAAGAGATGGGTGTGAGACTGATTGTAGAAGTGTTTGGAAGTTGCTAAAAGTTTCTAAGTTTGGAAACTCTCTCTCTCTCTTGCATGCTTGCTCCATTCTTATGTGAAATGGCACTTTATTTTGAATGAGTTTCTAAAATTTTGTCTTGGTTGAATTGTTGTAGGTGGCTTGCAACTAAATAGAAGAGTCTTAGACAAGTATATTTGCTACACAAGGTGGCCTCCTCATAGCTTCCCATCTACGTTCAAATTGCTTCCAAAGTTTCAAAGCATGGTTAGCAATTTTCCTATCATGATGTCATGTTTTATGAATTTGTACTTGTCCAATTTGATTCTAATTCTTTGGCTTGATTATTGAACTTTCATATCCTTATTTGGTCCATTAACTTACCATAAAAATTCCAGAATTTATCTCATTCATTTGCTTGCCAAAAAGAGGCCTCCATTCTAGATGTTTTTAGGGGTAGTTTAGTCATTTTGGTCAAATTTTGCAATTTTATTTATTTTTCATTTTTAGATATTTCTAAACCTCTTATAAATCATATAAAACTATTCTATATAATCAAAAATTGTTAAAAAAACTTTATATATTTTTTTATATTACTCGATTCTTTACCGATCGAACTCATTTCGGTAAATTTTGTTAAAGAAAATTTTAGTTCTAAAGTCTATATGCTCTACTTGTATATTATTTCATGAGATGGATATAATTCAATAATCATTTATAGAGTGAAGGAAATTTAGAGTGTTACAATTATGAACAATTATGAACGAACCCCTTCTAGATATGAGCTTGAACGTCTATTCTATTCGAACAAGTAAGTTTAGGAACTTAGCTCTTGAATCTCACTCTTATTTCTCTATTCTCTTTTTTCATAAAAGTACTTTACTCTGTAATGTTAGGAAGAATCTTGATCCTTGGGTAGTATCTCCTGTCGTAACGTTGCATTTCCCTCTATATCTCGCGAAGAACGTAATCTTAGAGACCTATTTCTAGGAAAGGGACACTGATCCCAAACCCTAACTCCTATTTATATGTTTTGGCCTAGAAATTTAAATTTTCCTATTTTGGATGGTACATCCCTAATGTTTTCTTAAAATTTACAGTGTAAAAATAGATTTGTTGGAATGTAAAATCTATAAACTTTTTCATAACTGAGCAAAATTTTATAGTAAGTTATGAATAAAACTAATTTTTAAGAAGTTTCTTGTTACTTCTTTGGAGAACTAACTAGCAAGTGTACTAGGTAGTTGTAGCAAGTAATAAAATTTGGAATTCAATATGAGCCCCAAGTATCGTACACAAGGATCTTATTTCAATTACCACTTCACAATTTAACAATTAGCTGAGCAAAACAATTCATTTGAGGGGTTTGTAACATGTAAAAGTAAGAAATATAAACTTGTTGTAAAACCATAATACGAATTTTGTATTAAAAATGTTATATGAAAAATAGTTAGGAATCACTTCACCAGATTTTCAATTGCAATATAATCATGTTCTGAACTCTTGGAAACTTTAATTGATTGCTAATTAATTTCACTTCTTTAACCAAAGGACAATTCCTTGCCTCATTGATCCTAATACCTAATTAAACCTCCCTAATCCCTTAGGTGAAATTTAATCAAATACTGCATTAAGTTCTGGAAATTATAAGATTACTAAATCAGGATACTTATTCCTAAGATCTCAATATCCTAGGCATATGATTAAGATATGAGAAATAAACTCAATTTTTATTGATGAAAATTCCTCTAAATTCAATTGAATGAAGGATTAGTTCACAACTGCATTAAGAGCAGAATCATATACTCAATTCAATTAAAATCTCAAGATTCAATCCACAATTACATCACAACATCAAATCTGGATCCATAGATCCCTAACCAAAAAGGTTTAGAACAACATTACAATAGAGAAAGGAGAAGTAAGAGAAGAAGAAGACAAGAAGCAGAAGAACATCTTCCAATGACCCAATCTTCACTCTGATTCCTCTCAAAATGAAGCTTGAAAGTCACTCTCAATCTCTCTCTCTGACTTCCCTTGGAAGTTAAAACAGTTACAAAATAAAAAATAACAAAATTGAACAAAAGTCCCTTTTTCTGAACCTCTAACTTCTATATATATGATTTTTCCCGCCTTTTGCTTTTCTACATGTTAATTCTCTGAGAATTCTAGCATCAAAGGTCTTTTAGAAGCTTCTAAAAATGATTTAAGAACTCAAATCGTCCAAAGTTAACACTTAGAAGTGATATTTAAAATTCTATTATTTTTGCATAGCTACTTTGAATGCTTGAAGTAGCTACGCGCTGACTGCGTAGATACTCTGAGCACTTGAAGTAGCTACGCACTCAATTGCGTAGCTACTCTGAGCACTTGAAGTAGCTACGCACATTGTAAAGTTCTGAATTAGCCTTGGGAGTCGCTACTCTGAATGCTTGAAGTGGCTACGCGCTCTGCGTAGCTACTCTGGGCACTTGAAGTGGCTACGCGCTCAATTGCGTAGCTACTTTGAACACTTGAAGTAGCTACTCTCTTGATCTTCATGAATTTTCTTCTTCAAAGTGTTCACTCTATGTACTCATAGTGATTATGCCCTTCATATAACACTTGATTCTTCATCTTTTAAGCTTAATTCCTCTACTTTCTTCACTTCAATCTTTAACTCAAATTCTCAGCTCAAGCTTCTACACAAGGATTAAGTCACTTTTGAGTCAAATTGTTCAGAATTGGACTAAAATCTAAAATTCTAAACTATTTATACAATTATGAATATTAATGCAATTTTTATGATATTTTCAAGTTTATTTACCATTTAACTCTTTATTTACTAACAAAAACTAGGCTAAAAATATAGTAAAATGTGAATTTATCACACATTAACTCAAAAGGTAAATTCCAATCAGGTTTTGCAAGAATAGGTGCAGAGATAAGTTTTTCTTTCAAAACAGAAAATGCATGCAAACAAGAATCATCAAATACAAAGTCAGCATCTTTAACAAGTAAATCACTAAGTGGTTTTGCAATTTTTGAAAAATCCTTAATAAACCTCCTATAAAAACCTGCATGATCCAAGAAACTCCTAACTCCCTCAATATTAATTGGTGGAGGCAGTTTACTATTAACTTTTATTTTTACTTGATCCACCTCCATTCCTTTTTCTGAAATTCTATGGTCAAGGACTATTCCTTCTTGGACCATGAAATGACACTTTTTCCAATTTGAAACAAGGTTAGTATCTTGACATCTCTGCAAAACAATGGACAAATTAGCTAAACAATTATCAAAAGAATTGCCAAAAATAGAGAAATCATTCATAAATACTTCAATGATTTTCTCTACTAAATCAGAAAAAATGGACAACATACACCTTTGAAAAGTAGCAGGAGCATTGCATAATCTAAATGGCACTCTTCTATATGAAAAAACTCTAAATGGACATGTTAATGTAGTTTTCTGTTGATCCATAGGGTCCACCGCTATTTGATTGTAGCCGAAATATCCATCAAGAAAATAATAATATGCATGTCCAGCTAGTCTTTCCAACATTTGATCAGCAAATGGCAATAGAAAGTGATTTTTTTTAGTTACATCATTTAATTTTCTATAGTCGATACATATGTGCCAACCCGTTATAGTCCTAGTAGGAATTAATTCATTCTTTTCATTAGGCACGACTGTCATCCCTCCTTTTTTAGGGACAACATGGACTGGACTAACCTATTGGCTGTCCGAAATTGGGTAAATAATCCCTGCATCCAGCAGCTTCATTACTTCTTTTCTCACTACTTCTTTCATGGCTGGATTTAGTCTTCTTTGTGGCTGTACTACCAGTTTAAAATGTTCTTCAAACAGAATTCTATGCTTGCAAAAAGCTGGATTGATCCCCTTTAAATATGAAATATGCCATCAGCAATTTCTCTTCTTCTCCCTTGAAATTATTGCTAATAATCACCGAATTTTCATGTTCTTGATCTAAGAAAGAGTATCTCAAGTTAGAAGGTAATTGCTTCAACTCTAGTTTCTCAGTTTTCTCTTCTTTCATTTCATTTTTCAGTTCTTCCTTTGCTGGATTTTCCAAAAAAGGAATAATTGGCAAGGTGTCCAGCTGCTGCACATATTCTCTCAATTGTTCTTCTTTTTTTACAGCAGCAGAATGATTTCTTGCAACTATTGTTTCCTTTAACAATGAGATTTCATCAGCATTATCAATAAAATGAGAGAAAGTAATAGAATCTAAAATATCAACCCTCATACAAGTAACATCATCATTGGGATGTTTGAGTGCCTCAAATACATTAAAAATAACATTTTCATCCTGCACTCTCAACATAAGTTCTCCTTTTTGAACATCAATTAAAGCTCTCCCTGTAGCTAAGGATGGTCTACCCAAAATTAAAGGAATGTCAACATCCACTTCCATTTCTAAAATTACAAAATCTGTAGAAAAAATAAATTTGTCAATCTTAACTAGCAAATTCTCTACAACACTATAGGGATATATGTAAGATCTGTCTGCAAGTTGTAAGGTTATGCTAGTAGGTTTTACTTCTTCTATTCCAAGTCTTTTCATGATAGCAAGAGACATGAGATTGAGGCTGGCCCCAAGATCACATAAAGTTTTCCCCACGGTGCAATTTCCAATAAAACATGGAATGCTAAAAGAACCCGAATCCTTTAATTTTTGAGGGAGTTTCCTTGTAAAATAGCATTGCATTCTTCAGTCAAAGGGACTATTTTATCATTCTCAAGCTTTCTTTTCTTAGATAACAGTTCCTTCATGAATTTAGCATAGGAAGGCATTTGCTCAAGTGCTTCAGCAAAAGGAATATTTATTTGAAGTTTCTTGAAGACATCTAGAAACCTCTCAAATTGTTTTTCTTGCTTTGGATTGGGCATTCGTTAAGGGTAAGGAAGTCTCTTATATTTCTCTTCATCAATAGGTTGATTAGCTTCCTCAAGTATTTGCCTTTTTGTCTTCCTTACAGCCCATGGAGAATTCTCTTTTTCTGAATTTTCTCTTTTCAGCGAGGTAAAATTTCCTTCATCTAGATCAGATTTTAATTTCTCCTCTACAGCAGGATTATTTTCTCTTTTTTCGGCAGGTTTGGGGCTTCCCACAATAGTCCACTCCTAGTCATTATAGCTTGATATTGTTCTTTTGGATTAACAACTGTATTGCTAGGAAATCTCCCCTCTTCTCTGCTGGATAATTGTTTAGCCAGCTATCCAATTTGAGTTTCAAGCTTCTTCATGGAAGATTCTTGATTCTTGAAGCTTGTTTGGGTTACTTTCATAAATTGCAGCATGGTTTCCTCCATTTCATTCAACCTTTCAGTCATAGGCTTGGAGAATTTTTGATTCCTTTGAGGTTGAGTAGCTGTATTCCCTTGAAAATAGGATTGTTGTGCTGCTGGACCTGCACCAGAAAAAGGTAAAGCAGAATTAAAATTCTTTACAGTAGAATATTGAGTATTCCAATTAGAGTACTGCTGATTTTTGTTATTAGGATACTAAAAACCAGGTGGGAATAAAGGTTGTTGTCTTTGAAAATTTCCCATATAATTAATTTGCTCTTAAGGTTCATTGGTAGATGCATCACATGCTCCATTAGCATGATATCCTCCATAAAAATCACAAGTAAGCTGAGCATTCTAAATTAGAGCAGCCTATAAGTTGCTTATTTGTTGAGTTAGTGCAGCAATTTGTTCTGAAAATATTTGACTTTGCAGCTGGTTTTGTGTAAGAAAAGTCTCAAGAATTTTAGCTTCATATCCTCCACTCCTTGTAGAGTGTGTAGAATTAGAATTTTGATACATAGATGAACCCATCATCTCTATAATTCGTCGAGCTTCTTCCAATGACTTAGTATTCAATGATCCACCCGCAGTTGCATCAATCATGGTTCTTGTGGCTGGACTTATTCTATTATAGAAAGTTTCCAGCTGCATCCATTCCGGTATGCAATGGTGTGGACATTTCCTCAATAATTCTTTATATCTCTCCCAAGCTTCATATAAAGATTCCCCCTCTTACTGCATGAATGATGTAATTTCTCCTCTTAGTTTGGCAGCTTTAGATGGTGGAAAATACTTGGTAAGAAATTTATTAACAAGGTCTGTCCAAGTGGTGATGCTTCCTTGTGGTTGAGCTTGCAGCCAACATTTAGCTTTATCTCTTAATGAAAATGGAAATAGTCTCAATCTAATTGCATCCTTGCTAACTCCATTCATCCTTATTATATCACAAAGCTGCAAAAAGTTAGAGATGTGTAAGTTAGGATCATCCGAAATTGAACCAGAAAATTGATCTTGCTGAACTAAATGAAGTAAAGCTAGTTTTATGTCAAAATGGTTGCCTTATATGGTAGGTCTGACTATAGAGGAGTTGTATCCATGCATGTTAGGCACTGCATAATCCCCTAAAGTTCTCACCATGTTCTGTTCAGCCATTATCTTCTCTTGAGATGTTGGTGGTGTAGGAGAAGGAATTTGAAGTTCTTCCGATTTAGGAGTAGAATGTGTAGATTCTAATTCTTGCTCTTTCCTTGCTGAATTTTCTACTCTTAATTCGTTTCTTAGCCTCCTCAATATTCTGTCTATGTCCGGATCAAACACAAGAGCAATCTTGTTTTTATTTTTCCCATGCATATAACACTAAGAAAAACTGAACACAGCAGAAACACTAAAAGAAAATGATGAAAATACATAACAATATAGTGCAGAAAATTTACTAGCAGAATATCCTATAAAAATTTAAGAAAGAAACATAACATCTAAACATGTAACTACACAAAATACAGTGACATAAAAATTATACAAAACTGGACAGCAAAGGTGTACAGGAAAACTAGTAGAAAATATAATACAAAATTCAATGTAAAAAGGAAAAATTTTAAAAACAAAACAGAAAACAAAAAGCTCAATCTAGTTGTCTCCTTGCTACTAATGATATTGAAAATAAAAATCCCCAACAACGGCACCAAAAACTTGTTACTTCTTTGGAGAACTAACTAGCAAGTGTGCTAGGTAGTTGTAACAAGTAATAAAATTTGAAATTCAATATGAGCTCCAAGTATCGTACACAAGGATCTTATTTCAATTACCACTTCACAATTTAACAATTAGTTGAGAAAAACAATTCATTTGAGGGGTTTGTAACATGTGAAAGTAAGAAATAAAGACAATAAAAGGTAATAAACTTGCTGTAAAAATAGAATACGAATTTTATATTAAAAATGCTATATGGAAAATAGTTATGAATCACTTCACCATATTTTCAATTACAATATAATCATGTTATGAACTCTTGAGAATTTTAATTTATTGCTAATTAATTTCACTTCTTTAACCAAAGGACAATTCCTTGCCTCATTGATCCTAATACCTAACTAAACCTCCCTAATCCCTTAGGTGAAATTTAATCAAATACTGCATTATATTTTGGAAATTATAGGATTACTAGATCAGGATACTTATTCCTAAGATCTCAATAACCTAGGCATATGATTCAGATATGAGAAATAAACTCAATTTCCATTGATGAAAATTTCTCTAAATTCAATTGAATGAAGGATTAGTTCACAACTGCATTAAGAATACAATCACATACTCAATTCAATTAAAATCTCAAGATTCAATCCGCAATTACATCACAACATCAAATCTAGATCCATAGATCCCTAACCAAAAATTTTTAGAACAACAATACAATGGAGAAAGGAGAAGTAAGAGAAGAAGAAGACAAGAAGCAGAAGAACATCTTCCAAAGACCCAATCTTCACTTTGATTCCTCTAGAAATGAAGCTTGAAAGTCGCTTCCAATCTCTCTCTCTAACTTCCCTTGGAAGTTAAAACAGTTACAAAGTGAAAAATAACAAATTTGAACAAAAGTCCCTTTTTTCTGAATCTCTAACTTTTATATATATGGTTTTTCTCACCTTTTTCTTTTCTACATGTTAATTCTTTGAGAATTCTAGCATCAAAGGTCTTCTAGAAGCTTCTAAAACTGATTTAAGAACGCAAATCCTCCAAAGTTGACACTTAGAAGTGATATTTAAAATTCTGTTATTTTTTCGTAGCTACTCTGAACGCTTGAAGTAGCTACGCGCTGACTGCGTAGCTACTCTAGGCACTTGAAGTAGCTACGCACTCAATTGCGTAGCTACTCTGAGCTTTTGAAGTAGCTACGCGCTCTGTGTAGCTACTCTGGGCACTTGAAGTGGCTACGCGCTCAATTGTATAGCTACTTTAAACACTTGAAGTAGCTACTCTCTTGATCTTCATGAATTTTCTTCTTCAAAGTGTTCACTCTATGTACTCTTAGTTATTACGCCCTTCATATAACACTTGATTCTTCATCTTTTAAGCTCAATTCCTCTACTTTCTTCACTTGAATCTTCAACTCAAATTCTCAGCTCAAGCTTTTGCATAAGGATTAAGTCACTTTTGAGTCAAATTGTTCAAATTGGACTAAAATCTAAAATTCTAAACTATTTATACAATTATGAATATTAATGCAATTTTTATAATATTTTCAAGTTTATATACTATTTAACTCTTTATTTTACTAACAAAAAGTAGGCTAAAAATATAGTAAAATGTGAATTTATCATTTCTATAACTTTGTTAGTGATTATTATACATGAACAGTTAAGGCTGTGTATTATTATTGAGAATAATATGTATATTAGGAAAAAAGATAATCTTCAGAATAGACGATTAAAAAACATGCTTTATTTGAGAGTTTAGAGGGAGATGAAAAGAAAGAGTTTGAAAGGTAAAGGGGAGAGAAATAAAAGAGAAATGAGAATTAATACAAAATCTTTTAAATTGGAAAAATTTAAAAATATGAGATAAGGAGGGTTTATAAACTTCCTTCTCATCTAAATATTCACTGACAAGGATAATCACTAGTAGAAAACTAACTTCTAAACAAAGTTATAGCTACTTTCACAAGTAGAAAACTACCTTGTGTCATCTTCTTATTAATTAAAAATAATTCACTTGTCAGAATGTGTCATGTGTCACGTTTTAATTTATAATATTTTTACTTTATCTTATATAACTAAATTATTGTTAAATTAACTTGTACAATTAATTAATTTTCAAATAACATTATTTTAGTACTCAAAATTGCAATATTACGGTCAAAGGAATGAATTTCAATTCATACTTTATAAATTATATTTAGATATTTAATGTAGACTGCAATATAATCAAACAAAACAAAGTTTTAAATATTTCTACGATGAAGTAGAATTGATATTTGCAACTCAAGATACCAATTGAAGTACACCTCATCCCTCCATGTGTCAAAATTTCATTGCTATTCCTTCCAACATTCGAAAGCAGAATTTCCCGCCTCTTCTTCATCTCGGGTTTCCATGCCAATGGCTTCAAGTATATATACTGAACCCAGCCATGAGCAATTTCAAGCCTTTATATCTTGCTATTATTCAAAAAGGTTTTCTATGTGTAATTATTTTTCTTGATATTGTTTTGGCTGCAGTAGTTGTTTTACATCGAGATTTGATTCGTCTACCGAGTGAAATTAGTGTGCAACTTGATAACGAGGTAAACTTGTACACTTTGGTAAATGTCAAATAAGCATATAAATTGAAACTTTATTAATGATGGGAACTTGAACAGAGTCGTTGATTCTTCAAGGCAACTTCAACAACAATACAATATGGAATCATTGGATATGATTCTTATGAATAATAGTCTAATCACTACTCCAGTACTACGTCACTAGCACAACATATTACGTAACACTAGGATTCTAGAAAAGTTGCTGATGGTGAAAATAAAAAATTGTTTGTTGTTGATGCTTCTTGTTCACTGGAGCTTCATGTTTCTCAGCCTGCAATGAAAACAAGAGACAACAAAGGAAAGTCAGGGTAAGCAAATAAAAAGTAATTTATAGTTAGTATAAACACGCGCACACTACTTCTTTGTGGTTATGATTGTGACCTTTCTATATTTTTCTTACCTTATTTAGGTATGCTTCAGAGTCAAATTTATGAATACTTCCCTAAGCTCTTTTTCGCAGTTAATTAAAATGTTCACTCTAAAATGTCTTAGGATATAAAGAAGGAACAAAGGGATGTCAATTTATAGCTAGTTAGTTGTTACTGATAGAAAAAGGTCATAGAATGTATGTAATATACCTTTTCTCCTCTTCAGACCCTCCACTTTGCTTGTAATTTGGGAATGGAACTTGACCTGATTCAATGTGCCTAACATCCCTGAGTAGGAGCTCATAGTGCCTCTTCACTTCCTCTGGAGTCTTCCCTCCAACAGCCTTAGCAACATTGTGCCAACGGTCAGGGGTGTCCTTGTCATAAACAGCTAAAGCCCTTTCAAAGGCTTTATTGTCCTTAGCACTCCATGAGCCAGTGGATGACATTGAACTCGATGCCATTTCTTTAATGCAACGACAATTAATAATAAGTTGTGATTTGAGAATCACTATAGAGGATAATAGTCTAACTCTACGGGTATTAAAAGAGTGGAAAAGAGTGATTCTATAGAATTAGACTACAAGGAATTGAAGACTTGATATTGCTAAGAGGAAGCAATGACTGCTCCTTTTATAAGCAGTGGTGGAGAGTGTAAAGCTGGGGTAGTGCTAGTTGGAATGCAAATCCTGCCAAAATGAAGTAGAATTTGAATGATTTGTCTCCTCAGGAACCACAGAATAGAGGAGGACCAAGAAGTTGAGCTGCAATATGGGAGAATCAGTATCTTCAAACAGTAAAAATAACTGAGTGATTTGATACAACTTACCATAAAGCCTTTTAACTTTTTAGGTTTCGCCCTCTACTTTTCTAGATATACAAATCACATCAAGTTAAAAATTGTATTTTCCTTATGTTTCAAGCTTGTGGATTTAAGAGACTTAGAGAACCACATTGATAAAAAAATACATTTGAGTTCAAAACACTGTCGTAAATTGATATTAATTGAGTCATATTGCTTATATACCACCTTTTCACAACACTATTTTTTTCTATTTATCTATTGAGTTTAATTTTGATCCACTGTTAATGTAAAGTTTCTACACTGTCAATCAATTAGAATACATAGTAAGTATAACTTTTATATTAATTATGAGAAAAGTTGAAGATTCTTTCTTATATGACAATTTTTGACTGAATGCCAATATAAAATATAGTTACTCTGTCACTACCTTATCACTCGTCTTTCTTTTCTCTACAAAAAAAAAAATGTATAAATTTATTGTACAAGTATATTTTCTCATACTAATATATTGGACAAACTTATATGTTATTCTTTAAGCATTAGTAGTGCATTTTAGCAATTAAAATTATAATTTTATTTTAGAAAAAATGTTTGAATTTAATAAGTTAAATTCTAATTTTAATGAATAACCAACACTAACACCTAAGTTTTCTTCTAATATATTTAGCACTGTGCAAATATCGCATGGCTGAGCAATTGGACACGACAAACTCTTAGAATTTAACAGTGGATTTCAGTTGTGGTTCAAATACTTAGAACGTAGGAAAGAGCCCCATCAACTAGGTCAGCTAATGCCAAACTTTATTTTATTCTCTTGCTTGCATGGTCTTTAGTGGGTCCAAGCTCAGCCAGGTATCAAAGCTTTCACGTATGCATCCCACAGCCACAATATCTTGTTTAGAACAGTTCAATTTGCAAAGAAAAATCCCTTTGTGTTTCGTCATTGTAGTTGAGATCTTAATTGTAAATGTAGTTTGTCCTCAACAACATTCCAACAGACCAACACTCTAGCTGGCCAGTTGCACCCGTACAATGATTATTGTTTGCTTTAAATCCCAAGGAAAGGTCATATGGATTACCTACTATACTTTTAGCTTTTGGGGCCCCTCCCCTGACTACTTGGTTTCTGATGAGGTTTGTGTTTAGTGATGATTACTTAGATGTCCCAAAATATTGTGTTGGGTACTTAGGCCAATGTAGCTTTTGATATTTGGACCTAACTCAATTTCAGAAGTTAAAAGCTAATTAGTAATGAGAGGATTATTTTAGCCTTTGTAATTTTTATTTTGACCACATCTTAAGTCAATGTAGGACTTCAAAATTATCCTTTCTTTCATCAATAACATTAACTACATAAGTTGTTTTTTAGTTTAAGTGATGTGTCTTATGATTTTGTGGAAGACAACCTTGAAAAATAACCAATGGTCATGTAGGATTATTTTACTGAAGTCTAATCTTGACCATCAATTTTGATTATATGAACATTTACATGGTTTCGACTATAGTACACTTTATATATAAATATATATCCTCTATTATCTATTTGCTCGGTCTTTTGCTACCTCGGGGCAGGGTCATGAAGCATAACTATAGGCTTCTGGATGTGCCCTCTAATCATTAAATACTAATTATGGTATAGAGGCCATTATCTTTAGCTTCTTAATTTGGTGAGGCCTCATACAAACACGATACATGTATGGAGTTTTCCCCTTTGGTAAAAGTAAACACGTGGGTTGAGTCTAGCTGGCTTCTTCATCTTGTTTGGCCATAAGGAACATCCACATTCAACAACAATATAATTTAAGTCATATATCTGTTTGTTCATGGCAAGTGAAAGGCAGCAAAGTGACAGAGACTTTCATTAACCTTTTTTCCAAAAGAAGTCATGAATGATTAGACCTGAACTTTGTTCTTGAAAAGGCTAATGGGTATACTGTGATGTAGGAAATAATAAACCTTTTTCAGGTCTTTGGACAGGACCACTTAGTTTCTAATGAGTGTTAGTGAGTGAGACAAAAGCATCTAAAGATGAGCTTTAAATTTTGGCATTAGAGCTGCTGAAAGGAAAAAGTGTTCTCTATATCTTGCAAGAGTTGCATATCTTGGTTAAGTTGCAGGCAAGCTTCATTCCTTGAATGTTTAAGCATAATTAATTGCTGTGTTAATTTTCTTTTGCAGTTACAAACTAGATTTTGCTAGCTGTTATAATAGCCTTCTGGCAAATGACTGTGCATGTTTCCTATCCTTTCAATAGAAACAAATTTTCCATTTAATTAGGAATAATTACTTTGTTCATGTCATTATCACTGGTTTCAATTTCATTCGTTCTCTTTTCTTTTTAATTCTCTTTTCTCAATTTTTTTACTGAGTGTTTCGTCTAATTGATGATGTTATGTACACATTTGTTGCATCTTATATATCTTAAATTAAAATACGGTTTGAGAACATGAGCATCCAAGATCATTAACCTTTGTATGCTAAACAAGCATGAAACGGAGTGGTAAGTAAGAATCAAGTTTCTCCTGAGTTTAATTATATTAAAAATGAATATTCAATGTATTTTATTGAAGAATTAATATGATTGAATTCTAGGGAAAAGATTAAATAACTTTTTCCATTTTGGAAAAAGGCTAAAGCATACGTACCAAAGCATATTTCTGAGGTCGGTGTAGTGATACTAGCAACTTGGTTTAGATTGCCACCACCATATATAGAACTATTGTTTTTCTAATATCTAGCAAGTAGGCTTCAGTGTAGTATATATTCTTCTAAATTAGCTCAAAACAGTGCTCGATGATATTTTGGATACTAAAAATATTGATTTTTGATAATTATATACTTTCATAATTCGCTGAAAATATCTTTTCGATGTGCAACAATAAGGATTGCTACTCTCTTTTAGAAGAAGACAACTACAATGTTAATTTCATGCGAAAGTCTTATTATTATTATTATTATTATTATTATTATGAGAGTTAATTTCGTATGAGACTTAATTATTTTATGTTTTAATAATGTACTTTCTAGTGACAGTACTCCAAACATGCATTCAATTTGATGTCATGTATCATCAATCTCATTCTTTACGTGTAGTAATTCTATAGCAGATTGAACTTTATGTTTGAAATTAATCTGAAAGTTCAAGAGTAGTAAACAGCGCACATTAAAATCCAAGCACTAGATTTTAGAAATACGATATTATTTACACTGATTAGATACGAATTTCTTAAAATAAGGCTATAGAGAGAGAGAAAGAGTGAAGAGGGATTATCTTATATTAATATAACTTATACCAATTTTTATTCTATCAATAACCTTATATAAAGTATGAGTTTTTATTATTTAACTATTAAATTTAATTAAATACTGTCTCAATTATCAATGTGAAATTTTATCAAAATTAAAACTATAAAATATAATTAAAAAATATTTTTATATACATATAAATGAGAGATGAGAGGTACCACATATGAGTTGCAGAGACCTTATGCCCCACACCTCATAGCCTAAATAGAATGAAATATCTTCTAACATTGTAATGGAAGACAAATTAAACCACTCACTAATGGTTGTATTATAAAGTGTCCTCTAATACGAAGTTGAAAACATTTTTGAGTGAATGTACACTCTCACTGCCAAGTTGCATGTTGCATCAATCATGATCACTGGATCCTGGCCACAATGTATGGTAATGGGGTTAGCCGTGATAATTGGCTGAAGATCATACTGGATTCAAGGAATCTTTATGAGAAAAATAGATGGTTCATGATCTGCCTCATCACCGAAATCTAGACTAGAATCCTTATCTTACTCAGTATATCTCATAGTACAAAGTTATAACATACATATGGACACATTGGACTCCTCCACCATAACTGGGAAGATTCTTTTCAGTGTGGTCCTTTGTTACCAGTTGAGAAGTTGGTCTTGTATTTGTCCAAGAATGATTCCGCTTATGATCATGGATGATTGGTTAATTGATTTTGCAATGGTGAATCCGTGAATAGTTGAGAGTAGAGAAGTTTATTAGTTTTGATTAATTTGTATATGTCATGGTCTGGCCTAATGAGATTATTGTGGAGAAGGAACAAGGAATTTTTGAACTACGAAAAGGGTATAGCTCTAGCATCTAGTATGGTCCTAAAATGGCCGCAAAAGCATAAAGGGTAAGCTTTACTCTGAAGGAATAATATTGGGTAAATGATGGAAACAAATGTAACTGAAGTAGTTGTTTCTTGTACGGGAACGTGGAGGAAAAAATAGTTTTTTTAAAAAAAACTGAAAATTAATATCTTATGGAACATGCTATATGATTATTTGCATTTTTTTAATAATTTTATCTGCTATATATATATATATATATATATATATATATATATATATATATATATATATAGATATAGATATAGATATAGATATCAAATTTGCATGTTTTAATGCGCTCACAGCAGATGCGGAATGCTAATTTTTGCATACTGCAGTTCTATGACAGATACCTACAGCAAATTGGAGATAGTATAAGAGAAGTAATTCGATGAAAACTGTTAAACCATTACAGTGGATGAGTTTGTCAAATACTTTCTTTTTATATTTGTAAATATATTAATAATTAACCAATAAAATTGAAACGTTTGGAGGATCACATATTTGTAAAAGCCTCTTTCGTACCATTTGGCAAAGCTTAATAGTTAATGCTAAGATATCAATTAGTGCAAAATTTAATATTCTTATATAATTTAATAATTTTATATAAATTATGAGTTTTATAAATTTCGCTCTTAACTTATTACCATTTATTATTTTGACTATTCATATCAAATTTTGTAAAAGTTAAACAAAAATATGAAATAATCAAATAATTTATTTTGCTATTAATAATCAAATAAATTGTATTTTCATATATTTTTTAAATGTGTATATCACATTTACTTTAATGTATACCAATGGAGTTTTTAATAGATTTTCAAACTTGCTGTAAATAGATTCCCGTAGATATTCAAAGGAATTATCATAGTTAATTAACGTCTTATTTTTTTGCCGTCTGCTTGTCTCTCTTCCTTTTTTATTTATAATCTATCTCTTTTTACCTCATCAAAAAGTTCACATATAAAATATAAATAATCATAAAAAAATAATATTATAATGCAAGTCTTAAATTTTAGGCAGTTGGAATAAACTCTACATGTTAGTGAAAAAAATTAATAAAGGCTTGAATATGTTCCTAGTTCTAACAATTTAATGGTTTTTTTTAATATCTTCAAATAAATTACTTTTATTTTATTCTCTACTTTTTTTATAAATTTTTGTTTTTAAGTTCTTAATACTAATATAATATGTTGAAATATTGTTATGAATAATTTTTTTATTGGACCACATTCAAAGGACTAAAAATCATAATTTTTAAAAAATTTAAGAAAAAATCGAGATTAAAATAAAAAAAATGCTAAAATGAGAGGAGTAAAAACATTTTTAGCCATTAATAAAAGCTGAGAGTCATTGCAGTGTGGAGACAACAATGCCTCAAGTGTAGCACGACTAACCCTAGCCTCTTCTCCACCCAACCCTTTGTCCTCTCTCATGTTCGAAAATAACAACACATCAGCGAGGTGAAGCAGCCAGAGCTTGGAGCAATTCAATAGGTTGGCCAACAATGCTTCGTCGCATCAAACCCTATGTATCTCAGATCAAAAGTGTAAGCCACAAGAAAGTTCTTCAGGTTGGGGCACGATGTTGTTGTCAACGGAAAATGGAGGAGGAGTAACATATGGATGAAATTTGCTTAATTAAGAAAAACAGAAAATAAAATTATAAAATTAAATATTATATTTAAAATCAACTTTAAAGATTTACAAGTTTATTTATTAAATTATTTGTTGTTATATATTATATTCTTCTTAATTTAACTATGTTTTTTATTCCAGGAAAGTTAACAAATTTGTGATAAATTCTTATAAAAGTTTTTGTTAGGATTTAGTAACTAGAATGTTATAAAATTAGAATTTAATTTTTTGTTGTCAACTATCCTCTA
This sequence comes from Abrus pulchellus subsp. cantoniensis, assembly GCA_024086825.1. Classification (NCBI taxonomy): domain Eukaryota; kingdom Viridiplantae; phylum Streptophyta; class Magnoliopsida; order Fabales; family Fabaceae; genus Abrus; species Abrus pulchellus. Next base: position 26,169,768 of record CM044053.1, read on the forward strand.
TTAAGTACTAAGTTGATAAACAAAAAATCAACTCAATAATGCTACGTGGCTTGTCATATCATTTATTTTATTATTTAAAATAAATATTTATAAAAACTTCTTAAACTTATTTTACATTTTTGAAAAGAAAAAAGGTCTTCTTCCTCCTCCTAACTCCCTCCTCTCTCAGCCGCTACCCCACCTCTAACCTCCATCATCATCCTCAACCCACTCCCAACCTCCACCCTCACCTTCACCCCAACTCCTACCCCCAATCCCAACCTCCACTCCCACCCCCTTCTCCCTCCTTCACCGCTTTCCCACAACTCCTTTTGGCACTCCCTCCTCCAAGTTGTGAGCATTGAGCCCTTTCAAAACATGAAGATAACGTGTAAAGTGAGTAGAAAGATTATAAATTATGTTGATTAAATGCATGTTACCGATAGGAAAGGCATGACTTATACAACCATAAACCAAGGATTGAGATCCACCAAAATTATGGGTCAAGACATGAGAGTTTTGACTTTCTTTCAATTGATTTAGTTATCATATTTTCTAACACAATAAAAAAGGGAACAATAATGTCATCCTTTGAAAGAAGTCTTGTTGAACTAGGAAATAGACAACAACAATAGGCATTCAAATGTAAGTGAAAGTGGGGGATTGGATTATGACACCCTTAATTTCTTATTTAGTTTATACAATAATTTTTGACAAGATAGAGAAAGAAAAAGAATCCATTATACATGTAGTATGAAGTATGAAAATGTGATAAAATTAAAAATTTCTTGGCATGATTCAATTTATGAAAAAAAAATATCCAAGGGGTATTCGAAAACAGCAAAAGATAAATTGTACCTTAATAAATAGTTTACACTGAAACAATAAAGAAATATACATAAATTGTACTTCATTTATATATAAAGTTTAATAATTATAGACCATTATCTAAATACATTAAGACTTAGTTTACATATTTATAATATCAAATAGTCCAAATCTTAAAGAGTAGTCAGTATCTATACCAAAACATTGTGGACAAGATTATAGTCATCATCCCAAAACCAATCCTTTATCTCAACCTGTTCCTCCAGTATTAGGTTCTCATCATCACCAAGGTCTTCGATATCAGCAACGACCTCAACGCTTGTCACCAACTCTCAGGTAAAAGTAGCTAGTGTTTCCATCTAGTCATGGTCATCGAAAGTGTATATGTAGTTCACTGCCAAACTGGTATGAAATTGGAGAATTACTAACTAGCAAGTGTACTAGGTAATTATAGCAAGTAATAAAATTTTGAAAATTAATATGAGTCTCAAGTATCGTCCACAAGGATCTTATTTTCAATTACTACTTCACAATTTAACAATTATTTGAGCCACACAATTCATTTAGAAGATTCGTAATATGTAAAAAGATGAGAAATAAGAAAATAAAAGGTAATAAAATGTTGTAAAACAGAATATGAATTTTAGATTGAAAATGCTATGTGAAAAATAGTTAGGAATCACTTCACCAGATTTTCAATTGCAATATAAATAATCATGTTATGGACTCTTGAGAATTTTAATTGATTGATAATCAATTTTACTTCTTTAACAAAAAGACAATTCGTTGCCTCATTAATCCTAATACCTAATTAAACCTCCCTAATTCGTTAGGTAAAATTTAATCAAATACTGCATTAAGTTCTGAAAATTATAGGATTACTAGATCATGATACTTATACCTAAGATTTCAATAACTTTGGCATATGATTCAGATCTAAGAAATAAACTCAATTTCCATTGATGAAGATTCCTCTAAGTTTAATTGAAAGAAGGATTAGTTCACAACTGCATTAAGAATAAAATCATATACTCAATTCAATTAAAATCTCAAGATCCAAATCCAAAATTACATCACAATATCAAATCTGGATCCATAGATCTCTAACCAAAAAGGTTTAGAACAACATTATAATGGAAGAAGGGGAAGTAAGAGAAGAAGAAGACAAGAAGCAAAAGAACATCTTCTAATCTTCACCATGATTCCTTTAGCAATGAAGCTTGAAAGTCATTCCCAATCTCTCTCTGACTTCCCTTAAAAGTTAAAATAGTTACAAAGTAAAAACAAAAAAAACAAAAATGAACAAAAGTCCCTAATCCAAACTCTTAACTTCTATTTATATTCTTTTTTTTGCCTTTTTCACTTCTTCAATTTAATCTCTGAGAATTATAATATGAAAAATCTTTTAGAAGCTTCTATAGCTGAAGTGGGAATTAAAATCATCCAAAGTTGACGCTTTAAAAGTGATTTTCAAAATTCTGTTATTTTATGTGGACACTTTCAGTGACCAGAGTGTCCATGCGCATGTGTTTTCAAAGTTTTTGCCTTGTGCTTGTTCACTTTCAGTGGCCAGAGTATTAACACGTGACTACTCTCAGTGGCGAGAGTGTTAAAGCACATGGTTCCTAGGCAAATTAGCCTTGGGTGTTATCAATCTTAGCAGTCATAATGTTAACACGCAAGCCCTTGAATTCTATTGTTGAAGTGTTAACTTTCAACACTTGGAGTTGCTACGCATTTGATCTTCATAAATTTTCTTCTTCAAAGTGTTAAACTCTATGTACCCAAAGTGGCTAAGCTCAATACATAGCACTTGATTCTTAATCTTTTAAGCCCAATTCATCAACTTTTTTCTCTTGAATATAAACTTCAAAGTCTTAGCTCAAGCTTTTGCACAAAAATTAATTCTTTTTAAGTCAATTTTCTCCAAAATTAGAATAAAATCCAAGATTCCAAACTAACTACACAATTAAGAATATTAATACAATTTTTATGGTATTTTCAAGTTTATTGAGTACTTTACCACTTATTTATTAACAAAAACTATGCTAAAAATATAATATAATGTGGATTTATCACCACCCCAAACTTAGAATTTTTGCTTATCCTCAAGCAAATCAAATCAAATAAAGGGAAAATTCATCCACGTCTCAAAAATCAATTAGCAGCGTGCCTTTCTCAAAAATTTCCAATTTTCAATTTCCAATTCTATGTTTTTCTGATTTCTTATTTCAATCAAGTTATTCATCTATTCAATCATCATGACAATCACATTGAATTAATCATATTATAAACAAGATTGCCATATGAGTTCATGTAATTCAGCAAAGGTTCATGTCAGCAAAATTAAGAAACATGATCACACCTCACAAGTGTTTCTCTCATCACTCAACAGTGTTTAGGCTCAATGTTTGCTCTAAAAAATCATCATTTTTACTACACTCTACCATCGGCTTGCAAATATTATCAATCTCTTCTGTAAATATAAAACAAATCACATATCAAGATGACTTTTTAGGTGAAATTAAGGTTAAAGGATAGGCAGGTGTTTAATCAATTAAGGAAACAATGTAGTTACTTTCAAACATAAAAGATACAATTCAAGTTGATGAAAATTAAAACTTGAATTTGAGATTGCATTATCTTTCTCATGCATTCAAATCTGCACAAAATTTCATAATTTTTATAGTATTTCAAGTAGTATCCATGTATCAATTATGCACAAAACTCTTTTATGTTTTTCACACCTTTTATTTCTTCTTTTTAACACTTTGCTTTTTATTTTTCTTTTCAAATAACTCAGATTATGCTGCCGCTCTCTACCCCAAACTTAGAGCTTTGCTTGTCCTTAAGCAATGTCACACAAGATGCCATCCCAAACGTAGTTTTAAAAATCACCTTTGATTAAACTCAAATTGCCTCTTTCTAATTTGTATACGTCTCATGGTTCTTCAGTAAGGCTTATATTGGAGTTTTACCAAAGAAAAGGTTAAAGGCTCAAAAGGGATGAACTAGTATTCTCAACATAAAGGAAGTTCATTTAGGCTATCTAAGTAAAAAAAGACCTCCATCATATATGCAAGATCTACAAATTACAAATTTAATCAAGAAACAATGCAAGTTCTAGAGGTGCAGCAAAATATGAGATCAATTAGCACACAACAAGGAATGCATGAAGCTCAAGTCTCACCAATATGTCAATCATTCAAGCTAACAATGCACTTTTTATTTTTAGAAATATATGCAAGATTACCTCATTTTGAAAATTACAAGTATGATCTTATGTGAGAATGGGAAAAACAATTTAAAAAAAAATATTTTCAGACTTCACAGAATTTTCAATTAAATGCAATTTATTCACATAATGCAGGTCAATATCTAAACTAATATTTTTGTGTTTTTCTAGAAATTTTTCAGTGCATGTGAAGCTAAACTCATGAATAAGAGGTATAGAATTCACCCTCCTTTCATGGCAGCTTGTGCAAGTGTCAAAATCCATGTGCTTGGGTGTTGTGTGATAGTGACATTCTGCACAAAACACCAAAATTTTCATTAATTAATCAGAAAAATAAAGTAATTAGAATGTAGAAATATAAAACCAAATGAAAAATGTACTTCATTACAACTGAAAATTACTAGCTAAAATTGCAGAATTTAAGTTCCTAAGTACTAAAAATTACACAAACTGAATTTTTAAAGAAAAACAGCTAAAACTAAATTCCTAATCTATTCTTCTACAACTTCTTCTGAACTCTCCTCTTCTTTTTCATCTTCTTCTTCACTCTCATCACTTTCATCTGAATTAACTCTTGCTGGAGTGTTTAAGTAAGTGTTGAATAGAGGAAGGTTGTTGAATGTGGTGGCTCTAGGGCATTGGGAATTTTCCACCTCTGACTCATAGAGCTGCTCCTTGGGCATGCCCAACTTCTTACCAATATTCATCATGATGTTTTCCAAGAGTATAACTCCAACTTATTCCTTTCATGTAGAGCATTCTGTCTTTCAGCCAAAGAGTCATGTCTGTCCAGAATTTTCTATAGTTGTGTCTTGATTTTAAAAGGAGGATCCTTCTTGAACTTTGTAGGGATAGGTGAGGCAGCAGTGACTGGGGTTGTGGCATAGATCTCCTTGATTATAGATGCTGTAATGGGTGGAGAGGCCTTTATCTCTTCTTTGAACTCTCCAAAATTAACTCCTGCATCGTCATAAAGTAAAGTGATTAATCTTGGAAAAGCTAAAGAATCTCTCTTTGTTTTCATAATTACCTTGATGCTATTGTTGATTATTTCTCCCACATTAATGTAAAAGTCACTAAAAATGACAAAAATGAGCTCAGCTCTCTTAACAACAATGGTTGAGCTGTGCATCACCGGCATGAATGAACTAAGTATGACAATATTCCATACTTTTGCAAAGGGCAACAGGTTTTTGGTCAAAATATTCTTTCATGTAGAGATGTTTTTAACTTTATCTCTTGCACTCATTTCCCATGTAGTTCCAGGCCTGCCAATTTTGTGAAGGATTTCAATGTAATCCTTATCCATACATTTCCCAAAATTTGAGAAATCTTGTTGTCCTTCTTCCTTCTCAACATTAATCTTCAGAACTTTGTTGATGTTCTCAGTAGAAAAATTCACCACAGTGGCTCGAACAACAGTGTGATTGTAAAGTAAATGTTCCCCTTTGGTCCTAATAGCATTGGCATAAAATTCTTGAGTAATATCCTTGAACCTTTTCCTAACAACAGATGTGAAAATCTCCCAGCCACTTTTCTGAATTTGTTCAAAAAATTTAGGATGTTATCCCTCTTTCAAATCAAAATTTCAATCATGCACAATCTTCCTCCTCAAGATGTTGGCTTTGAAATAATTTTCATGTGCAATGCTTCTAAATCTTAGGTCATGGTCAGGAATAGTTCTTAAAGAAGGACCAGCTGAAAATCTTCCCTTTTTAGTTCTTAGAGTTCCCCTTGGTGTGCTTACTATTTTCTATACTAAAATCACAATTTAAACAATGGAAGAATTAGTTTAGAATTTCTCCAAATGTGCAGGAAATATTTCAATAATTACAGTACTTTTTCTAACTCAAAATACAGAGAATATGCTCTCTAAAAACTGTGTGAACCATCAACAAGTTATAATTCATGTAAAATTCATCAATATCTCATTATGTTCAAGTGTAGAGTGAATTTTCATGCTCAGATTAACTCCTAATTTTCATGTGCAATGTGCTAAATGCAAAATAATATGATCAATCATGTGCATAATTAAAACTTAATGGTAAATGTGAAATTCAGAGTCAATCAATGTAATGCAGCAAAATAATGATCCAGAATGTCATGATCAAGTAATCACAGCACCACATTAGTACTTATAAGATTCACTTTGAAAATCTTTTCTACACAATTAATCTATCAAAAATTATTTCAAAATTATACATGACATATTTCAAGCAATTTTCAACATTACAATGCATAAATCTAAATAAATTACTCAGAAATCAAGTCCCATATGCAAGCATAAAACACAACAACATGTTCATACTAAAAACCCTATTGCAGTGTCAAATCTCAATTAAAATTGACAATTTTAGCATAGAATTAACTCTATCAACCTTCAATCATACATTCAGACCATCAAATTCACAAAATTTACCCCTAATTTCCATTTCTCAAAATTTTCCCAATTTACACTTTTAAGAACCCTCATCAAAAAATTTAAAATTGGAGGAAGAATTACCTGGAATTGTAGTATAGAAATAATGTAGTCTCACTCGCAGATGATGGTAAAATAGATAATCAACAAGAATGTGATCAACAGTGAGCAAGAAAGTGAAGACTAAGAGTTAGGGTTTTAGAGTTTTAAGGTTTGAAATAGTGCGTTGGTACTCTGAAGGGTTTAAATAGATATGTAGAGCAAGTAATCACTTTAATTAGGGAAAGTAAGCAGTCTAAAAAAAAATTTAATGAAATATAACGTGTGTGTACTTACTCTATGCAAATAGAGTTACCACTTAAAATGAAGTGTTCCATTCACATGATTAATTCAAGTGATTGAAGTTGGGACTTAAAATTTCTGTTCTGCGCACGTGTTCACTATCAGTAGCAAGAGTAGCCATGCAAAAGCTTCATTTAGATGGGCGTGTTCACTGTGAGCAACCAGAGTAATAATGCACAAAGTATATATGTGTGTGTTAACACTCTAGGTAGTGAGAGTAATAATGCACAAAGTCCACTGCAGGGATTCCTTCAAAACCTTTGTGCGTATTCACTGTGAGCAACTAGAGTGACAACGTGCAGTTACGCATGTCAACTTTTGCTCCCGAGAGTGGTAACGCCTAGTGTAAATCAATTGCGTGTTAACACTTTATGTAATGAGAGTGTTAACGTGCAAGCTTTGCTGCAAAATTCAAAAGTAATGGACTTCTGCGTAGACATTTTATGCACTTTAAGTGTCCACTTAAATGATCAAACTCAGAAAATAGCCTCTGCGCCTCAACTCTTCTTCCTCAAAGTAATTATTCATTTGATTAACATCACTCAAAACATATCTTCGTCACTTTGTTCTTGCTTAAGATAAAGCTTGCAAATATCAAAATCCAAATTGCAGTTCATTATCACTATGTAAAATCAGAATTATCCATTGTATCCAAACTAAAAAATTCAGAAAATGCAAAATTTTAAAATTCAAAAATAACTACAAGTAAAAATTCCTAAACTAGATTCTAGCAAGAGTAAAGGGATAGAAATATGAGTTGCCTCACACAAGCGTTCTTTTAACGACACTAGCTTAACGCCTTATGTTTCTCATTCAAGAGAAACAACTTAACACAAGAGATGTTCTTTGTGAATGTCTCTTCATGATAAACTTTCAACCTTTGGCCATTGACTTTGAACTCTCTGTTTGTCTTTTGATCCTCAATTAAAATTGTTCCAAAGGGAGATACTTCTTTGATTAGAAAAGGTCCAGACACCTTAATCTGAGCTTCCCTAATAATTTCAGTCTTGAATTAAACAATAAAACTTGTCCAGGTCTGAACTTTCTTTTCAAAATGAACTTATTATGGATCCTCTTGGTTCTTTCCTTATACAATTTGACATTTTCATAGGCCTGCTACCTGAATTCTTCCAGCTTATGTAGCTGTAAAGTCCTCTTTTTTCCAGCACTAGCTAAGTCAAAATTTAACCACTTAGTGGCCCAATATGCTTTATGTTCCAGCTCCAAAGGTAAATGACATGTATTTCCAAAGACTAATTGGTAAGGTGACATACCAATTGGAGTCTTAAAGGCAGTTCTATATGCCCACAAAGAGTCATCAAACTTCTTTGACCAATTCTTCCTTGAATTATTCACCACTTTTTCCAGAATTTGTTTAATTTCTCTATTTGACACTTCAACTTGTCCACTTGTTTGTGGATGGTAAGGAGTAGCAATCTTGTGTTTTACACCATACTTTGATGAGACTAATTCAAGATGTTTATTGTAGAAATTAGCACCTCCATCACTTATTAAAAATCTGAGTACTCCAAATCTAGCAAAGATATTCCTTCTTATAAAAGAAATTACCACCTTGGCTTCATTTGTCCTTGTTGGAATGACTTCCACCCACTTAGAAACATAATTAACTACAACAAGAATGTATTCATGAGAGAAAGACTTGGGAAAGGGTCCCATGAATTCAATCCCCTATACATCAAATAATTCCATTTCCAAAATGTTTGTTAATGGCAACTCATGTTTCCTAGAGATGTTGCCCGTCCTTTGGCACTTATCATAGTTCTCAACATAGTTCTTGGCATCTTTAAAGAGTGTAGGCTAGAAAAATCCTGCTTGCAAGACTTTTGCAACAATTCTTGAACTCCCATGGTGGTCTTCATAGACTGATTCATGACAATGCCATAATATCTCAGCTTGTTCACTTTGTGGGATACACCTAAGTAGACCATCCACCCCAATTTTGAACAAATGAGGGTCTTTCCACACATAAAATTTGTTGTCAAGTAGAAATTTCTTTCTTTACTGCCAAGTAAATCTCTTTGGAATGAGTTGAGTGGCCTTAAAATTTGTAATATTAGTAAACCAAGGCAGATCTTCTACAGCAAATAGTCTTTCATCTGGAAATTCTTCATTAATGTCTAATGAATTAGAGGTTAAACTGTACAATGGAAGTCTGGACAGATGGTTCGCTACTTCATTTTGCTTTTTCTTTTTATCTCTAATTTTCAATTCAAACTTCTACAATAGCAAAATTCATCTCAACAATCTTAACTTGACATCCTGTTTTGACAACAAATATTTAAGTGCAGAATGGTCAGTATAGACTATGACTTTTAATCCCATCAAATATGATCTAAATTTATCAAAAGAAAACACAATGGCAAGGAGTTCCTTCTCACTAGTTGTGTAATTTACTTGTGTAGAATTTAATACTTTACTAGAATAATAAACGACATGTAAATTCCTATCTTTTTCTGTCCTATAACAGCACCTATTACACTATCACTTTCATCACACATTAATTCAAAAGGTAAATTTCAATCAGGTTTTGCAAGAATAGGTGCAGAGATAAGTTTCTCTTTCAAAATAGAAAATGCATGCAAACAAGAATCATCAAATACAAAGTCAGCATCTTTAACAAGTAGATCACTGAGAGGTTTTGTAATTTTTGAAAAATCTTTAATAAACCTCCTATAAAAGCCTGCATGACCTAAGAAACTCCTAACTCCCTTAACATTAATTGGTGAAGGCACTAATAACTTCTATTTTTGCTTTATCCACCTCCATTCCTTTTTCTAAAATTCTATGGCCAAGGATAATTTGCTCTTGGACCATGAAATGACACTTTTTCCAATTCAAAACAAGGTTAGTATCTTGAAATATCTACAAAATAATGGACAACTTAGCTAAACAATCATCAAAATAATTACCAAAAATAGAGAAATCATCCATAAACACTTCAATAATTTTCTCTACTAAATCAGAAAAAATAGACAGCACATACTTTGAAAGGAAGCGGGAGTATTGTACAATCCAAATGGCATTCTTTTATATGCAAAAACTCCAAATGGACATGTAAATGTAGTCTTCTATTGATCCATAAGGTCCACCGCTATTTGATTGTAGGCAGAATATCCATCAAGAAAATAATAAAATGCATGTCTAGCTAGCCTTTCCAACATTTGATCAGCAAATGGCAATAGAAAGTGATCCTTTCTAGTCGCATCATTTAATTTTCTATAATCAATATACATGTGCCAGCCCGTAACATTCCTAATAGGAATTAATTCATTCTTTTCATTAGGCACAACGATCATCCCTACTTTCTTAGGGACAACTTGGACTTGACTAACCCATTGGCTGTCCAAAATTAGGTAAATAATCCTTACATCTAGCAGCTTCATCACTTCTTTTCTTACCACTTCTTTCATGGTTGGATTTAATCTTCTTTGTGGCTGTACTACTGGTTTAAAATGCTCCGCAAACAGAATTTGATGCTTATAAAAAGCTGGATTTATCTCTTTTAAATATGAAATATGTCAACCATTTGCTGACTTGTGAGCTCTTAAAATTCTCAACAATTTCTCTTCTTCTTCTCCCTTGAGATCATTGCTAATAATCACTGAATTTTCATGTTCTTAGTCTAAGAAAGAATATCTCAAGTGAGAAGGCAATTGTTTCAGCTTCAGTTTCTCAGTCTTCTCTTCTTTTATTTCATTTTTCAGTTCTTCCTTTGCCGAATTTTTTGAAAAAGGAACAATTGGCAAAGTGTCCAATTGTTGCACATATTCTCTCAAGTGTTCTTTTTTTACAGTAGCAGAATGATTCTCTGCAACTATTGTTTTCCTTAACAATGAAGTCTCATCAGCATTATCAATAAAATGAGGGAAAATAATAAAGTCTAGAAATCAACCCTTATACAAGTAACATCATCATTATGATGTTTAAGTGCCTTAAATACATTGAAAATAACCTTCTTATCCTAGACTCTTAACATAAGCTCTACCTTTTGAATATCAATTAAAGCTCACTCGATAGCTACGAATGGTCTGTGCAAAATCAAAGGAATGTTGGCATCCACTTCCATGTCCAAAATTACAAAATCTGTAGGAAAAATAAATTTGTCAATCTTAACTAGCAAATCCTCTAAAATACCATAAGGATATGTGTAAGATCTGTCTACAAGTTGTAAAGTTATGCTAGTAGGCTTGACTTCCTCTATTCCAAATCTCTTCATGATAGTAAGAGGTATGAGATTAATGCTAGCCCCAAGATAACATAAAGCTTTTCCCACGGTATAATTTCCAATGGAACATGGAATGCTAAAAAAACCTGGATCCTTTGCAAAATAGCACTACATTCTTCAGTTAAATGGACTGTTTTTTCATTCTCAAGCTTTTTCTTCTTAGATAACAAGTCCTTCATGAATTTAGCATAGGAAGGCATTTGCTCAAGTGCTTCAGCAAAAGGAATATTTATTTGAAGTTTCTTAAAGACATCTAGAAACCTCTTGAATTATTTTGGATTTGGCATTCTTTGAGGGTAGGGTAGTCTCTTGTATTTCTTCGCATCAATAAGCTTATTTGCTTCCTCAAGTATTTGCCTCTTTGTCTTTCTTACAGCCCTTGGTGAACTTTCTTTTTCTGAATTTTCTCTTTTCAACAAAGTAAATTTTCCTTCATCCAAGTTAGATTTCAACTTCTCCTTTGCAGCAGAATTATTTCCTCTCTTTTCGGTAGGTTTGGATCTCCCCACAATAGCCCCACTCCTAGTCATTACAACTTGATATTGCTCTTTTGGATTAACAACTGTATTGCTAGGAAATCTCCCTTCTTCTCTGCTGGATAATTGCTCAGCCAACTGTCCAATTTGAGTTTCAAGCTTTTTCATGGAAGATTCTTGATTCTTGAAGCTTGTTTGGGTTACTTTCATAAATTGTAGCATGGTTTCCTCCATTTCATTCAACCTTTCAGTCATAGGCTTAGAGAATTTTTTATTCCTTTAATGTTAAGTGATTGGATTCCCTTGAAAATAGGATTGTTATGCTGCTAGACCTGAACCAGAAAAAGATAAAGCAGAATTAGAATTCTTTGCAGCAGAATTTTGAGAATTTCAATTATAATACTACTAGTTTTTGCTATTAGATTACCGAAAACTAGGTGGGAATAAAGATTGTTGTCTCTGAAAATTTTTCATACAATTAATTTGCTCTTAAGGTTCATTTGTAGGTGCATCACATGCACCATTAGCATGATTTCCTCCACAAAAATCATAAATAAGTTGTATGTTCTGAATTGGAGCAGCATGTAAATTGCTTATTTGTTGAGTTAGTGTAGCAATTTGCTCCGAGAACACTTGGTTTTGCAGCTAGTTTTGAGTAAGGAAAGTTTCAAGAATTTTAGCTTCATATCCTCCACTCCTTGTAGAGTGTCTTGAATTAGAATTTTGATACATAGATGAAGCCATCATTTTTATAATTTGCTGAGCTTCCTCCAATGATTTAGTATTCAATGATCCTCCCGTAGCTACATCAATCATAGTTCTAGTGGCTAGACTCATTCCATTATAAAAAGTTTCCAGCTACATCTATTCCAGTATGTAACATTATGGACACTTCCTCAATAGCTCTTTATATCTTTCCCAAGCTTCATATAAAGATTCTCCTTCTTGTGCACAAATGATGCGATCTCTCCTCTTAATTTGGCAGCTTTAGATGGTGGAAAATACTTAGTAAAGAATTTATTGACAAGGTCTGCCTAAGTGGTTATGCTTCCTTGTGGTTGAGATTGCAGCCAGCACTTTGCTTTATCTCTTAAGGAAAATGGAAATAGTCTCAATCTAAATGCATCCTCGCTGATTCCGTTCATCCTTATTATGTCACAAAGCTACAAAAAGTTAGAGATATGTAAGTTAGGGTCATTCGAAATTAAACCAGAAAATTGATCTTGCTAAACTAAATGAAGTAAAGCTGGTTTTATTTCAAAATAGTTGGCTTGTATGGTAGGTCTGACTATAAAGGAGTTGCATCCCTGTATGTTAGGTACTGCATAATCCCCTAAAGTTCTCATCATATTTTGTTCAGCCATTATCTTTTCTTGAAGTGTTGGTGGTGTAGGAGAAGGAATTTGAAGTTCTTCCGATTTAGGAGTATATGGAGTATATTACAATTCTTGCTCTTTGCTTGCTGAATTTCTTGCTCTTAATTCATTTCTCAGCCTTTTCAATATTCTGTCTATGTCCGAATCAAACACAAGAGCAGTTTTGTTTTTATTTTTCCCACGCATATAACAAAAAGAAAAACTAAACACAAGAAAAAAACTTGAAAAATTATCAGAATACATAACAATATAGTGCAGAAAAATTACTAGCAAAATATCCTACAAGAAATTAAGAAAGAAAACTAATATCTAAACATGTAACTACAAAAAATACAATGATACATAATTTATACAGAACTGGAAAGCAAAGATATACAGAAAAACTAGCAGAAAATGTAATACAAAATTCAAATTGATAAAAAGAGAATTCTTAAAAAGAAAATATAAAACAAATAGCTCAATCTAGTTGTCATCTTGTTACTAATGATATTGAAAATTGAAGCAGCCCAGCAACGCGCCAAAAACTTGGTAATTGGAGAACTACTAACTAGCAAGTGTGTTAGATAGTTGTAGCAAGTAATAAAATTTTAGAAATTAGTACGAGTCCCAAGTATCGTCCACAAGGATCTTATTTTCAATTACCACTTCACAATTTAACAATTAGTTAAGCCACACAATTCATTTGGAAGATTTGGAAAATGTAAAAAGATGAAAAATAAGAACAATAAAAGGTATTAAAATGTTGTAAAACAAAATACGAATTCTAGATTGAAAATGCTATGTGAAAATTAGTTAGGAATCATTTCACTAAATTTTCAATTGCAATATAATCATGTTCTGGACTCTTGAGAATTTAGTTTGATTGATAATCAATTTTACTTCTTTAACCAAAGGACAATTCCTTACCTCATAGATCCTAATACCTAACTAAACCTCCCAAATTCCTTAGGTAAAATTTAATCAAATATTGCATTAAGTTTTGAAAATTATAGGATTACTAGATCATGATACTTATTCCTAAGATTTCAATAACATAGGCATATGATTCAGATTTAAGAAATAAACTCAATTTCTATTGATGCAGATTGCTCTAAATTCAATGGAAAGAAGGATTAGTTCACAACTACATTAAGAACAGAATCATATACTCAATTCAATTAAAATCTCAAGATCCAAATCTAAAATTACATCACAATATCAAATCTAGATCCATAGATCCCTAACCAAAAAGATTTATAACAGCATTGCAATGGAAGAAAGGGAAGCAAAGGAAGAAGAAGACAAGAAGCAGAAGAACATCTTCTAAGACCCAATCTTCACCCTGATTCCTCTAGCTTGAAGCTTGAAGGTCACTCTCAATCCCTCTCTTTGACTTCCCTTGGAAGTTAAAATAGTTACAAAGTAAAAAATAACAAAAGTGCCTAATCTAAACTTTTAACTTCTATTTATATTCTTTTTCTGGCTGTTTCACTTATTCAATTTAATCTCTGAGAATTATAACATGAAAAGTCTTCTAGAAGCTTCTATAGCCGAGGTAGGAATTCAAATCATCCAAAGTTGACGCTTTAAAAGTGATTTTTTAAATTCTGTTATTTTGCATGGACACTTTCAGTGACCAAAGTTTCCACGCGCATGTTTTTTCAGAGCTTTTGCCTTACGCTTGTTCACTTTCAATGGCCAAAGTGTTAACACGTAGCTGCGCATGGTTACTCTTAGTGGCAAGAGTGTTAACGTGCATAGTTCCTTGGCAAATTAGCCTTGGGCATTATCATAAATTTTCATAAATTGCTACGCACTTGATCTTCATAAATTTTCTTCTTCAAATTGTTAACTCTATGCACCCAAAGTGGCTACGCCCAATAGATAACACTTGATTCTTGATCTTTTAAGCTGAATTCATCAACTTTCTTCTCTTGAATATAAACTTCAAAGTCTCAACTAAAGCTTCTGCACAAAAATTAATTCTTTTTAAGCCAATTTTCTCCAAAATTAAAATAAAATCCAAGATTCCAAACTAACTACACAATTAAGAATATTAATACAATTTTTATAGTATTTTCAAGTTTATTGAGTACTTTACCACTTATTTATTAACAAAACCTATGCTAAAAATATAGTAAAATGTGGATTTATCACATATCATACCTTTGTATATGTACAAACTAAGTATGTAGTGGATCCTACCACTAATAGGATAATTAAAAGGAGTATTATACCCTATTGTCATCTCAAGAGTGAATACATCACCAGATCCACTATTGCTATTTACAACAAATTTACAATGGCAAAACTATTGTCACTCCCTAAATACATAATTAAGTCTACTAGTAACTAGCCACTCTAACAACCTAATGGGTCTCTCAGGGTTTGTCATCCTTGTTTCCTGAAAATATTTCTAAGGATGAGTTCTTTCTTTACCACCAAAACATAATCAATTAGACTTATTCATAACATCGACATAATGATTAACATGTCAATAGTTACCATTACATAAACCTTCATTAATCATCAATTCATGCATCTCAACATTGAACCAAGTCAATTCATTAGAAATTTATACTAATTTATACATGTCTGACTACAAAATCATTAAACTTTCTCTCAAGTACGCACTTTCTCGTGCATTGTGATCATAGATATTTGATATCTCTAGCACTTCATGAGGTCTACACTGATAGGTAAATAGTCATTAGTTAGCCCATGTACACGGATACAATGTATACAATAGCAGGTCCCTTAACAAAAGTACTGTCAAGAGTCTAGTTAGGAAACAAGTGTGAGGCCATGTAATGCATTCACTTTCAGATAGATTATATACACACACACGAATGTCATTCACCACCCTACATTTTCCTCAGATTTTTAAAATTGTCTCAAAACTTTATATTCTCAATGTATCTCTGTAACTATTCACACTAATTCCTTCATCACATTTTACTCATCATATGCTTCTTTTCATTTCATTCTTATTATTCAGCTAAAAAGATCATGTCTAAGTAAGACACTTTCAAACTAAGTCTATATTGCACATATATGACGAAAATATAATACAATCACCCAAAGCCAATCAAATATGCATAATCAATTTTCACAACACTTAAATATCATTCAAACATATATTTACAAGCAAGAACTACATAACAATACTCTTAGGAGGCCAAAATATTCACTATATTCTAATGATGAGATAAAGCTCTCCTTACCTCAAAATGAAGATTTGGAAGAAAATTTGTGAAGGATATTGTCCAAGGGACTAATTTCTTCCTAGATATCACATGAGAGAGAGCACTTTTGAGAAAATAGAAAATAGATAGAATAGAATAGAGATAGAAGAAATGTGCTATGAAAAAACTTACTTGGATTCAATCAGAATGAAAGTCTAAGTCCATATTTAAAGAAAGCTCAGGATTTAAGGGTGGTTTCTTTAAAGAAGGAAGATGAGAGATCAGAGAGAAAATGAGGAAAAGATGACTTGGATTGTAATGCAAGTTTTTAGGATGGAAATCTCTTAAATACCCTTGAAAACTCACAAATTCTTGTTTGAGCGAGTAGACTCTGGCTTGAGCAAGGTCCTCTCTTGCCTGGGCAAAAACATCAGAAAATGGTTTTTCACTAATATTCTTGCCTGAGCGAGAATGGGTCCAAAGAGCTCTCCATCTACCTTGTGCTTCCTCACTTGGGCAAGTTGACAGTTGTGACGACATTATCCGATATCACTTGAGTGAGACTCGGCTTGCCTGAGGAAGAATGCTCTGGAATGCCTAGTCCAAAACACTCAGTCTTAAAAGAAATCTATAGAGTCGTGCAAAGACTCCATATTGAAGATAACTACCTACATTTTAAATCATATGCCTAGTAAGTCTATTTCAAAGACTCCATATGAACTTATGACAAGGAGAAGGCCTACTCTGAAGCATTTTCATGTTTGAGGTAGTAAATCTAAAGCCAGGCTCTATAATGGAGAAATAAAGAAGCTTAATTCAAAGACAATTAACGGTTTCTTTATAAGATATTATATTAGCTCTAGAGTTCTAAATTTTATTGTCTACTCATACCACCAGAGTTGTTGCGTCCGATCGTGCTATCTATTTTGAAATTAATTCAAAACATGTAAATCAAGGAGAGTGTGAAGAGAGATTTGAGAGCAAGAATGAGAGTGTTCAGAGAGTTAGGAGTAAAGTGAATGAGAGAGTGAACACTATACATACATACATACATACATACATATATATATATATATATATATATATATATATATATATAAGCGGCAAAAGTAATTACTCTTACAAATGATAGTAAACACGCAATATTTTTGCTACAGCGAGTCCTTCTCTCGCTGTGGTGAAAAAAATCAGGTAAAATTTTCCTTTGCTGTCTATCATTCTCACTATAGCGAGCTTCTTGCTACAACGGAGAGTGTCAGAGAGCCTGATTCTGGATGCTCTTTCTCACCACAGTGAGATATCCTGCAACTTATATCATTTGAACTCTCTAAAATTCAAATAACTTCACATATACAACCAACATTTAATACTAAAATAATAAATATCAAGACAAGAATGTTACAGGATTGGCACACGTTGTATCTATGTGCAGTGGCTAACCAACAACTATCTATACTATGAAGTCCTCAAGGGATCATAGGGCCAATGATTGTAAAGTGATGATGGATATGAAATAGTATAGAAATTGTATGATCATAATATATATGTTGTAACATATCAATTGATGTTATGATATATGTGTTGTAATACATCGACGTGTTCAATTAGGACACATGTATTGTAACATATTGATTAATGTAATATGACATAAATTAGTATGAAAATGTATGCTACAAATATTTGTAAAGATGATTGATTTGTTGTATGTGCTCTGCTATGCTGATTGTTAGTGTGACTCAATCTCTTCGAAATACTGCACTTTCAAAAATAAAAACTTTCATTTTGAAAACAAAGTACAATAATAAAGAATAAAAATAAATAAAATAAAATAAAGGTGTTACACATTATATGAATATTTTATTTCTACCATTAACAATAAGTTTTTTTTCTATGTATAAGAACTAATTCTTACAAGAGTAATTATAAGGTTCAATATATTTTAACTAATATTATTTAAAAAAATTCAGTTCCCAAAAAATTTAAAAAGAAAAAAATCTTAATGAAGGACTTCTTATTCTATTATTTTTATTCATACTTAGAAAATTTAGCCCTTAACATTTAGATTCTTAAGACATTTAAATTTATTAATTTTAAACTATTGTAACTTTTTTTGTTGTTAAAATATACATTTAATCTTTGTAGTTGACACTTTATTTATAAATTAGTTTATATACTTAAAAAATTTATATTTTAGTCTTCACATAAATATTTTGTTATATTTTAATTTTTAACTATGAAAATAAGAGTGTAAATAAGTTAAGAAAAATCGAGTATTAAAAGTTAAATTTGATTCGTGAAAATATAAAAACAACGCTAAACTTAACTCACCTACTTAAATGCGCAAGATTTATATGAATATTTTCTCTTTAAAAGTTGAATAGAATGGTGATATAATATAGTTTTAACTGTACAAATATGACTTTTAGGTTAAAAATAAGTTTTATTATAAAAATAGTATATTTTTATAAAAGAAATTAAGATCATTTATTTATAATACTACTCTTGAAAATTAAAATTACATAAACTATACACAATATAATAATAATATAAATTTTAAGTAAATATATAAATAAAATTATAATTATGTGTGTATATAAACAAGCCAATAGCAAGCTATTAATGTTAAACTTACAAAGTTTAAACTTGACTCAGATAATTGAGTTTAATTTTAAGTTCAAAATTTTTTATTTAATTGAATAAATGAGCTTATTCAATAATTTAACGAACTAAATTTGAATAATTTGTCACTAATTCATTTCATTTACAGCCTTGAATAGAAGAAATTAAAACAGTTATATAAAGACTAAATTAAAATATAAATTTTTCGGATCTTACGATAATTTTCATTTTGAATGTGCATCCAAAATTTTTGATTTGAGTAAGATTAGTATTTGAGATTAAAAAAAGGAACAAACAGAAGAGCGAGAAATTAAAAAATGAATCAAATATAATACCAAAAAGTAATGCCTGTTTAGTACATTATTTGTGTCTTTTCTTGACTTTACCAATTTGACATTTCACTCCAAAAGAGGAAGTTAAAAAAAAAAAAAAAAAAAAAAAAGCTGCCTGAGATATTGTTCTAGTTCTTGGACCTGAACATGCCTAGACCCAAAACTCTCTTCATCTTCCTGAGGATACCAGAGTTCTTCGATTTGGTGGGCAATGCCGACGCTAGCTCTCCTGTCAATAAATAGTCAGATTCGCTACAAATAATAATCCTGGCTATTTAAGTTCAAAGATACACAAGTGGTCTTTTTTAATGCTTGTGCTTAGGTTAGTGAAAAAGTAAGAGAATCCATGGTGATGAATCTTGCTTAAAGGAACTAAAATTACTAACAGAAAAAGGGCGAAATACAGAAAGATTCAACATCTATCTGCATTCTTGGTAAAATTGATTGATTTGAGGTCCTGCAAATACAGTTGCTTTTCAAATAAACTTTTTAAGTATAAAGGTTCGAATACAAAGGAATAAAGCAAAAATACAAACAAAATTTATCTATAAATTTATTTAATGCCCTTGGATAAGAATAATTCATTACTCTAATAGCACTAAATAATATCTTATAACCAAAATACCTACAATTTAATAGAAGTACAAGTGTAAGAAAATAATAAATACTACATTCCTTGATTCTAGATAGGCAGTAAGCCTGAGTAAGAGATAAAAAAGACTAACAAATAAAACATGAAATTATTTATCTTCCTAATTAACAGGGGGTACAAACAAATCACAGGGAAGCTGGAGCGGGGCCAGAATAACAAAAGTTGCTCAACAGTCTTTATATGAAAATCCCAATATTCTATAAAGAAAAGGTATTCTACTATAGAACGTAGTAAAGTTGAATCCCATCTTGTCAAATAATAATGCTAGCAACACTCTCACACACAAAAGTTGAAACCTATCCCAATTGTTATTCAATCTTTTTCAAAATTTGGCAAAAAACCATAAATAAAAGTATAGCCAAATTCAGCACCAGAGAATCACATTCAATGCTATTTTATTTGACGGGAAATTTTGATAGAAAACAAAAAAGAATTTTATAAATATTGATAATTAACATATGGACAAGACAGGCTAAATGACATCATGTGATCCATATAACTATAATCGTCTGGTGGAATAAAACTTAATTATTGTTGTTGATGATGATAATTTGATACAAACCAGTAAAATCAACAAGTAAATTAAACAACTCAAACAAGGGAAACAAAGGAAATAATGCTGGTATTACTTGATATAAAAGAAAAATTAGTAGAATGAGTACTACTGCCAGTGCCACAAAGATAGGCTTTATTATGAAAAGATGCACCTTCTTAACACCAGTCCCATTATAACGGACTCCCTTCTTACTTTGGTTAACCACTTACTTCTCTCTCTGCCAAGTCACTCTCCTTGCCTATATACTTCTTTCTTCTAGTATAAAATCTCGATAGCATGGGCTTGGTCCCATTTGAGCCCATATCCTCACTCGCAGTCCTAACACTGCCTCCTGCTAGAAATACAAACTTGTCCCCAAGGTTAAACTTGGGAAATTGACTTTTAATTTTAAACTCTTCCTCCCATGTAGTTCTCTATTATGTAGCTTCATCAACATGCTTTCCCTTCCACATAATCAACATTTGATTAACAGATCCCCATCTTTGTACACTGATCTGGTTGCAAGGACCGTTGTGGGCACCTACAAATTTTCTGTACCACTCTCCATATGGAAGACTGGATGAATTCTAGCAGATTCTGATAAGTGTAGTTTGTAAGCCACTACTGGAAGCAGACCATAAGCCAGTTTAGGACTGATTTTAGCCCTTACTGTCTTTGGCAAATGACACACTCTCAAAAACTGTAGCATTCCTTCATCCCAAACCAATACTTGGCTGCTACACGCCTATATGTCCTGAAAAACCTAGAGTGACCTCCTTGAGAAGCGGAATGAAACTCTCTTAATAGTTCTGGAATCCAGGGAGAATTTTCAGAAATCACCAATCTCCCTTTGTAGAGCCACACACCATTGTTATAAGAAAATCCATGTTTTTCTTTCCTTCCTTGTAGGAATTCGTCAATAATCCCCTTCAACTTTTCATTTTCTGAATCTCATCAATCACCATACTTCATAGTGTCCACTTGGGTAGTGAATCAAAGTAGTTAGCTCTCCCTCATCATGCATGCAGGATAATGCATCAGCACCCTTGTTTCAAGCTCTTTTGGTCAGTACATACAGTGAACATTCTACCTAGAAAATAAAGCCTCTAGTGTTGAATAGCTAAAGCTATAGCCATTAGCTCTTTTTCATAGGCAGACTTAGCTAAGTTTCTATCTTTGAGGTCTTTGCTGAGCCACAGGTCTCCCTTTTGTGTTAAAATGGCGCCCAAATCCTGCCCTGATGCATCACTTTCAATGATAAACTCCTCATTGAAGTCTGGCAAGGTTAAAACTGGTGCAGATGTGATCTTCTTCTTGAACAGATCAAAAGCTTCTAGTGCTTGGAAATTCCATTTAAACCCCTCTTTCTTTGTCAATTTAGTCAACGTTTTACTATTTTACCATAGTCTCGTGCTGGAATTTATTAGGAGCAAAGTGGCACTTCTTTCGATTCAGAAACAATTGGTGTTTCCTCAAAATTTTCAACACTTCAGACAAGTAAAACAATCCAGTATTTATTAGATTTGAATAGGTTTGAATACTAGCACAAACTTTCCAAGAATAGGTTTGAATACCTCATTCATAAATGATTGAAATGTATTCGTAGTACCCCTTATGTGTTCTAAAAGTTGTGTATGTCACTGTCCTTAACCCTGACTTGGTGTTAACAAGTATCACTGAACTAGAGTATGCACTATGACTATGGCATATGAAATCCAACTGCATCAGCTTCTGCACCTGTTTCTCAATTTTGTTTTTATGATGGTGAGAATACCTATAAGAACAAACATTCACAGGTCCTTGACCCTCCAACAAAGTAATTGAGTGCTCTTTTCTCCTCCTAGGTTCATCAAACACCACATCAAATTGGTTTTTAATAATCTATCCAACTCCTGCTGCTGATTTGAACTCAAAACATGCTCCATGCCTGGACCTTGCACCTGCAGTAGAATGAGAACTATTGCCAAAGAGCTAGGCTCCTACATAGAGCTAGTACTCTATCCATAACTAACTTCTTGATTATGAAAAGATACCCCCTCTCACAACTAGTCCCACTATAACGGACTCTCTCCTTACTTTGGCTAACCACTTACTTCTATCTGCCATGTCACTCTCCTTGCCTATAACTTCTTCTTTCTTCTAGTGTAAACTCTCCATAGTGTGGGCTTGGCCCCATTTGAGCCCATATCCTCACCCGCAGTCCTAACATAATTAACACATGGACACAAATAAATAACATTTAGGAGAATACTAACCTAATTTTGTGTGTTTACTGCTAATTACATTGTTTGTTTTGTTATGGCTTGTAATGCTAAAATAAAATCGGCTTTTTGATACCCTCCTACTCATAAACAACGATGAAGTTTCTAAGTCAGAATCTCCAGCCTCATCTACATTTAAGAATCACACAACCAAAATGACAAACATCAGAGAATCTTATCTGGTTTTGTAACAATCTATTGATTCTAGTCAAAGTAATATGAAACAAGTTAAATCAAATACCTGTACCCTCAGGCGCATTATAAGGAGAATGTGCATCAGAACTTATTAAAAGATAAGGCTTCCTTGCCCAGTACTCTTGAAACCTCTGCTTGGCATACTCCTTGTAGTCAAAGTCAATTGTGTTTACTTGTGCCTGTACAAAATAATCAGAAGATGAAGCAATGTAGAATAAATTCCTAACCCTGTTGCTTCTTGTTACTGTATACAACCAGTTGAAGTAAATTACAAAAATCTTTATAGCAGAAAAAAATGAATAAAACTTGTTTCATAAGTTAAACAACTTATTTTTTCTATCTTTAATATGTGCAGCTCAGATAGAAGAAGACCTATAAACCAAAATGCTGTAAATGTACAGTCCATCTGATCTGTAGAGTCCAATTATTTCTTGTCACTACCTTTTGGATTATCCTTTCTACACCCAAAAAGTGCTTCTCAAGAGAAAAAACACTCTTCAGCGAAGCTAAAAATTTATAAGCTTCTCTTGACTTCTTTGCTAAAAAACCTCAAATTTGTAACCTTTTCACAAAAGAAAATAGTAGCTTTGTTTAAACCAAAATCCAAAAGCACTTTCTGGTTTTGAGACACCTAAAATTAAAAATTTCAAGAGAAATATGCCGTAAAACCCATAAGGGCCATAGCATGATAGTGAAATTATTTGTTTCAACAATCAAACTCCAATCTTATCATTAATCCATAACTGTAGTAACTTTTATCCTCTCATCCTCAAATGTTATTCCCATAAAAAGGTCAATTTTGTTTTCAAAAACCTCAAAATGCAAAGGGAATAATACTTTTCAACAAGGATACTGCTGAAACGTCTATACATGCATACCAACAATCAGAAAACAAGGGAAGGTATAATGCTCATAATGTCCCAAAATAAGGAGATAAATTGAACATGTGATGGTTTATTGAAACAACAAGTTTAAAAACTACATTTAGATCAAAACACAGAATAACATGGGTGAAAACAGCCCTCTTGGTTTGGAGAGGGATTCCTTCCATAGAAACACCAGATTTCTAGTTTTGTTTGTAAGGAAATTACTAATATTTTGAGTGGTGATATTCAGGATGAACTAAATCCCTATGAAACCATCACAAATGGAAAATTCAATTGCCATTTATTTCACCGGTTGAAATAATGATAATAATAATAATAATAACACTACCAACAAAAAACAATACACATCTATTACTAGGAGTGGCAATTTAATTTATTTATCCACTAACCATCAAATTCACTCATGTATAAATCCAACAAACACAACAAATTATAAAAATAAAAATTAATGAATAGATTGAATTCAATCATCATTTTTTATTCGATGGATTATGAATCATCCAACATATAATGCAACATATTGAATCAAGTAGTTCAAAGTTTATTGGTTAGGCATAAGTCTTTTTTAGGGTTGTTTTGGAAGGGAATTTTGGAAAGAAGCGGAGGGAAGAGCAAAATCAGTATTTTTATTCAATAATTTTTCAGAATTGAAGATATAAAATACTCATAATGTATTAATTATTTATTTACTATCATAAATAACTTATAATTTTATGGATTTTAAAACAAAAATATCCTCCCTTCCCCTCCAAAAACCCTTCCCAGACAGCCTGTTAAGAAGGGATTGGTCTTGGACTCATAGTGTTTAGATGCTAGAATGTGTTTTAATATTGAACTTTATTTTGTAAAAATGTCATTTAAAAAAAATATAATATACTTTAAATGGATGGGCTTGATATTCATCCATAAAAAATGGTTATTGGATAATTTGGATGGTTTATTATTAAATGAGTTATGGATGGATTGAATTTTTTTTAATAAATCATAGATGAATGAATAGTTAATTTTTTACCCAACCATTATAATTCAATTATACAATCCATCCATTTTACACCCGTCTATTATTCATGCCTACATGGAATTTTCAGCATTACTTTCGTTATAGTGGGAAAAATAATTAATACACATCTCTTTTCTATGCCTTAGGTTTTTATAAGAAAACCATTGAGAGAATTCAGCGTTACTTTTTCCTATTAGCCAATGTAACAATATGTATATGGTGCACAAAAACCAGGTGAATGGAATAACTTCACCCTCTCAAAGGACTCAGCTTCACCCATTCTAGAGTGCCAGGTAGCATAAATATAAAACAACTAAATCTAAAGTAAGAAAGTGAAGATACCGAAATTATTCCCCAAATTCCCCAGAATAGATGATTTGCAAGGTTGTACTTCTCAATTTCTTGAAGTAGCTGCTCCACTTCATTGTCACTAGGTTGCTCACCTGCGCTCAAGACCCACAGTTTCAAAAACACATGATAAACACGGTTCTTAAGGTGATGCATGACTATTTAAGAGATCAAATACAAGGGTATATTGATGATTTATCTGTACTTTTTATTTAATTTAGACCATACAACTTGGCTGTTCCAATTACAATACAGATCATCAATGTCAATAAATTGAAAGCAAACACCAAATTTCTTATGCGTTACAGTAGAAAATTAATCAATATAAATAATAAAAGAGTACAAGACAAACATGCAATACAATCTTTTAACATTATAGATTTAAAGAAATCCATTACCGGAGGTACTCATATATGCCTTTACAAATCTTTGACGCTCCTCAAAATCTGCCAAGAAAATCAGCCAAATAAAAGTCATTCTTCGCAGGGCATACTAAAATGAATGGAAGACATTCAAAAAGCTACATGGTCACATACCAGGATATTTACTGTAGTCAAGGATATGAGGCTCTTCTGTATGATAGTTAGCAGCCATCTCACAGAAGTGATTTGCTATGTCATATGCTACAGGATTATAATTAGCATATTCATAGTCCTGTACAAAAGGTAGCATTCAATCATACTTGGTGGCTATGACACATTGATGATCCCTTGGAAAAAATATAACTAAGTATAGAAAGATCATCCAGTTGATTAAGAGTACACTAGTACACCATGTAGAAAATAAATAAATAAAAACAAAGAAAAGATATCATGTAGGAGACATATATGATCATCAATAAAATACATTCCCTTATCTCCCAAGATTTCGTTGCTTTAAAATTTTGATTTAAACTTAAAATATAGAAGACCTTAAGCACTATAAGAAATTAGCAGCATTTATCAAGCTACAAGTAAGATCACTGAAAACTCTTACATACACATTTAAAATCCTATCCTGTCAGAAATATGAATATGGTATTCTTTTATAATGATTCTTTTAAGTCATACTTAATCTCTTTTAGGTCATAGGATTCATACCTCTTGAACATCAGAGACTTGTATAACTGGTCTTTGTTTTTTTTTTTTTCTTTTTACAAATACAATTCTTCCTTAACTTTTGGTACATTTCAATTCAGGGGATAAACATGGTCCACGACACATTTAATAGCGTAATAGAATTTGCTACTAGTAAGGGAAAAATCATTTTACAAATATATATAAAAAAATATATATATAGCCAGCAATTCTATCATGATTTTAGTAAAACTAATTATTTTCTCGGAGCAGGACCCATGGTACATTACCCACAATGGTGTTAGCAACAAAACCATGATTTTACAAACTAGCACAAAGAGAAACTCACTATGATGGTCAAGGAATTGGTCTCTTCATCAAGCATTATGTTACCATATTGTAAATCATTGTGGCAAAATCCTATCCATTGGTGTGTGCCCAATAGTTCCTTTTCCAAAAGAGAGATTTCTTTGTCAATTGTGTCCAAATAAAATGCTTCAACTTCTTGAGGGGACGATAAACGTTTGGCCTCACTCAGCCAATTTCTGAATCATTGTAATAAAAGCATTTGATAAATGATCAAAGTGTAATTAAAGCATGCAAGAGTTATAACAATATTATATGGATAAAATTTATACAAGTAGGAGCTGGTTTCTTATAGTCACATAAATTCCTCTTCCGTACATTTTTAATGAAGATGCTGGGAAAGGTGTTTAAATAGCACCTACCGCAATGTATCCCAAAGGTGGACTTTCTTTTCACCAGGCATATCCAGATCATGGAACTCCTTCATTTTCGCCGCTATAAGAGAAGAAATAGATGGATCTCGAAGATCAGATGCTGATAATGTCTGATAGATTCACAATGAAATGTATTAGCACATCAAGTTCATAACTTGTGTAGGGTCAATAAAAAAACAAATAAATAAAGATCACTGCTGAAATCATTTTATATAGCAGGATAAATGATTAAAACTGAATGTAATTTTTAAAAATGCTTCATTCTATAGTTTACATTCCTTAACACATAATACCAATTTGCTCAAAGGTAGTTTAAGGAATGTCAATATTAAGAGGAAAAATAACAAGTAAAGATCATATTACCCGTGCATGGATAAACTCTTCAACACGGCCATTTGCAAATCGTCCTAGTAGACGAGGACCTTGCCCATTCTTTGACATGAATTCAAATGTTTGTATCTCATGACCCCTATCAAAGAAAATGTCCACACCCTCACCGTAGATTCTCACTAGAACCTTTCGTGAGGTTTCCCCAGTCGTAGTTGGCCACTTTATCTGGAATACCTCATTCGTCATTGCCCCTTTGACAGGGATCACTTGCAATGCATTTGGGTCAAGTACATCCTCCCATTTACTTGCCAATGATTTCAGTATCTCCTTTGCTTCTTCTGGAAGTCGATTTGCTTTGCTGCTTACAGGCGTTTCAACAGCATTTGCTTTGCTGTTTACAGACATTTCAACAGCATGTGCTTCATCTTCTACTAGGCTTTCTTCAGGACCTTGTTTGTCAGTTACAAGACTTTCTGTAGCATCTATTTGTTTGCTTAACGAATTCTCTACTCCACCAGCTTTGTCATTCACCGCATTTTCTGATGCACCTACTTCATCATTTACAGAAATTTCTGCAGCACCTGCTTTGCTGTTTACAGAATTATCTGCAACACCTGCTGCTTGACAATTTGCAGGATCTTCTCTGCCACCTGCTTGGTTGTTTACCAGATTTTCTGCACTACCCTCTTGTTTTCTAGTAGGATTTTGCACACCACCTACTTGATCACTTACAACATTTTCTGCACCCAGTGCTTGGTCCTGTACAGGATTTTCTGATTCTGAAGAACCAGCATTGTCATATATAGGATTTTCTAAAGGACCAGTGGTGTGGTTTTTCGGACTTTCTGCTGCACCTGTTGCATTGTCCACAAGATTTTCAGTTGCACTCATTGTGAAAGATTCCAAAACTTTTGAGTACAGCAAGCCTTAACTGAAAATATCAAGTTTCCTTTACTTGTGATTACAAGACCTGAAAAGAAGATGAATACAAAATCATTTAACTCATTAAAATGATATCCAAGAAATTCTCAGAACAACAAAATAACACAATCCAGTGCTGTATACTGCTCCTTCTCCCTCCTTAAAACAGCAAATTGATACAGACGATAGAGAAAAGGAATGGAAAGACCAATCATATATAGTCAGATAAATATTTTATTTGAAAGTATCATCATGGAAGTTGAATGCTATCTGAGACTGATGTAAATCAGAAAATTAACCCCAAGATTATTTAGCATTGAAATTGGTAAACAATAAGCCAGTGTCTCATTTATTTTCTGTATAGAAAAGATGTCAAAAAGAAGAAAGCCTAAACAACAGCCACTGCCATGGCACGTCATTCTTAAAAAAAATTGTTTCTTATTAATTGCGGAAATAACCAACAGAAACGTCGGATTCTCTACGTGAAAAGAGAAATCATAATTTTCAATCTGAAAATTGTATAGATAAATAAAGGACATAAAATCACCAACCAGAATCGCTATAAAACCAGACTTCAAGCTGGTAAGCTTAAACAATGTGAAACTAGACAAATTTCGAAGCGCAAATCAAAATCATCTCTCTCTAACCTATTTGTTAGCATCCCAAAAACTCCCTACTGTACCCATCTTGTAGTTTCTAACATTGCACCATTCCCTAATTCCATAAACTAGGCATTTTGGTTACGACCTCATTGATTAAACTGCAACCCAAAAATAAGAAAAAAGTAATCACCACTACATTGCGACCTTGCAGTGCATCAAAACCATTTTCTAATAACAATTTTCTTCCAAACCAAACCAGCCACAGATTTCAAACGCCACGAAAACAGAGCAACTCTCGCGAAACAGCATGCAACGAACAAATAAAGAAATGGAAAATTTACGAAAACACGAACCTCGACGGAAAAAGTGATGACGCATCCAACACGCACAGGACCAGAAGCAATGAAAGGAATACTCGGAAGCGAACCGCAAGGTAGCGGCCGGAGATATCCCCGCCGGCGAAGAGAGGTTGTTTGATGTGTGTGTAAGAGAGAGAGAGAGAGAGAGAGAGAGAGGTTCGAGGGAAATCGGTTTATATATAGTGAAGGAATCGAAAGGGGTTTCTAGTTTCTTTTCCACCGCCAATGACCAAAGGTGGTGGTGATGGGGGGGCTGCAAACTCCATCTTAAAATTAGACTTCCGCTTTCTAAAATTATAAACTCTTCCCCAAAAATATTAGTAATAAATTCGTAGCCAAAATAAGGTGTACGCTAGTATGAGGTTCTGTGGTAAGTTACTTACCGATGAGTGACTATTTTTCAAGACAATGGATGTATTTTAAAATTTATAAATAGTTTAAATTTTTAACTTATAATTTAATAATATAAGTTTATATATATTTATTATTTAATTTTGATATAAATTTTTTAAAAAAATTTAATTTTTAAAATTTTTTATTTTATATTTTAAAATCTATTACTATTTTTTGTCTTTAAAAGTTTATATGTTATATTTTTTCTTTTTATCTTTATATATTTTAGATCTTTTAATTTTATTTTAAGAAAGTAGGTATTCAGATGCATGTTCAAATGCAGTTTAAATACATAATTAAAAAAAATAAGAATGTTAATTGTTATGTTAAATTTTTAAAATTTTTCATAAACTCTATCTGTGAAGTTAATGATATTTAGAATTAAAACTTTTATATTCATCTTTACTGTTTTAATTCATCATAAAAATGAAATTTTATGTTAATATATTATTCAATACTCTTTTAGATCTTTTACATATTCTTTGTGTAATAGTTATTTTTGTATCGTACAATTTTTGCAACATTCACTTAAGTTGAGCTTTTTCTCTTAAGCAAAAATTATCAAAAAATAATTCACTAGAAGTAATTCACTTTAGCATAACATAATCTGGTTAAGTCGTGAAATATAGAATAATAATGGCTTAAGCGATGAATATTAGCTTAAGTGAATGTATGTTATATTAATATATATCTTTGATTCGCTTAAACAAATAGGTTGTGGCTTAAGCTAATTTTGATAAAAAAAAAATTTAGATTCATCTCTATCTTTGATTTGCTTAAGCGAATGTGTGTTAACTTAAGTGAACTTGACAAAAAATTTAAATTTACTTTTGTCTAAATTTAACTTAAACAAATAACTCTAACTTAAGCTTTAATTACAGCAAATTGAATTTTCTGCTCTTTTTTTCCTTCAACAAAATATTTTTAGTCATTATCCTTTTCTGATCAAACCAAAATGATAATTTTTAAGATAATTGGGATGGATATATGATGTTTTTAAATAAGAAACTCTTACATTTGAAAGTATAACAATCTAAAGCAAAAAATGATTTTGTAATTTTAGGGTTTAGGATAAATGTGAGAAACGAGTTTGAGAGGAAATAAGAAGGAATTAAAATAGAAAAAAGAGAAATTAAACAAAACTTATATAATAATATCCTAAAAGAAGATTACGTAACTTTATTAAATCTCTTACCTTGAATTCTCTTTTCAAAGTTTTATCAAATAAAGTTCAACCACAATAAATTAATTTATTGTTGAATTTTATATTAAAAACACAATAAAATCTTGATATCTTTAAAAATAAAGATGAAAATGAGTTTAAGAAAATATAATATGATTTCACGTGAATAAGTAATTATGTTTTTTCTTAATCTTAAAAAAATTATGTTAAAAAAATTAATTTTAAATATTTAAAAGATTGAGATTTTTTATCTGCAAAATTTAATAATAATTAAATTTTAAATATTCAAATTTCTAAAACATGTTATAGTAAGTCATTTTGCTAACTTATTTATGATTCACTTACTTAACTAACTCACCGTAATGTTTACCTAAAAATAATATCAACAAGTTTTATTCCAAATGAACTTTTTGCATTCCTGTGCTATCTATATAAATCTTTTTAATTTTTATAGTTAATTATATGTTCTCAAGTTATCTATTTTCAATTATTTACAAATATTATAATGAGAAAAAATAAATAAATTTGCACAAAAAGAATGTTTTAGGAACCTTATACAATTTTTATTATATTTTTTAATACTATCATAAATTTATGTAAAAAAAAAGAAAATATTATTAATTTCTATAATTTTTAATAATATCATATGTTTTCTATATCATTTATTTATCAACATAAAAGAATCTACAGGTAAAGATTTATTTTAAATTTTTGAGAGATATTTAAATTAAAAATATTAAAATCTTATATTTAATATGAATACTTTAAAAATTTTTAAAAAAATAATTTTTTAAAAGAAATTAATTATTTTTTAAAATAAAATTCGTGAAGACTAAAAGTTTTTTATAATGTAAAGATACAATTAAAGTTCTCAATATTATTAAAGTTATACCTATTCTATGTTATCTTTTTATTATACCATAATTTATGCAAATTTTTTCTTGTTAACTCACTATTATAATAAAAAAAATTGATTAAAATTTCATAATTCTTACCACTCATATTAATTAATTTAAATAATAATATTATTTTATAATAGAAAAGATGTCTTGAGTTAATATTTTATTGTTTGAGTAATATAACTAAAATTCTTTTGAAATTATTTTGCTTATTGAGGAGCATTACATTAATTAGCATCAAAATTTAATTGGATTTATTCCAAAATGATACCTGGACTTCTAGTTGTTAGATTGTTTATTACATGGTGTTATAATATTTGGACAAGTCAACCCAACAAACCACAATTAGTCAAATGTCTCATGTATACACCTCCAATCCAACAGTGTCATAAAGGTTCTAAAAGCTTTCGCTATCGAAACTAAAGTGACAACAGCGGAATCACTTTACATGATTTTGAAGAATCTTCTATCGTTTATTGGCATTATGCCGCAAAATATACGCACGCATGGGGTTGTGATTTTGTGATACTGTCCATAGGTTACACCTTTGTCCGAATGAATCCAAAGAAAATATAAGAGAAGAAAATTTAAAGTTTGATTTTCTTTTGTTTTTCTTACATTTCTTTCTAATAACATGAGACATGATTCCGAATTCTGATGAAAAAAATCATCGTTTTCTGTCGGTCTGAACATAGGATTAATGTCTTATTTATTGGGTAAGAGAATTTTGTTTCATATATTATATTATTTTGGGTATTCAATTCTAAGAACTTTAAAATTTTTAAAATTTTATCTAAAAATTTTAATAAAATAAAATTAAAGAATTATAAATTCTCCTTAAAAGAGTAAGAATTTGAAATTTCTTTTGTAAACAAGAAGTCTCCCTCTCTTTAGAGAGAGTCAGAATCCCATAGAAGGACCAGAATCTTAACGTCGACTCAATTAATATTTAGGCCTAAAGCGATATTTATTTATTATTATTTTGAGAATTTTTAAAGATGTCAAATTATTTACTAAATTATTGAAATTAATTTTTCAATTGATATTAAAGTCAATCTATTTAGTTTAAGATATTATTGATTTTAAGATGTATTTTGTTAATTTTAGATTTAATTATTGAGATATTGTTTCATAAATATTGTGATATTTATATTAATATTTGTGACATTTATACGTTAATAACTTTATTTTATTCTAATGCTTACAGTTACAGTCTTAAATAATATAAAAAATATATGCTTTTAATTGGGACTAATAGATTAAAAAAAAGTAAAATAATAAGTTAAATAACATAGTTATTAATTAAGGAAAAAAAATAACGTACAATTAAATAATGAGTTTGTTTTCCTGGAAAAAAGTACTTTTAATATTATTTATTTATTAATTAATAATATTCATTTTAAATAATAAATAAAATTAGTTATTAGAATAAAATGATTACTTTTAAGATGATTTTTTATCTTTAATTTTTTAGAAGTCTCAAGCAAAGGCTTTAGTTTAAAAGCCTTATGTTTGGAGTGGCCCTTAAATCCTATATCACCAAGTGAACTCATGAGAATCGAGTTTAACAAAAAAATTCGCCACCATGCTGTGTAAATCGGTCGTTAAAGAGTGAATTTATGATAGTGTGACATTATATAAATGAAAAGCGTATAAAAAATATACAACACAATGAAAAATAGTTGAATGCTTAAAAACACAGCAATATGTGATAGAAGAAATCTTCGTTTTACTCTATTTTATTTACGAGCAACTATTATCATAATTTTATTTTCTCGTTTTCTTTTTATGAGATTGTCTAGGACTAATAAAATTTTGACGCTATTTCTATTATAATTGTAATTGAGATTGAGATATATATATTTTTATTTGAATTATGAAAATTATATTATATATTTATCTATCTTATTTTGTTTAATTATTTATACTTATTTATTAATCGATTATATATTTAATGAACGTGCAAAACTAAAGTGAAAGATTTGAAAATAAGATAATAGAATTGAATATGTTTTTTTTTAAAAAAAATTTACAGCCTTCAAAAATAGGATCTTTTGAAAAATACAAGAAACTCAGAATTAGGAAGAATGAACTCATAAGATTTATACAACTCACAACTTTAATAGTGGACTACATTCAATCTTTAACATCAACAAAGAATTTATCATTTTTAGAGATTTGTACACATGTATTTATTTCACCAATCTAAATATTCTTATACAAGTATTCTTTTTTGCAAACTATCTTTCTAGGCAAATAAAACAATCTCTAGATATTCTTAATCATCCTCTTCAAATAACCTATAATTGTTAATTGTTATCAATAACCTGCCTTCCAACTCCTATTCGACCTTGACAAGATGATGAAACACACTCTTTGAAGAGGGAATACATAATATAAAATTGAAAATAGAGAGATTGAATAAATGATTGGTGTTGAATGTTGTAAATAAGGCTAGATAGATTAAAGACCTTGTTGAAAAATTTGATAGCAAAATGATGGTTGAGATGAAAAGGAGTTAGGGCTGGTTTGTTTTTATTTTAATTTTTAAAATTTATATTTTAAAACAATTTTAAAAATTATTTTTAAGAAAAAAATAAAAATAAAACTTGTAGTTTAGTTTTCAAAACTGTTTTTAAGATAAGAAAATATAAAAATTTAAACCAAAACACCTTAAAGGCTATTTTTGTTTTTTAGTTTTAAAAACTAAAAATTATTTTTTTTAAAATTAGTTTTTAAAAACTTTGATTGACAAACAAATTTTTATTATTTTTTTAATTTTAAAAAGAGGAAATTAAATTTAAAATAAAAAAACAAGCATGCTCTTAGTAACTCAATTAATAAGAGTTTGATTTAACATAGTATAGTGGTTATAATCTATTGCCATTGCTTGATCTCTAGAAAAATCAAGTTTGATTAAGCCTATAGACTATTTGTGTTTCCATAGTTGATACAACACTAATTCAATAATGGAAGTAATAACATGTTTTGTTGATAGAAGGAATTTCATTACCAAGCTTGTCCTATACCTTGTAAATGCTTTGATGTTTGGCTAGTCAATGCTTGAGAGCATTCGCTTACTCCACTTTTCCCTGTTGTCAGAATAAACCTTGTTATTATTGTTCGTTGCAATGAGAGTTAAGATTTTATGTTCAACGTAATTGTTTCATGTTGGTTGCATTTGAAGAAAGAAGGAAACAATATGAAAAGACAACAAATTTAGTCGTCGAAGTACAAGAATATTGTTAATGGCATAACAGGATTTATGCACATATTAACCTCTATTGCAGTGGATAAAAGTGTAGTAATCTAAAGTTGAACAACTAAAATTTTCTTTTTGTACTCATCATCTAGTCTATAAACTTCACTTATCATGTAAAATTACTTAAGTTAATCTTGAAGGTAAGATATTTGAAACTAAATATGATATAGTCATATTGGAGTTCATAATGAATGCACTAATGGAATAATTATCAATAACCACTACTGATGTTATAAAAACAGATCCTACAAAACTCTATCAAACTCACTTAAGAAAGATAGAGGATGAAAAAATAGATAAAACTTCAAAGATGTTTAGAGAAGAAAGAGTTTTTAGGAATGTATTAGCTTTCTACTTATTATTTCATGAATGAAATATGTTACAAGCCTTACAGGAATTACAAATAGTACTCACAACTAACCAATTCAATTATAAGACAACAATGAAATAACTACCTCCTAACTAACTCTCTAAAACCGATAAAGTCCTCAAGTCATTATTAACAAATTCCCACCTTTGCTTGACTTTATGGTACACAACTTGTAAAATCCTCAAACAATGTTTAGACTTATGCCCTGATGATGTAACATATTTTAAGTTTATATTTATAGTTTTATTTTAATTTATAAACACTTTTCATATGCTTTATTTTTAGAATTTTTATCATTTTTAGTTATTTGAATAAATTGGGCTTGTTACGAATAAATGTTTTAATTTTATATTTTTGGTTATTATGACCTTTAACTACTCTTTTGGCCATAAATTTTTCTATAGATATCGTTTTTGGCTGATTCTAGTTGCATTAGATTCTACATATTTAGGGCTTTAAAATTCATATATAGACGACTGAATTTGGAGCTGTTTTTGTTTTTTTATGATTTTTTGAAGTTGATATAGATTTGTTGAATATTGTTGCGGGATTGCATTTACACTTTTGTTATTTAATAATTGTATTTGGGCTTTTAAATATTATTGAGGCTTGAATTTTGGCCTCTTATTTTACCCTAATTAAAATCATAAATAGACTAATAAAGTTCTGAATTAGAGGGTGCAATTAGACACTTTGAGTTTTTGAGATTTGGTCA
This sequence comes from Abrus pulchellus subsp. cantoniensis, assembly GCA_024086825.1. Classification (NCBI taxonomy): domain Eukaryota; kingdom Viridiplantae; phylum Streptophyta; class Magnoliopsida; order Fabales; family Fabaceae; genus Abrus; species Abrus pulchellus. The sequence continues at coordinate 26,205,491 of CM044053.1, forward strand.
AAATAAGAATCCTTGTTTTTACTTTCTCTCAAATTTTCTCATTCTCCTCTTATTCTCGCTTAGGTTAAGTGTTTTGATGGAAGACTAAACCTCCTGTTCAATTCGCATAATCCAAATGTAATTTCGATTTGGGTTTTTAGTCAAATTGCTCTGAGTTTGTTCTTTTTTTCTCTAATATCATATTTGTGTATTACGATAGTGATTAACTTTTTTGTGATTAGAATTCAAATTAAGATTTGATTGATATTCTTGATGAATCCATTTTTTATTATATTTTTACTTGCCTTTTTGGTACTCTTTGATAGAAAAAATAGACTTAGATAGTGCAAATAATATAGAAATCACATTTTGAGTAAATATCATAGGTTTATTAATTTTTGGTTAATTTGCATTTAATTACATAGATATAGATTGCAATTTTAATTATCTTGATAATTTTGCAGAGTCCCCAAGTTAATTCTGAGATATCTTGACCCTTGGATGAAAGTTGCCTCCAAAGTAGCCACTTTTAGGAGCAAAAGTGGCAACTACAGCAAGTCTGGGCATTAAAGGTTCCAAAGTAGCCACTTTCAAGTCCAAAAGTGGCAACTCCAAAGAGCTCCAGGGACGCCAATTTGGAAGCATTTTGCGCGTGGCCACTATTGCCTTTCATAGTGGCTACGCGCATCCAAAGTTCTCACTTTCAAGTCCAATAGTAGCAACTCCAGGAAGCCCAGGACGCCACTCTCTGAAGCATGTTGCGCGTGGCCACTATTGCCTTTCAAAAGTGGCTATGCGCATCCAAAGTTCCCACTTTCAAGTTCAATAGTGGCAACTCCCGAGAATTGACAAACTTACGAGAATTGCGCGTGGACACTTTCAAGGCCCAAAGTGGACACTTTCAAAGGCAAAAGTGGACACTTTGCTGACATGTCATCCACTATAAATAGATTTTAGGAATTAGGGTACGGGACTTTTACACTTTACACATTTTTCCTTTGCCAAATTGAGACAATTTCCCAGAACATTGGAGTCTTGGGTGACAGCCAAGGGTCCTCTATAGGTTTTAATTTCCAATTTTCCTTTTGATTTTTGTTGAATTTACATTAATGCTGCTTACGTTCTTGCATTTCTTTCTTTCATTTGTGAAGCCCATCCACATGGAGGGCTAAACTTTCTTGTAATTCCTAGTCAATGCACATGAATCTTAAATTCTTAGGATTAATTGCAATACAAATCTTTCTTTCCTTGAATTTATTAACCCCAATCTCTGAATGAAATGGAATTTGCATGAAGGGAATATTGCTTAATGAACCCTAATTTACCTAACGAAATTCTAATTCAAAATTGCTTAATTTTGATTAATCCTTGAGGTTGCTTAATCTTAGGGATAGAGATTGGAGCCCATTAAGATGCTTAATTTTAATTGGGATGTTAAAGTTAGTTTTCGCTTGTTAGATTAACTTAATTCAAGGGAAAGAAAGGGGATTATTGAATCATTTGAAAGAATAATGATGGAACTCATTGCTTGACTAGGGATTACTCATTTTAATTGATTGAATTTCATTAATTCACATTTCGTTCTTGATTTAAATCTGGAAATTGACAAACCTCCCCCCAATTTACTTGCTTTAAAATCCATGGTTACACTTGTTCGATGTATGTTCCCAACCAAAAATTCCTTGGAGACGACCTAGGATAACACCCTAGTACTGCATTCATTTCTTTGCATATTTGATGAGGATTAACGATAATCTTTTGCATGACGAGTAGCTAAATTCGTTTCATCAATTCTATGATTGTATGACACTAGAACTTGCCATAAGCCTTTTTGAGACTATATTTTCACAATCTTCTATTAACATGATAGAGGCGTAATTTTTTTCTTGCAAAATACTAGCCAAAAGGCCAACCTTGCATTATTTTTATTGTTTGAGCCCCCTTTGAGTCTAATTGTCCTTTTTCTTGTGATCTTAACTCATTTCAAGCCAAAGGTGTAAAATAATAACATGACCAACCTTAGGGATACAAGAACTTTAGAATTATTTTGGGAATAATTATAGAAATAAGTGTGGAGGAGATTCCCTTAGAAAAAGCAAGAGAAAAAAATCAACAAATAAAAAAAAAGGAGGAAAGTAAAAAAAATGAGAAAGAGAGAAAAAGAAAAGTAAGCAATAAAAAGGAAAAGGAGCATTTGGTGGCTAGAAAAAGTAATAGATGATTGTTTTTAAATTGCATTGCATCATTATTTAGAAGATTTACTTTCATACTTATTTTCTTTTGATTAATTTCTCATTGTTCTTATATCCTCTTTGGTTTTAGCTTGTTTACCTTTGTAATTTTTCTACCTTCACTCTACCCCTTTTTAACCTAGCAAAGTTCTCTTGATTTTTGTGTATATGTGTGAATTCTAGTGGAGAAGTAGGCAATGAGTAAGTTTATGGTTGATCATGCTTCATGTTGTACATTTGAGTAAGACATTTTACCTTATATACTTGAGTGATTGAGAGTGTGTCATGTGAGGATTCTATCTCTTATGATTCACTTACTTGATTTGATAAGTTCATTTGTCAATTTGAAATGTGAGGATTAATTTCCATTGTAGCCATGATATTTGAAATTGGTTGGCTTTATACATAGCTTAGTTTGTTTTTTATTCCCCATTGTTTGATTTTGTGATTTAATCTGGAGGGTAAAGTCTTAAGTGTAGAAGAATTTAATGTAACATATTTTAGGTTTACATTTATAATTTTATTTTGATTTATAAACACTTTTAGTATGCTTTATTTTTTTTATAGTTTTTATCATTTTCTAGTTATTTGAATAAATTGAGCTTGTTACAAATAAATGTTTTAATTTCATATTTTGGTTATTCTGACCTTTGACTACTCATTTAGCTATAACTTTTTCTACATTTATTGTTTTTTTGTTAATTTTAGTTGCATTAGATTTTATATATTCAGAGCTTTAAAACACATATATGGATTGCTAGATTTGGAGTTGTTTTTTATTTTTTATGATTTTTTGAAGTTGAGGCAGATTTGCTGAATATTATTGCGAGATTACATTTGAACCCTTCTTATTTAATAAATTGTATTTAGGCTTTTAAATATTATTAAGACCTGAATTTTGGCCACTTAATTTGCCCTAATTAGAACCTATAAATAGACTTATAAGGTTCTAAATTAGGGTGTGGAATTAGACAATTTGAGTTTTTGAGATTTGGCCGAAATAAGAATCCTTGTTTTTCCTTTCTCTCGAATTCTCTCATTCTCCTCTTATTCTCGCTTGAGTTAAGTGCTTCAATGGAAGGTTAAATCTCTCGTTCCATCTGTGAAATCCAGATGTAAATCTGATTTGAGTTTTTGGTCAAATAATTAATTCTAGTTAGATTAAATGATAATTTGATTTAATCTATGATTTAGTTCAATTAAGTTATTCGATTGAATTAATAATTGAATTAGGTAATCATTCAAACTCAGATTAAAATCTTTAGATACTGTAATAATCGAAGTTACATGTATTTGGTATTCTATAGATTGATATTTCTTAATTTATTTTTTCTCAGTTTTAATTTGCTCAGAATTTAATTTAATTAATTTGCAGTTTTCAAACACATAAAATTTACTCTCATTTGTAAAGAACTTAAAACTGAATTTAACTGAAAATGTGTCTCTATGAATCGACCTAGGTTGAGCTCTATACTGCAAAATCCTTAGAGAAACTTAGTTATTTTTATAGCGACTCGGCATTGTCTATCACCTAACAATGCCTTTGTGAATGCATTAATTAGATTATCATTGTTGCCAACCTTCTCCAAAATCACCTCCCCTTTTGCAACGATTTCCCTCAAAAAATGGAGCTTGACATCAATATGTTTAGTTCTGGTAGACTTGATTCTTAGCTAAGTGTATTTCACTTTGGCAGCCACAAAACACCTTAAGGACTACTTTATTTTCCTTCAAATTTGTTGTCATTCATTTCATCTAGATTATTTCCTTTATTACTTCAATAATTGCAATAAATTCAGCTTAAGTAGGGGGTAAGGAGATTACATGCTGAAAGTTGCACTTTTAGCTAAAAGTGTTACCATATAACTTGAAAACATAACCTGTTAATGACCTTTTAGAATCTAAACAGCCAACATAATTCAAATAAACAAAACTAGTAATATTAGCAGCATTGGCATCATAAGTAAACCAACTTCAAAATTTTCCTTTCAAATATCTAAAAGTCCGTTTTATAGCCTCCCAATGCAACTTTGATGGCTTCTTTATGTATCTACTCACCAAACTCATGCATAAGCCAAATCTAGCCTAGTGCAAATCATTGCATACATGACATTGCCTACTGCATTTGCATGAGACCTTTTTCATATATGTTTTTTCCTCCTCTGTCTTGGCTGAATGCTGCTAAGAAAGTTTGAAATATTGCGTCATAGGGGTTATTACGACCTTAAATTTATCCATATTGAACTTCTTCAAAACCTTAGCTATGTAGCCCTTTTGATTGATGAATAAGGTTCCTTTAGATCTATCCCTCGTGATCTGCATACTGTCACGACCCCTTTTATAAGGAACCGAGAACATTATTTCTACATCACAAACTTATTTAAGATAAATAAATAATAAAGAATATAAGTATGAAATTCTCTTCTCATTCAAAATAAAACAAAGTTTCTTACAACAAATATCCAACAGAACAACATGATATTACATTTAGTACATAATGTTCAAAATACCAAAATTATACTACGTAGCTCCCTCTACATGAGGTCTCAAATATAAGGAAAAAAGACTTTGATGCATTATTACTCAACTTCAGCTTCTAACATTTCTTCACTGGCCCCTCAGCCTGTGAAGTAGATGCAACACCTGCTACATCTGCTCACGTACCACCATACGATCATCGCAGTACACACGCATACAACGACATAGAAAAAAAATGCAAGGGTGAGCTTACAAAATAAACTAAAATCGTATATATATATATATATATAACAAAAACATTATTCACAGCAACAGCCCCATGCATTACCAGCCCATCTAATGCACAACATGAAAATGGTTTCCAACTGGTTTCACAGCCTAAGTAATCCAGAAGGAATCGAGTCAGTCCGGGAGCGACCCATTCCGGTATCTGGATCCAGACAACATAGCACAACAGCTCAACATGAACTTACTGTTACATGTCTACCCACCTAAACATGTAACTCAGCTCTATAATGATGCAAAATATATATCTCAGCATGATGCACACCGCCAAAATTATTTTAACAGCTCAGCTAAGGCAAGTTTATAATAGATCAGCCAAAAATCTTAGCATTTTAAATCAATTAACAGCAGTTACAGCTTAGAAAATAGCTTTTATTCAATAGATCTAACAAAGTCATATCAAAACATCTTAAAATAGTATATTAAACCGTTCAAAACGTAGTTCATAGGTTAAAGTAAACTCCCCTTACCTCAAAACGATGATTCACACTAGATCTACCGAATATTACTTGGTTTATAGCAAGATTCAACGAAGATTTCGCTTTAGAACGGAGTTTCTCCTAAGAACACCATAAACTTCTATGAGAAAGAGAAGGAGAAGAGAAACAAACGATAAATCTAGCTTAAAACTTAAAGAAACTTACTTCAAATCCTTCAGAATAGACGTAGAATCTCAGATCTGACGAGAAATCTAAGTTTAAGAGAGTTTAGTATGAGACAAAATGGTGGTATACGGCCTTAGAACCTTTGAGAACCTTGGATAGGGGTAAAGAAATGAAAATCTCGTGTGAAGCCCCCTTTTTATAGAAAATTTTCAAAATTTACTGTTCACCGCCAGAATTTACTATTTATCGCCAGAAACACTGTTCATCGTTTTACTGTTCAGGGCACTATTCACGCCAAAAATACTGTGCACACATACTGTACACGTATGTGACGTCAGGATGATGTCACTAATTACGTCAGCAGTCACTGTACATACGCAGTTTTTTTTACTGTTCATACGCGGTTTGTACGCGGTGTTACTGTTCACAGGCAGTTTTACTGTTCATTGACACTGTTCATACGGTACTGTTCATTTTTTTTTTAATATAATTTCAAACTCCATCTAAATATATTTCAATATCAAATAATCCGTCAATTAACATTTAACAAGTATAAAATATTATAGATTACTCAATAATAAATTAGAAGCCTAACAATTCTCCCCTCCAAAATAAATTTTTGTCCTAAAAAATTTTATTCCTCAGAGAAAAGATGAGGGTACAATTCTTTCATTCTTTCCTCTAACTCCCATGTGGCATCACCAGTTACTGGGTCCCAAACAACCTTTACTAACTGAATAGTACGCTCAGATTGACCATCTGTCTGCGGATGATATGCAAAACTCAACCTCAATTGTGTGCCCATAGCTTCTTGGAAACTCTGCCAAAACTGTGAAGTGAATCGAGGATCCCTATCAGAGATAATACTAGAAGGCACTCCATGTAACCTAACAATCTCTCTAATATATAATTCTGCTAATTTTTCCAAGCTAAAGGTCATGTTAATTGGCAAGAAATGCGCACTCTTGGTTAGCCTATCAACTATGACCCACACTGCATCATGATTTCTAACTGTTCTAGGTAGATGGGACACAAAATCCATAGTCATATGGTCTCATTTCCATTCTGGAATTTCCATCGTCTGCAACTCTCCTGGAGGGCTCTGGTGTTCCGTTTTTGCCTTCTGGCAAGTCAAACAGGCTTTAACAAACTCAGCTATCTCTCGCTTCATGCCTGGCCACCAAAACATCTGCTTTAAATCTTGATACATCTTGGTAACACCAGGATGAATGTTGAGACTACCCTTATATCCTTCTTCTAGAATTGCTCTCTTTAATTCAATATCTCTAGGGACACAAACTCAACCTTGGCATCTGAGAATACCATCAGCACCTTTACTAAAACCCTTTGTCTTATCTGTCCTTAAGAGAAATACAATCCAACATAACATCGGATTCCACAGTTGTTTGTCTTTAATTTCCTGTAAGAAATTATTAGTCACCATAATTCGGCTACAACCCAATCTTTTCGGGTGATAAGTCCACATATATGTTCAGGTCTCAAAATTGTTCTACCAAAAGGGTTTCACTAACTCTTAAGGAGAATGCTTGAACCACATTCCTACTTAATGCATCGGCCACTACGTTAGCTTTTCTTGGATGGTATTGAAGCTGAAAATCATAATACTTAAGGAATTCTACCCAACGTCTCTGCCTCATATTTAACTCTCGTTGATCAAATAAATACTTCAGACTCTTATGATCACTATACACATCAAATTGAGCTTCATAAAGATAGTGCCGCCACACCTTCAGAGCAAAGACTACAGCAGCTAACTCAAGGTCATGAATCAGGTAATTTCGCTCATGAGTTCGTAATTAGCGAGATGCATAAGGTACCACTCTCTTATCTTGCATTAACACACATCCTAATCCTTGTGGGAAGCATCACAGTACACCTCAAATGATCGACTAGTATCAGGGAGAATCAACACTGGCGAGGAAGTTAGTCTCTGCTTCAACTCATTAAAGCTTTGCTCACATTCCTCAATCCATACAAAGGGTTGATCACGGTGAGTTAACCGTGTTAATGGTGCAGCTATCTTCACAAATCCCTCTATAAATCTCTGGTAGTAACGTGCTAGGCCCACAAAACTATGAATCTCTGTGACTGTTTTCGGCCTTTCCCACTGCAACACCGCTTCAACTTTGGGAGGATCAACTACAATTCCTTTAGCTAAAATAACATGACCAAGGAACTCCACTTCCTCTAGCCAAAACTCACACTTAGACAATTTAGCATACAACTGTTTCTCCCTTAAAACACTAAGTACAATCCTCAAATGCTCTGCATGTTCCTCTGACGAACTAGAATAAATCAAAATATCATCAATAAAGACTACCACAAATTGATCCAGGAAAGGTCTAAAGATTCGATTCATGTAGTCCATAAACACAACTGGAGCATTTGTGACTCCAAAGGGCATCACTATATACTCATAATGGCCATATCTAGTGCGAAAAGCAATCTTAGGAATATCTTCATCCTTCATTCGGATCTGATGGTACCCAGACTTCAAATCAATCTTAGAGAATACCTTAGCACCTCTCAGTTGGTCCATCAAATCATCAATCTGCGGTAACGGGTACTTATTCTTAATTGTCAACTTATTCAAATTGCGATAATCAACACATAATCTAGAGCTTCCGTCCTTCTTTTTCACCAAGAGAACTGGTGCTCCCCAAGGTGATACATTTGGCCTAATCATCTGTTTCCGTATTAGATCCTCAATCTGCTCCTTAAGCTCCATTAACTCTTTTGGCGCCATTCTGTAAGGTGCTACAGACAGTGGCTCAGCTCTAGGAATCAAATCTATAGAAAAATCCACCTCTGTTCGTGGAGGTATTCCAGGAATATCCTCTGGAAAAATCTCAGAAAATTCTCGTACTACTGGTATTGACTAAAGGCTTTGCTCCACTTCTGCATTCATAACTCCCAACAAAATAAAACAAGATACTCCGTCACCTAAGGATATTTCTACTTGGCGAGTAGAAATTAATTCCACATAGTCTTGCTGCTCAGGAAAGATTAAACACCTCCGTCCACAATCAATTAGCACACGATTGGCAGTTAGCTAATCCATACCCAGGATTACATCTAACCCTGACATTGGGATACAAATAAGATTTACTTTGTACTTTCATCCCTCAATTACTATGGGGCACCTAACACAAACCGTCAAAGTCTTAATTGAACTTAAAGTAGGTGTCGATACTACCAATTCACATCCTAGATCGCTCACCAGTAACCCTAAGTTTCTCACACAAATGCCTGCAATAAAAGCATGTGTGGCTTTAGAATCAAACAATACAGAAAGAGAAGTAACTGCCACTACCGCTGTCCCTTGAACAAGATCCGTCGCCTGAGCTGCCTCTGATGCAGAAGTAGTGAATACACATCCCTCTGCTCTCGATCTGGTTTTCGTTGTAGCCCTAGTTACTATAGGCCTAACAGCGTGCAAGGCGCTAGCAGAAGACGAAACTGCCCCACTAGGTGTAGGACAGTCCCTAGCAAGGTGTCCTGGCTGTTGGCTCGAGAAGCAAACTCTGACATCAGTCTGTGGGCACTGGCTCAGGTAGTGTGGCCCACCACACCTGAAACATCTGACAATCTGTAGCGTTGAGGCTCTAAGAGCGGAAGAAGTTGCTCTCCTAGGCTGAAATGCAGAAGTAGCAGTCCCTACTGGCATCGGGGCTGATGCTGCCGATCCTCTCGATTGAGATAGTCGAGACTGCTGTTGGCGTAGGGCCCTTCTTAGTACCCTTACCTCCATTACCATAACTGCTAGCAGCTCTACTAGATGGAGCCTTCCCAACTCCACTAACATCCTTTGCATTAAGACTCTCTATAACGGTGGCTTGATCCACCAAGTCAGCAAATTCCGTGATCCTGAGTGAGATCAAAATCCTTTTTATGTCAGTTCTCAGTCCATCTGAAAACCTCTAACATCTCCACTCCTCTGAGGTTAGGTAAGAATAAAATTTGTAGAGCCGTTCAAATTGTATTGCATACTCATAGACTGATGAGTTTCTCTGCACCAAGTTTAGAAACTCCCGCTCTTTGGCAGCACGAACATGAGAAGGGAAAAACTTTCCCAGAAAACTACTTCTAAATACAGCCCAAGTGATGACTTCACCTCAAGCCTCCAACATAGCACGAGCTCTATGCCACCACATCTCTGCATCTCTTATCAGCATATACGTAGCATATAACACCTTTCTATCCTCGGCGCAACCCATAGTTAGGAAGATCTTCTCAATCTCCCTGATCCAGAGTTCAGCAGCATCTGGTCCATCCACCCCCGTGAATTGAGGTATCATTCTTCCTGAACTCTGATAACCCATGGTATTCAGGAGGAGGTGCAGCTGAGGTAGTAGCTGTAGCAGCGGCTTGGTTTGCAGCTTGCTGCTGCTGAATCATATCTAGACTATGCCTCACAGTGGCTGCCATGGCCTCCATGGCGTGAGCCATTTGGTTCACATCAACAGGAGGAGGATTTGCAGCAGATCTTCTTGGTCTAGCCATCCTAATATATAGACTAGCTTAGATTACTAACGTTTAACACATTCAGCAATACCACCACATAGCTATATTCACAGATTCAGCTTTCAGTGATATATTTATATTTAGTATATCATAACAATTTAATCAATTTAGCACTGAGCATAACAACATATCAGCATTCACATAGCATAGCAAACACATTTATCTCAGCAATCATTTATAATCTTAGCTTAACAACCTATTATTCACGTAGCATGAATCGCCTATAGCTCACCCAGCTCGTTCCCTCATAACTTGATGAATATAAATTATGATATATGATTCACAGCTAAAACTCATATGTCTAATATGCACAATTGATGCCTAACAACCTCACCCCGTAGGTTTACCTAGACCATGCTCTGATACCACTAAAATGTCACGACCCCTTTTATAAGGAACTGAGAATATTGTTTCTACATCACAAACTTATTTAAGACAAATAAATAATAGAGAATATAAGTATAAAATTCTCTTCTCATTCAAAATAAAACAAAGTTTCTTACAACAAATATCCAACAGAACAACATGATATTACATTTAGTACATAATGTTCAAAATACCAAAATTATACTACGTAGCTCCCTCTACATGAGGTCTCAAATATAAGAAAAAGGACTTTGATGCATTATTACTCAACTTCAGTTTCTAACATTTCTTCACTGGCCCCTCAGCCTGTGAAGTAGATGCAACACCTACTACATCTGCTCATGTACCACCGTACGATCATCGCAGTACACACGCACACAATGACATAGAAAAAAATGCAAGGGTGAGCTTACAAAATAAACTAAAATCGTGTATATATATATATATATAACAAAAACATTATTCACAACAATAGCCCCATGCATTACCAGCCCATCTAATGCACAGCATAAAAACGGTTTCCAACTGGTTTCACAACCTCAGTAATCCAGAAGGAATCGAGTCAGTCCGAGAGCGACCCATTCCGGTATCTGGATCCAGACAACATAGCACAACAGCTCAACATGAACTTACTGTTACATGTCTACCCACCTAAACATGTAACTCGGCTCTATAATGATGCAAAATATATATCTCAGCATGATGCACACTGCCAAAATTATTTTAACAGCTCAGCTAAGGCAAGTTTATAATAGATCAGCCAAAAATCTTAGCATTTTAAATCAATTAACAGCAGTTACAGCTTAGAAAATAGCTTTTATTCAATAGATCTAACAAAGTCATATCAAAACATCTTAAAATAGTATATTAAACCATTCAAAACGTAGTTCATAGGTTAAAGTAAACTCCCCTTACCTCAAAACGATGATTCACACTAGATCTACCAAATATTACTTGTTTTATAACAAGATTCAACGAAGATTTGGCTTTAGAACGGAGTTTCTCCTAAGAACACCATAAACTTCTATGAGAAAGAGAAGGAGAAGAGAAACAAACGGTAAATCTAGCTTAAAACTTAAAGAAACTTACTTCAAATCCTTCAGAATAGACGTAGAATCTCAGATCTGACGAGAAATCTAAGTTTAAGAGAGTTTAGTATGAGACAAAATGGTGGTATACGGCCTTAGAACCTTTGAGAACCTTGGATAGGGGTAAAGAAATGACAATTTCGTGTGAAGCCCCCTTTTTATAGAAAATTTTTAAAATTTACTGTTCACCATCGGAATTTACTGTTCATCGCCAGAAATACTATTCATCGC